>OY282644.1:60902565-61502565 GCA_958299015.1 Tetanocera ferruginea | reverse complement strand
CTTAAACAATTAACTTTAGTATTAATAGATGCCACCTTTTGCTGCAATTATAGTTTCTATACGTCGGGACACACTCTCTTTACACAATTTGCTTTTTTTGGAATTCCGTGCTCTGATGTCGTTTTTGATAATAGTTTCAATCAACTGCAGGTTGGTAGTGATCATAATATAATTATTACAAGGTAGCCTTGACAGCTGACTATTTTCTCACGAGCGTCGAGCATTGATTATTAAAAATTCTTGATAGAACATTGGCTACATTCAGCGTTTTCAGCAGTTACTAACTGTTGGTCAAAAATTACGAAAACATTTTTTGAACTGTATTTTGCGAATTTTTTGAAATTTGGTATCGCTCAGTAAATCTGTTAAGGTAGCGGTCGCCATTCATTAAGCGGAAAATGTACACCTATTTTCTCACAATAGACGACATATATTAGCTCTGCTTCCGTAGTCACTTCAAGAAAGCGTTTCTTTACACATTTTTTCCAGCACGAGAATTTAATCTAATTATTTTATTGCTCATAAAATTATTTTTTACCAGAAATAAAAATAGGAGCAGTGTCCTTTATACTTTGGCAATACACTGCAAAATAAATCAAAAACAAGCAAGGAAACTCTAAAGTCGGTCTAGCCCGACTATAGAATACCCTAAACCTCGTATAATATTTAAATATGTAATAAAATACTAAAATAAATAGAAATAACTTCTTATTTTTTATAAAATTCTATGTAGGTACTCTTTATAGAATTGTACAGTGTAAAGTAATGTGAGTTGTATTCTGGTGGGCAAAGTAGTGTTCTTAGTTCTGACATAAAATGCTACTATCACAGATCAGATATAAAACTTTTACTAGTATTTCAAACATTGTTTGTGGGTGGATGACACCCATTTTGTGTACACACCTTAGTTTTGATAAAACATACTCACATCCCAAGTTTTGTCTTTGTAGCTCATATACAAAAATCTTTATAGAGTTTTGACTAAAGTGGGTTGCATAGGAGGTAGGCGTGTTCGTAGGCATACGGTGCCCATTTTTGGTGCTGAGCTTAGTTTAATTATAAAATGCGCCTTTATATAATGTTTTCAATTTTGGAAGGAACGTATGGGAGGAAGGCGTGTCCGTGGGCGGACTCCAAAAATATTCAATAGTGCAGATTGTTGGGTTCATGTGAACATGTGTATCAAGTTTTATGCAATTATCTCAACTTCTTCATCCTATCCTGTGTTAACGAACAACACACAGATGGACGTAAGGGCAGACAGACGGACGGATGGACGGACATAGATAGATCGACTTACGAGGTGACGCTGATCAAGAATTTATATTCCTTCCATTTTGTTTGCACAAACTTAAAATACCCTGACCTTTCAGGTTTAGGGTATAATTAGTAACAATTGTTTGTAGGTATAAATAACGAAACGTATTATGTTGAAATGTACTCAGTTAACCCGATGTCGATACAAGAATTTATCGCTAGTATTTCGAAATCGTTATGATAAATTAATTGAAAAAATCTTTAAACAATTTTCGATACTTAATATTTCTTATGTTCGTTTGATTTTTCCTAGTGTATGCACTGAGACGACAAAAATAAGTAAAACGCACCTATTAAAAACAATTAGTAATATAAATATTTTCAAAGCATTCTACGGCATGCAAAAATGAAAATGCATACTTTTAAAATCAAAAGTAAAATGAAACGTTTTAAAAACAAAAACAAACGTTTTACTATCATATAGTAAGGTAAAATGAATACTTTCGAAAACATTCTGCATCATACAGAAATGAAAATGCATATTTTAAAATACAAAAGTAAAATGAAACGTTTTCGAAACAACATCGAACGTTTAACAATGATAAACGTTGATGATTAGGCTTAAATGAATATTTTCAAAAACATTCTACGCTATACAAAGATAAAAACGCACATTTTAAAATACAAAAGTAATACGAAGCGTTTTAGAAACAGCAATGAACGTTTTAACATATTAACTTTTATGTCAAGATTTTTTGACACCGTTTTTTGCTACAGTTAACTTATCGTTGCCAATAGCTCAGCGAAAGTGTGCTAGACTGGTATGCAGAGGACGTAGGTTCGAATACTGACTGTGTATGTACCAAAAGTATAAATTTATTATTTTAAATTCTAATTTTTCATTAACTCATTGATCAGAAAAAAGCACTGAAATAAGTTCGAACTAATCTATGATGATATGTTTTGTAGATGTAATGAGTAACTAAAATTTGTAAGTATTTGAAAAAAAACTCACTTTTGAAAAAAAATTTTACTTTCTGCCGAAAAAAATTATTAAATAACTTTTTCTTATATACATTTTCAGCTTTCCAAATCAGTTAACTAAAAGCCCATGGCGTAAAAACTAAAAAAGTTACAACTTTCGTTTTCCAGAATGCATTTTTTATTTTTTTATTTTTTTCTCTAATTGCTTTGTTCCTAAATTAACGATTATATAAAAAAAAACAAAATGAATTACATATAAAATATTCTTGTTTTTCAGTAGTTGGGTATTCATTCTTAAAAATAAATTGATTAGTTTTATAGTTTCATTTGACAGATGAGAAACGCAGATACTAACTGAGTATGGGTGGATTACACCCTACGATAGTACTGACGTTAGTGAAATAGACGATAGTTCTCGAGGGTTAACCAAAATCTGGGTTAAACATTTTCAAAAGTAGCACGTTTCTGCTAGTTTTGTTTCATTTGTATCATTTGTATCTGTTACTGAAATAGATCCTAAAAGTTCTTTCGACAAAAATCAAGAAATGAGCCGAAGGCAAACGAAGTCAAGAACCAAAGACTAACGAATAAAAAGAAGTTTGACGAATACGAGCAGAAGCTATATAAAGATGAACAAAAATGAACCGAACAGTATGGACCAAAACTGAAGTTGAACGAAAACAATCCAAAATCAAATCGATGCTAAAAGGATTTTTTAAAATCAGAAGTTTGTTGAGATAAAATTGCATATTAAATGCATGATAATAAAAACTTTAAACGCATTTTTCTAGAAATGGCTTATTTCAAACTGGGTAACCATTTTCTTCAGAAACCCTGACGTCTGAAATATCGAGACGTTGAAGATGTCATTTTTTTAATCATGTCCGGCAGGTACAGTTTTACGGAAATTCGACTAAACACTTTCGACGGAGTTTTTCCACCAGCATTTTTTTTTTGTGATAGATACGTGGACGAACTCATAAGTAAGATACAAAACTTATTTCAAAGATACAATAAAAAAATCTATAAATTCTGATAACAGCTTCGAAACTACGTATTATTTGTTTTATCACAAACAAATCGCAAAAAAATTCGTAAATAAAGATTGACTATGCAATTTAAAAAAAAAAATCAACGTAGTGTCGAGGAGAAAGTGTTTTTGAATATACATACTGTTAAAATTTCAAGTGAATCGCACAAAAATTGTTCGAGATATCGGTTCGACCAACTCAAAAGTTTTTGATTTGAGAAAACGCTGTTTAAGTATGTATGCAGAGGACAGCGAAAGGGTCCCCACTGTGTTCAAAATTCGAGTTGTTACCGATTTTTTTTTATTAGAGTAGAATTTAAGCAAAAAAAGCATTTAAATTTGCGGAAAGTTATTATAGAGTGGTTGACCCTCTGAATTACTTTATACTTCTACTTTATTTGTGGAAGTGTTGCCAGATTTTGGTAGAGACCATTTCCGTTATGTCTATGTTTTTCAAGAAGTTTTCCCCGTTAAAACTTCTTAAAAATTTCTTAATTTCTTCGGAAGTCCAAAGTAATATAAGCAAAATATTACCGAATAAAGATAGGAAAAATATCTGTTTGCAAGTTTTGTCCAACGAAGTTGAAGCGCAAGAGTGTATATTGCCGTGATAAATGTAAAAAAAATCTTACAACCTTCACTATACGTTAACAAATTTTATTATATGTCATAAAAAAATAGCCAAATATAGTTTGACTTCAATTTAATGTAAAGATTTTAATATAAGATGTAAATCTCAAATTTCTTTTTAAGATTTAACTTGCTATTTACAGTATGATCTCAAAAAACGTTAAAGCATATCGCTGAAATATGAAGCCAACTCATAAACTATTATTGCTATTTATATAATTCTTTATTCGAGAAGCGTCATAAAGCAGAAATACTACAGAGACCTGCAAGCAAGGCAATACAATGCGGAAGATTTTAAAGCTCAAATTCAACTCACATTTAGAAAAACCCACTAGCTACGCCCAAAATATTTCTACTCTGAAAAAACTTTGAAAAAATCATTAAAATCCATTCGAGCAGTCATAAATCATCCGTTTCATAACCGTTAACTGACAATTGTGCTTAGCGCAGGAGTGCGTCTGAGCTTGATATAACGTGAGCGGAGAGCTCAATAAGCGCCGCTTTCAATCGCTTCGATCATGAAGATTGCTTGATCTCACAACTATTGGCAAGACGAAGCAATACCACGCGCATGATTCGAAACACGACAAAAACTATAGCGAACACATAAAAACTTGATCTGAACTTGAAAAGTTTGATTCCGAATATGCTACGATCTTCTGCTACTGATCGTGGCGCTTGCAGCAGCTATCAATTTGGTCATCTACGAAAGTGATTCGGCACAAAAACATAACGTATTTTATTTTACTTACTTTACAAAAGCCACAGTTGAAAGAGAAGTAGGTAGTTTAGAAACAAGTGTGCTTGCATAAGGATTTGAAAGTCAGATGAGTTAGATCAGATCGCATCGCATTGCAGCATTGCATGCAGTGTGCTGGAACACACAACCAGAACCAAGCCGCCCGATGCAGTCCAAAGATCTCGATCGGGCGGTAGCGCACGCATTGCACTCAATGCGTTGCAAAGAGATGCTATCAGCATTTTACGATCCACATGGCAGCACTTTCGTGGCCACTATAAATGAGACTCAACTCCAGCATATAACGTGCATCCGCGCATTTAGTATGTAGCTTATTGGAATCTTCCACGCTCGGCTCCTTATTAATTTAATTGTGTTTTCATGAATTATTAATTACACCGAGTTGTGGACACAAGCACACGATTTCCGCGCAGGACCTTTGTTTATCTGATCAGCTGTCATAAGTCTAACATTCCGAAAGAAAAGATGCGAGCCCAAAACCAGACGGGTTGTACAGATTTGGAAAGTGGTTACTTATAAGTAGGTCCATCCACGTTTCGGTGTGTTAAAGCCAATTGCAAACGGTTAACTTTATAGTGTTGGTTATACAGAATACTCATATGTATTTTGAAGCCTCTAACGGCTTATGTTAAAAATCATAAAAGGAGTTAAGTCTATTCTATACTAATTCGTATCAGTTGCGCGATGAGATTTAGCAGATATGCAATCTGAAGATAATTTCAACGTATTAGCATAAAATTTCTGTGTGAAAAAATTATGAGAGCGGGAGGGAATATGTAATGCTGCAAATATACTGGCTTTTTCAGAACTTTTAAAAAAATTACAAAGTGAGCAGCACGCGAAACAAAGCGATACATTTTCAGTACCTGCGTAGAAATAACATCAAGTGACAAAAAATTCTAAACTGTCACTTTTCAATACTAGAAAAAGTTGAAAATTCTACACTTCTTCAGCTGCTAGCGGCTGAAAATTTGACGTTCAATATTAAATTTTGGCTTTACGCATTTCAGCATTCTAAAAGGTAGAAAATGGAAATTTTTTCAAGTTCTGTGTGTAGCGCAACTTAATCTTGCTTCTGTTGCATATCGTCTATTTGAATTTGTAGATTTCTTTTTTAATTTTTCCAATTTGATTTTGGCTCTTTCTTGCAAAGTATTCCTTTCCCTTTTATCCATGGCGAGTTTTAAAATCTTAAACATACTAACCCAAGCCAGTGTCATAACAGCTTAAGCAATGTTCAATATTTCTTAGCTTTTTGAAAACTTTAATATTCATTTGTAATTTTTAATTAAGGTTCATTTGTAAATAAGGTTTTATTATATATTTTTATTATTTTCTTTTTATTGTTATTATATATATAAGGAAGTGACATGCAAAATGGTCCAACACACGAGGTGTTAAATCGAGATTTTGTTTAAGCCCGTAATTAAGCAAACAATAAAAATAAAATAAATAATTGTTTGCCTCAGTTTTAACTATTTTATTCAGTTCATTAATGATTTAACATTTTGACTTGTGACCAGTCTTGCCAGATTTTGAGATCATTCCCGTTTTGTCTATGCTTTTCAAGAGGTTTTCCCCTTTTTCATTGTGAGTTTTGTTTTCCTTTTAAAGTTCCTTTTTATGTAAAAAGAAATAAAATAAAAAGCTTTAAGAATTTAGTTTTATTAAAATAAATGCAAAAAAGGACTGTCAGCACATGCAGTGCTTGAAGTAAATTGAAACAATTGACGAGATAAATTTTGTAGACCGCTATTCAGTAAAAATTTTTTTACTAATTTTAAAATCAATCGTGGGACTAATGCAATTTCTTAATCCTTTTTTGATTACTTAGAATTGATACTTTTCAAAATAGGTACTACAAATTTTTTCAAGTTTTGAAAAAAATTTTTTTTTTTTTAACTCAAAACTAGCAAGCCTCCGCGGCCTTGCTCGTGATATGTTTTAATATAAGGAACAATGCTTTATCTGATTTGTTATTTTATTGTTCAAAGATACTTATTTTTCTAATATATTCAAAATTAAAACTATTTTAAAACATATATAAGTAAATTGTTTTTGATTGCTTTTCTGATATTATAAAGAATAAAATTATTGGATGGATTTCCTATCCATGTACCAAAGAAAGATGGTACAAAAAGACTTTGTTGCGACTACAGAAAATGAAATCAGAAGATTGTTAGAGACAATTTTCCGATGGTAATCATTGACGATGTTCTCGTTGCAAGGATCCAATGTTTTTTCTACCGTCGATTTAGCAAATGGTTTCTTCCACGTTACTTTAGAAGCAAAGTCCACGAAGTACCAGTCATTTGTCACCCATAACGGACAGTTCGAGTTTTTGTTCACTCCCTTTGGAATTTGTAACTCACCAGCGGCATTTTCGAGGTATATGTTCGCTGTGCTTCGACATTTAATACAAGATGGAACTATTGTTATTTATATGGATGACATTATAATTCCTTCAAAGGATGAAGACAAAGGCATCCAAAAACTAAAATTATCCGAAAACGGATTAAAAATCAGGTGGAAGAAATGCCAATTCTTGAAGAAAAAAGTAGATTTTCTTGGATACGTAATTGAAAATGGTTCAAAAAAACAGCGGCGGTGGAAAATTTTCCGGTTCCCACTGACCGAAAGACACTGCAGAGATTTTTAGGATTAACGTCCTATTTTAGAATGTTTGTTAAGGATTTTGCGCTAATATCGAGGCCATTATCAAATTTACTCCGGAAGGACGTAGCGTTCGAGATAAGAGAGGAGCAGTTATTAGCATGTCAACAATTGAAAACAGCGCTTATAAATGCACCCGTTCTGAAAATCTACGATTTAAGGCAATAACCGAAATCCATACGGACGCATGCAAATATGGTTATGGCGCAGTATTACTGCAAAAGGATAATGACGACCAACAGTTAAATCCTGTGCAGTATTTTAGCCGAAAAACAAAACCAGCAGAGGAGAAGTACCATTCTTATGAACTTGAGGTTCTGGCAATAATAGAAACGCTGAAAAGGTGGCGGATTTACGTAATGGGTACAAACTTTAAAATAATAAATTTAAGATAAAAAGAAGACGTTCCTCTAAGAGTGTAAGAGTGTGATGGGCCATGTTCCTTCAAGAATATGGCTACGAAATCGAGCATAGATCAGGATCTAAGAAGGCGCACGTTGACGCTTTAAGCCGAATTTTCTGTTTACTTATTGAGGATTCACTGCGACACAGATAAAGGAAGCACAAATAAAAAACGATTGGATAAAGGCAGTAAGAAAAATTTTAGAAAATGGTGAATATGAGAACTTCTTTTAACATCAGGACGTTCTTTATAAAGATTCTACTAAGGAGCTTTTAGGCGTATCGACTCTTATGGAGGACGATATTATAAACATAGCACACAGGCAAGGACATTTTTCAGCTAAGCGAAGTTAAGACTTTATAGAAAAATCATATTTCATGCCTTATCTTAACAAAAAAGTGGCAAATATCGTCAAAAGTTGCGTTGAGTGTATTGTGATAGAAGCAAAGACTGGTAAGAAAGAAGGTTTTCTTAATCCAATTTGTAATCAGATAGACCACTTGGTACTTATCACATTGATCATGTAGGACCAATGGAACATAACACACACATAAGCCCTATAACCACATCCTTGTAGTTGTCGATGCATTTTCGAAGTTCGTGTGGATTTATCCGACAAAGAGTACAGGCGCTAAAGAAGTAATAGACAAATTAGAAAAGCAAGCAGCAGTTTTTGGAAATCCAGAGCGCATAATCCATAATCTCTGAAAGTGGCTCAGCTTTTACATCTCAAGAATTCAAGCATTACTGCAGCAAAGAAAACATACAGCATTTGTTGATAACAACCGGAGTACCACGCGGAAATGGACAAGTCGAAAGGATGCACAAGATAATAATACCTTTGTTATCGAAGTTATGTGTTGAAAATCCACAAAACTGGTATAAATACGTGAACAGAGAACAACAAACTATAAATAATAACACGAAACAAGCACCTTTCAAAATATTAACTGGGTTGGAGATGCGCACACCACTCAATGAAGTCATCAGGCAACTGTTAACAGAAGCTGCGTTGAAAGATCTTAATGAAGAGCGAGATTTAATACGCGAACAAGCTTTTGAGAATATTCTTAAAATTCAGGCAGAGAATAGAAAAAGTTATGACCAAAAGAGGAGATCTGAAACAAAATACGTCATTAATGAACTGGTGGTTATTAAATGGACGCAATTTGGCTGTGGTCTTAAGCGTCAAGGAAAATTCTTTGGACCTTATAAGGTGATTGAAAGTAGTCGTTATACAGTTGAAAAAGTTGGAGATCATGAAGGTCCAAGGAAAACTTTAACTGTTGCAGAAAACATGAAAAAATGGAACCCTTCATTCGGGACGAATGAATTGTCAGGAGGGCCGAATGTGGAAAGAGAGTCGGACGGAATAAAAGAAGTGGACGTCGATATTAACATACTACTCAACATAACATAGTACTCAAGTAAAAAATAGAAAACTGAGACATTATTGAAAAAGTTTAGAAAAGATAAAGAATAAGTTTAGTTTTGAAAAAATTGTCGAAAAGTAAAGAACAACTTTGAATAAATGCAAATTTGTGAAAATTAAAAAACTGAATAAAGCAAATTTGAATGGAAGCAACTTTCTTTTGAATTCTACAGGTATGAGAATAGGTCGTAAAGTATTTTTCACCTTCTTACCTGGGAGGGGCGTGGCACTTTTTCAAGAACACAAATTTTCGGTTGTTCTTTCGTCTATAAATCGTACATCAATGAAACTTGGTACGAACTTATTATTGAGACGTGACCTTTGACTGTCAAATTTAAGCGATATTTGGACATGGGGACATGAAACCACCCATATAATTAAATTTTTTAATATCGATTAGATATCTTATAACAATGAATCTCAGTATGAAGTAGCTGATTCGCTTTGGCAAAAATTTTAATTTTTACTCGGAAAACAATATAAGTATCGTTTCGTCTTTCAAGATCCAGTTACATTTTTAAACTTGGCTTACAGTCAGGTAAGTTATAGGCTAAAAAGTGGACAAAGGTAGGCAAAATCGGTTTTTTGCCGTAAGTTCATAGTTTTGGGGTGTCCGGCAAATTTCAAATATATTTAGAACTTTCTTTAACTCGACAAGACCAACCAGAAAAAACATTATCTGCCAGGTATTTCGGACTGCCGCACAGTGCAATTTTCGATTAAACGGCAACGTAAATAAGCGAGAGCTTATTTAACTAAACGACACTGTTTTAATACAAACAGAGTAACTATCAATAAACATCATACATAGCATAGATGAAAGAATACAAAGTTACGACATTGACGTCATTGGATAGAATTGAATGTTGCCATGTTTGTGCCATCTCTATGTAGCTATCCTATTGCCATCCTTTTTTAGCTAATAAGAAGAGTTTGATCCGATTACGTCATCTAACGGTAAAACTTCAGGACGGCGTAATCTTGTATTCTTTCATTCATGATACATAGTATCTTCAAGACTACAGCGTAATCTTGTATTCTTTCATTCATGATACATAGTATCTTCAAGACTACAGTAGAATAATAACGTATTCATGAAATTATTGATTTAAATTTTGTAGACATGAAGAGCAGAGTTCTATTTCACATCGAAAATTTAAATGTTTATGACCGTAAAATAAACATACCTAACATAACTTCTTCCGAGCATTTATTTTTAATATCTACAAGAAAAATATTTTTATTTTTACTTTGACTTTTCGGCTAAAGTAGGCGTACGCGTGAGGGAGGTCGATATAATTTAGAGCTTTGTATGAGCTCTAGAAGAATACATTATTTTAATTATCATACAAGCTAGATATTAATATGTTAATAAATTTATATTCTTCCATGACATGGCTTTATATTCAATCTCATAATAATTTATTTATCCCAATTTATTATGACTTTAGTAATTTTAAGAGCTTATTGGTTTACGCTGTTATTCGAAAGGCTTCCGTTTGAGGTTTTGGGTATAATAAAATAACGGATTGTTGTTAGTATTCGTTCATAAATGTTTACTTAACATTTCTATTTGTTAGAAAACAAAGCTTACATTATTAAAATTGCTCAAATTTAAACTCATTTCATTTATATGATTAAATAGAACTTTAGCTGACATTTTATGTAAGCATTATTTTGATTACTGTTACCATAGGCGACAACAACGGTAGCTTGCACTCAAGTAGTTTATGTTCTGCGTGCAATTCGGGAACAGCCCATCAATTGTACAGAAGCTTCTGTTGTAATAATTCCGCCAGCACTTTGTACCGGTGATACCATCGTCGCATGTGCAACCCATACCGCCTTCTTCGATAGCTTCCCGTGCTATCGAACATATTCGAAGATGCTTTAAGTGGAAATTGTTGTTGCTTTTCCTGGAACGCCACTGAAAAATCACATTTAAAAAACAATGTTGTGAAGAAACAACGAACTCTGAATGGTGGTCAGCTTGTGCGTGTGCGTGTGACAGACCGAACTGATGTATACAAAAAAGTGTACATCTCTTCATATGTGCACACATCAGCGCCGCCGTAATATAATTAATATGCACCGAATCCATCACCATATCGAGCATGTCGGTGCAGACATCGACGAATCAAGGCTTCCGAAAAGCGCTTTGGGTCATGCTTTTTAAGCAATTTGAAAACTTTTACGATTTTCATCTTTTGCACAATGTTGTGAAGCATATAAAGAAGCATGTGAAAGAGCACATAATAATAAAAAATACATTTTCCGAAATATTTTCGAAACCTATAATTAGCATAATTCTGCGATAAGAGTTTTTAAAATTTTGCTCTTGTTGTTTGGTATTCTTATTGAACGTGACGGAAACAGCTTGAAAATAAGCTCAGTCAGCATCTCAACTTCTTTGGAGCGTTCGTGGCCTTAAGCTTGAAACGCCTAAGAATCAACAGAATTTAGTGAATGAACGTAAGGAATTGATAATTAGTGGGAACGACGTTCGCCATTTCAGTCTTTAGTGAAGACTAGACTATCACAATCTACATGGAGATGGCTTCTTATGCAATCACCTTCGTATTCAGTGGAAAAAATTATAAAGGTTTTACTAATGTTTTAAGTTAATTTATTTTAATTAACATAATAAGCCAAGTTGCTTGGTCCTAAAGTGCCTCTTCTAATTTTGAAAACTCAATATGCGAATTTAATTCGTATTTCTTCGTTATATTCCTCAGGCTAAATTTGCTTTGTTCCATATCAACTGTGTATTTTAATTAGAGCAACAGGTAGATCAAATATTAAGAGCTTCACGCATTTCAATTCATTTGAAAGAAGCAATACCTAAAAATATACCCAGGTTACAGCAAAGTTAAACCGCTATTAAGAGCTCTTAAATGTGTAGCTTAGAAGTAAAACTTTTTTATTCTATTGTAGATGGTTTAGCGTAAAATTAAAAATAACACATTTTTTTAAGCTTAAGTCTCGCCTTAATGTTTCAAAAAATAGTAAAAGCTCCGTTTTAAATAAAGTTGAAATCTCAACTCGATATATCAATAAATAACAAAAGCTCTTTGCTTGAATCTTTGGCTGTAACGTAAAATGTTGCTATTTGTGGTTAACGTCACGGTTTTAAGTGTTGCCATACTTGTATCGACCAAAATCAACAAATGGAAAAGAGCATTACAATTTTTTGTAAAGAAATTTATTGTATGAAAAACACAAAAAATGATGTATAGAAAAAATTTGTTTATACACTCCGCGTCAGCAGAATAAGTTACTGTTTTAATGAGATAAAAATGATTTTTTTCTAACAAAAAGTGCATAATAGAAAACTTATTGCTGTTGTATTTTCTTAAATGTTTTATTATGAAATGTTATGTAAAGAGAAATTGTAAATAAAGGTACCGTCAATTTTCTGTTGTTGTTTTAGCTTTGTCAATACAAAAGTATGCACTTTTTAATGCGTCATTAGAATAGGTTCACAGTTAATAACTTCAGTTTTTGTCACAGTTCCATAAAAATTGGTGCTAAATAATATTTATAAAAGTGGTTAGAGTATAATGCAGCAAAATGGGATGAGAAAAAGCTTTATATACAAAGAACAAAGTTAAAATTGAGGTGTAGAAGAAACAAAACCGAAGTACTCATGAAATCGCTAGCAAAATAGGAAGGAAGCAAAACGTAGTATGCAATTTTTTAAAAAATAAAACCGACTATGGAAAAAACATGAAAATGTGTACTTATTCGACGGTATGAGCTGCCGATAAGAGAGCAATTATTGGATAAGGCTCCAACTCTTGCCAGTCGGCGACAAAAATCAGACATTAAACTGCTGAAAACGCCAGTCTTTTAACCGTGCGAAGGATTATAATAAATGCTCTGCACCTAACAAGACGTAAGATTAAGAAAAAACCAAAACTTTGCCCTGCACGGCAGGAAAATCAGTTGAATTTTTGTAAGAATCACATCAGTTGGAAGAGAGAATGGCAGTAGGTAGTTTTCTCTGACGAAAAGAAGTTCAATTTGGATGGACCATTTCATAATTTGCGAAAGAAGAAACGATTTTGAATTCATCACCATAGCCAAAGAGGTGTAATTGTTTGGATGTTCCATTTCATAATTTGCGAAAGAAGAAACGATTTTGAATTCATCACCATAGCCATAGAGGTGTAATTGTTTGGAGGGCTATATCCCCCCATATCATATTTTAAAACTGTTGAGCTGAAGTTTCCAACTTGCAGAATGACGGAAAATTTTTATAATGCGATATAAGACTAAGATTTCCCAATGTTTTTAAAAATATAATCTTGGTTTTACAAAAAACCAAGTTCTACCAGATTAAATTCTTTTGCCATATTAACTCCTCCTCCGTTTCGTTTATTCACTAAGTGTTGTTTAGTGAACTAAACTTTAGTTCATAAATTGAACTATTATTTTTTGAAATCATATGATCAGATATCGGAAGTGACTTGCAGCAGTTTTGAGCCTTCATTAAGCATTTTACTCGTATGATGGAAGTTAGCATATCTTACTTTATTCTGATACGAATTTTAACCATGATGATATCCATCACAGAAAAAATACATATTACCAAATACTGTTTCCTCTGCTGGTGTCTTAATTCTGTTAGTCAATTCCCAAAATTCTCCACTTTTAGATGACACTTAGTTTTTAAAATGATCTAATATATAAAAATCTCGTGTCACGGGTTAGTGTTCAAACTCCTCCGAAACGGCTTGACCGATTTTAATGATATTTTTTTTTTTATATTTGGTAGGTAGGAGAATACCTTACATTTTTGATGAAGAAAAGATTTGGAACTAAATGCCGTAAAACCAAGATCGCGTGAGTGTCATGAAAACGTGAATCCATTTTACATGTACCTTTGCAAGTTTACGTGTATGACATGCATTATATTCAGGTGTTCAAGTTCGTGAATTTTGTAAAAATTCTTAAATACTCGTGAACATATCTATGTCGTTTTAAAATAACAACTTAAGTCGACTTAAGAAGGAATTAACTTATTGATGCAGTTGAGATTCACGTGTATAGATCCATATACTTACCAAATCTGGAGATTCTAGCGTATATCTACCCAAAGTTATGATTTAAAAATCCGGAGAAGCTTGCATAGACGTTACATGACTAACATAAACTTTAAAAAACTTGAAACATCGACGGATAAATGGAAGAATATGTAGGTTAACTCGGGAATTCCTATTCCTGGTGTCTGCCTTAAGTGTTAGTTACAGATAATTTTGTTTCGACCTAGCCGCAATTTCAGTTTTGAACTCTACCACTATTGACACAAAACCAATTAGTGGTAGTATAAAATGTAATATTGTGGCACCACTATGGCATTAACATTGTCGAATTTATTTCGCTGTTTCGCGCGCAGTCCCAATTTTTGTACTTTGCGTGGTACTGGCCAATGACACTACCAAACTATAATGTGCACCAGATAGCCCCTTTTTTGTGAATGTAAAGACATCTTCACTATCCCCATTCATTCGATTGGGGATTTTCACAGCTCTATTTACCGCACGTATTCACTTGCTTATTTAAGTATTTTCCTAGTGCGAAATGGGCCTCATCGGTGAAGAAAATTTGATTCGAAAATTCAAAATTTAATGCTTGGTGTTCCAGTACCCAATGGGTGTTTATTCTGCGTTGACCATGGTTGGCAAACTTCTATATTTATTTAAGTTGTACTTTGTATGAATGAAAATCCAAATCCGAAAAAACAGCCTTAAGATAACCCCAATTTGCATATCGTTAAGTCAAATTCACCAATCTAAATCTTAAACTCAATATTTATATATTTTATAGTAATATCAAGGTTGCATTTTGGGTGACGATGTGAAAAATGAACGGAAATGGAAAATAGTTAACAAATTCTTCTGTAAAGCTCTCGTTAATATTGAGACCATGTTACCTGATCGTGCTAAATTTCCTTGATTTTTAACTAAATCTTGAAATAGAGAATTTCATGAAAAGCTTTTCAATAAATCTTTCATTAAGTATGCGTAAACAGTCAAAGTTTTTTGTCACATTGACCTGTTTTTTTTTTATTTTTTGTTAATTAATATAACTCAACTTGATCTCATCTTGTGTGGAAAATATATTCAGCCAGTAGCCACAATTGTGTGAATTTTTTCATCAAAATTCAAAAGATTCAATTAAATCCAAACTCAAATCCAAATACAAAAACCGTTTAAGATAAGCCAAACTTAAAGAGTTTTTATCGAATTTAAGTATCTCTATTTCCCAATTAAATTTATGTATCTAGCTACAAATCTTAGCATAGGCTGTGCCCAACTCTAACTGATGTTCAGTGTCCGAAATAAAAATGATGATGACGCTTTAATTAAACACACATTTAATATGTAAGCTTGTTACGCGATAACAATAAATAAAGTGTTGACATTCGATTGCTTCTGCGCCCGCTGGCCTATCATCACTTGATTAGAAGTTCGTTAAAAAAAATTGTCCAAGTTTTTCTTATCGCGATTGAACTCTATTTGGCAAGGTACAAGCACAGTGGATACACGATAGGGTGTCACTTTCAACACATTAACTGAAAGAAGCTTTTAGGAGAGATACGAAAATATGTTTTGTTTAAATTGACAATAGTTGTCTTAGATTGATAGATATGAACGTTTCATCGATAACAACTATTTTAACACAATATTTTTGTTTTTGCTTTGCTTTCAGCTCCTCACAACAAATTCAGACCCATCAGTTCATGCAGGCGAATCCTCAACAGCAAGCAATGCACCACCTCACAGTCCTGCCGGAGAGGTTCGCATCAATTCAACTGTTGCCGCAGACGCATCCTCGGGTGCTCTTAGTCCCGATGGACTATCGCAGGCATCTAATGTAGCTTGTGCAAGTGCTGTTGTTGGTGGTGCCGGTACCACAAACAATACTACATTAAATGCCGATAACACTGCACTGGGTCATGTGGGAATCTCAACCACCACAACGTGCTGCGAGAATGGACGCCCAATATTGACTGACCCCGTATCCGGTCAAACAGTGTGTTCATGTCAATACGATTCCGCAAGACTAGCTTTGTCCGGTTACTCTCGTTTGCCCACGGGAGGAGTGGGCGTCTATGGAACTCCATATCCGTCGACTGATCAAAATCCTTATCAGAGCATTGGAGTGGACAGCTCGGCCTTTTATTCTCCTCTGGTAGGTGAAGTATTTTTAAGACATATACAGTAAGTCGGATCGAAATTTAGTTTTTACAGGACACCGACTCAAAAGCAAGAGGGACCCCTACAAATTATTACTTCGTCATTGCTTTTGGGTTATATGTTGACAATTCCGAAAAATTGTTTTTTATAACACCTGAAAAATATGGTTCTTTCATGGTATTCACATGCATTTGAGCTTATTGGAAAAGTATTGAGCCCTACTTTCCATTAATAAATCTGATGGTGTGGTTTAGCCTAAAACTAAGTGCTACAATTATATAAAACGTGAGAAATTGATATTCAAAAGGCTTTTTTTCAGCTTAATTATTATTGAATTGCCATAATTACTGTTCGATTTTGGGTAAACATGAGTTTCTAGGTACGCAAAATCGAATTCTGACAACCCTTGTTTTAGTAAAGTAAATGCCAGAGGGTGCTACAGTAAAAATATTGTGATCTTCGAAAATTTATTTTTTTAAACCCTATAAAATACGAATATTTTTCATGTATTCAGTTTTGATTAAACACACACGCCTTAGGCTGCGATTATAGTGAACGCGATTCAGACGGGCAGGCAGGCAGGCAGGCTGAAATCTGTGTGAAAAAACGAGATGCAGATAGCTATCTATCTCGCTTGTTCACATTGCCTGCCTGCCTGCCTGTCTGACTCGGCGTTCACTATAACCGCGCCCTAAGATATACTAATGGAAATAAGAGAAATAGTTTTTAAGAGTCCCTCTGACTTTTGAGTGGGGGTCCAGTTGACTGTTTTTTCCTCCATACAAAATCGATCCGGCTTAATATTCAGACAGAGCACCCATGAAATGTATGGAATTTGCAAAAGTGCTACATTTTTCGCTTCCCACGCATTTTCCTAGAAAAGGGGTGTTAATAATGTGACCTGAAAAAAAAACCACGCATCTCTAGTGGTAAAAAGATAGTCGCTTTTGAGTTTTATCTCAAAGAATACTCAAAAATTTTCTCAAAAAACTCGAATAACATAATTGCCTTGTAACTTTTAAAATATCGCTTGCAGGGGCATTGAAAACGAGACGTGGCTTCGCCCATACAAGCCGAATTTTCAAATACTCGAGTATAAATTAATATTTTTTAGCTAAAGCTGTACAACGTTCGTACAATAGGCAAACAAGAAACTCTGTAAGCAAAAAGCCGTAAAACGGCTGTACAACAGGCGCTTGCAGGACAATTTGGTTGTGCATATGCTGAACATCGACCGTGGCTGCAGAAAAAAGTTAATTTTAACTCGGTCGCTACAGCTGCTGTAAAGTATCTGTACTGCCAAAATGTCCTGAAAGCGCATGTTGTACAGACGCTCTAAGGCTTTTAGCTTACGAATTTTATATTTGTTGATTTGAATATCTTTTTCAAACCTATATTTCCATTTTTTTAATGCTGGATAAATCTTTTATATTAACCCATTTTGCACCAGTACAGTGCTTTCGCAACACCAACTTTGAAAAAATTTTAAAAAATAACTAAAAATCCGAGAAGTATGAATGATACACCAAGCGATTATTTGGTATTTTCTCCTTAAGCCTGTTTTATTTTTTATCGAAATTTAGGTTACCAGGGTTAACCAGTTCCTAATACAAAATACGTCTAGCAAAAATTGTCATTCAATGGTATTCAAAAATTAATTAATAGCAAATTAATAACAAATGGGGTATATTAATTTTGTCACAACGTGTGTAACGCCCATAAGAAGGCGTGGTAGGTATAGAAAAGTATATATATTGAAAACCTCAAAATTGAAAACTCTATAAAGAGACTAATATTAAAGTTACAAAACTGAAACTCGGTATTTGTGCATTCTATGTCAAAACTAAGGTGTGTTTGAAAAACGGGCGTCATCCACCTACTTACACGCCCACCTACCATACAACCCCAAAATTGAAAACTCTATAAAGAGTAGGGTTGCCAACTCTGGAGAGTACAAAATCGGGACGAGGCCATAAAAAATGCGGGACTTGGCTCAAAAATGCGGGACAACATTAGATGCAATTTTTTATTTTATTAAATATTCCTTTTATTCTTTGAGGAATACAGGGTATCAACGATGACTTTACACCATCGCATTGATCCTTGATATTGTTTAGATCTCTTTCCAGCTCTTGCCTTATTCATGAAAAAACTCAAAAATAGATTCAAAACGTTTTGATTAATAAAATTTATGAAAAATAAATGATAAATTTAATTTGATAAAAAAATTAAACAGTTTTAGCAAACTGTATTTCATGTCGAATTAGAATTTTAGATACAAGCTCTCTTAAGTTCTCAAATGCGGGACAAAAGGCGTCCCGCAAGGGGTCGTCGCGGGACGCCAAAAAATAAGCTGAAATGCGGGACGTCCCGCAAAATCCGGGACAGTTGGGAACCTTAATAAAGAGGCTAATATTAAAGTTACAAAAGTGAAACTCGGTATTTGTGTATTCTATGTCAAAACTGATTGTGTTGAGAAAATGGACGTCATACACATACTAACACGCCCACCTCCCATACAACCCCAAAATTGAAAACTTTATAAAAAGGCTTATATTAATGCTGCAGGAAAACAATTTGATATGTTTGTATTTTAGACACATAAATATAACAAAATCTTCTAAAATCTCATACAAAAAGCTCTCCAATTTAAGATTCTATAACCCTTAAGAATCGGCCGTGGGGGGATTTTAACTTCGGCCAAGTCGAAGATATACCTTACTAGTTTTTTTTTTTTTTGAGAAGCACTTATTAACTTCTCAAAGTTTGTGGAACCACAGAGACTAGTGATGAGTCGGAGTAGCGTCCGACGAAACCGTGGTCTAGTCTTCTCGTTTCTTCTGAGAAGAATTTTGTTGTTGTAGCAACCTGTTACTTCATGAATTATTTGGCACAAAGCTCAAAACATAATTCTTAAAGAAGACTTTTTTAATAATTATAAAATCAAATTAAAATTTGTAACATGAGAAACCTTTTTGTTAAAATAATTTTTTTCGAGTGTAAGAAATACTTCAGACACGAAAAAAGTAAACCCTGTCACGAGCTAAGCAACATTAAGTAACCTGAAAATCATCTATCCTTTTTATTAATTAATTTCAATACTTAAACTAACAAGGAACCTCTTAAACTAACAAGGAAAGGTCCCCAGGTGACAGTCTCCGATTTGAATGATTTTCAGATATATGATAGAAGACAAAAATCTAAGGCTGACGTATTTTTTTATACGTGCTCAATCGATGGTTTAGGGCTTCAAACTCGCGTTCAAAAATCAGTGAAAATTTCGTTGTTTTGCTATAATTTCGCTATTTTCCATGGAAACATTTATAAATTTGGTGCCAAACGAAAGCTCTTACAAAACCACACACGATGGCATAAATTTTGTATAAGAAAATTTTGTTGTAATTTTGTTGTTGTAATTTTTAGTAATTTTTAGTCGATTTCAAAGAAGTTTGTTGATTAATTTGCTTTGCATTTATTTGCTTTAGTAGATATTGTGTTAAATACCAGATGTTAAGCTTGCTTGCTTGCTTGCTTAGATGGCTCTTACAACCGTTGGTCGGTTTTGGCCTTGTCTAATAATTTTCGCCAGCCTCTTTTGTCGTGTGCTTGCTGGCGCCAGTTGGAAATTCCAAGCGTTGTCAGGTTATCCAATGCCTGGTCTTTCCAACGGAGATGCGGTCTTCCTCGTGTGCGTTGGCCACCGCTGGGTACCGAATCCAATAATTTTTTCGCTGGAGCTTAGTCGTTCGTTCTCTCGACATGACCTAGCCAGCGAAGCCGCTCTATTTTAATACGCTTGACTATATCGATGTCGGCATATAGCTCATACAGCTCGTGGTTCCATCGTATTCGGTACTCGCCATTGACGCAGATTGGACCATAGATCTTGCGAAGGATTTTTCTCTCGAACGCTCCCAAAGTCCTTTCATCAGAGCTGCTCAACGTCCAGGTTTGTGATGCGTATAGTAGGACGGGCATGATTATTGGCTTATAGAGCGTCAGTTTTGTTCGTCGAGACAGAGCCCTGCTTCTCAATTGCCTACTGAGTCCAAAGTAACACCTGTTGGCAAGAGTTATCCTTCGTTTAATCTCAATACTGATATCGTTAGAGGGGTTAATGCTGGATCCCAGGTAAACAAAGTCCTTCACTACCTCAAAGGAGGTGTTGTCAACAGTGACGTGGTTTCCAAGACGCTGGGACTGTTTGTTTGTTGACACAAGATACTTCGTTTTATCTGCGTTCACTGCAAAGCCCATTCGACTCGACTCTTTTTCTAGCCTGGAGAATGCTGCACTGACTTCGCGAAAATTGTGGCCAATGATGTCGATATCATCTGCATACGCCAGCAGCATAACACTCTTATAGAAAATTGTGCCGCTGCGTCTCAGGTCAGCAGCTCGGATGATTTTCTCCATGACTGTATTAAAAAAGTCGCACGATAAGGAATCACCTTGTCTGAAACTTCGCTTGGTATCGAAAGGAAGGGAGAGGTCCTTCCCGATTTTCACTGCACTGCTGGTGTTGTTCAGTGTCATCCTGCAAAGACGTATTATCTTCGCAGAAATACCAAATTCAGACATGATGGCATATAGGTGACTCCTTATTGAACAGTCGAAGGCGGCTTTGAACTCGAAATAAAGATGGTGTGTGTCGATTGGTTTTGCGAGGGTCTTTTTGTCGGAGCGTGAAGATCTGGTCAATGGTGGACTTTCCAGGTCTAAGGCCATACTGATAAAGTCCAATCAGTTGGTTACCGATGGGCTTCAGTCTTTCACACAATACGCTCGACAGGACCTTATATGCGATATTAAGAAGGCTAATCCCACGGCAGTTGGCGCAAATGGTGGGATCGCCTTTCTTGTGGATTGGGCAGAGCACACTGAGGTTCCAATCATCTGGAATGCATTCTTCCGATCATATTCTGCATAGAAGTCTGTGAATGCATTTAAACAGAGCTTCGCCTCCGGTCTTAAACAGCTCAGCCGGTAGGCCATCGGCTCCTGCGGCTTTGTTGTTTTTAAGCCGAGCTATAGCTGTTAAGACCTCGTTATAATCGGGCAGTGGAACTTCAAAGCTGTCGTCCATAATTGGGTTTCCGGGATATCATCTCCACTGGCGGGATTGTTGTCAGCGTCGCCATTTAAAAGTCTAGAGAAGTGCTTCCTCCATAACATCAGTGTACTCTGGATATCTGTCACTAGATTCCCATTCTCGTCCTTGCAGGAAGTGGCTCCTGTCTTAAAACCATCGGCCAGGCGTCTTATTTTTTCGAAAAATTTTCGAGTCTCAGTCCTGTCGCCATGCATCTCAATTTTCTCGCACTCACGCATTTCCGCCTCTCCTGAAAATGCGTCTCTCTTCCCTCCTCTTCTCTCGGTATCGCTCCATAACAGCACGCGTTACAACCGACTGCAGGGTGGCTTTGTAGGCGGCGTCCTTCTCTGCAGTGGCGTCGCGACACTCCTGGTCGTGCCACTGGTTTCGGCGAGGGCGGTGGTAGCCTATCACCTCTTCGGCAGCCGTACGCATAGAGTGGGATATGTGCGTCCACTGTCCGCATATATCGTCGATCGGAGGAGTGCTTTCTTGAAGCAGGAGTGGGAGTCGAGTAGCGAAGGCTTCGGCCGTCCGTTTTGACTGCAGCTTGTCGACGTTTAGTTTTCTTAGTGTAGGATTGCGAGCATTCTTAGCTGCGCACAGACGTGTGCGGATCTTGGCTGCGACAAGATAATGATCCGAGTCTATGTTAGCACCACGAATCGTGCGTACGTCTAGTACACTGGAAGAGTGCCTTCCGTCAATCAAAACGTGATCAATTTGGTTGCATGTTTTTTGATCAGGGGACAGCCAGGTGGCCTTATGAATATTGAGATGCTTGAATCTAGTGCTACTTACGACCATGTTTCGTGCTGCGGCGAAGTCAATCAACCTCATTCCGTTATCGGCTGTGTTGTCGTGTAGGCTGAACTTTCCGACTGTTGGACCAAATATATTTTCCTTACCCACCTTGGCGTTGAAGTCACCAAGCACGATTTTTATGTCATGACGGGGGCAGCGCTCGTATGCATCTTCAAGGCACTCGTAAAAACTTTCTTTGGTCTCGTCATCTTTTTCTTCTGTTGGAGCGTGCGCACATATTAGGCTTATGTTAAAAAATTTAGCCTTGAAGCGGATTATGGCAAGTCGTTCGTTCACAGGAGTGAATCGCAGGACATGATGCCGTATTCTCTTGCCAACTAAAAATCCGCATCCAAACTCGTGCTTCTCCACATGGCCGCTGTAGTAGATATCACAGGATGCTTGCCGTAAGCAACCCTGTCCCTTCCATCGCATTTCTTGGATTGCAGTGATATCAGAATTATATCTTTCCAAGATATCAATCAGTTGGATAGAGGCACCATCCCAATTTAGGGTCCGGACATTCCAGGTGCATATCCGTAAATCATTATCAATTTTTCGTTTGCGGTAGTCGTCATAAGATTTGGGGATCATTCTTTCATTTATTCTTTTTCGTTTCATTGAAATCTTTTTTTATGTGGTGGGCTTCAAACCCAACGCACAACCTTTGCTTGATGGCCAAAGGGGAAGCCCGCCGCTCAAATTAGCCGCCAAAGTTTATCGGGCGATAGTTTTTGACGTTTCCAGGAGACACCACGCGGAGGTTTTGAGTCGACTTGAGACGATTTCAACATGGATAATGCTGGCCTCGCCAAGTTGAGGCAGTCAGACACGTTGCCATGTGAATATCGCCCCCTTGTCTCCCAGATGTTAAGCACAAAAGTAAAAATGACTTGAATATCCACTTTACACAAGGGTACCCCCTTGACAATTTTTCAAATTTAAAAACAAAAAATATTTTGCATAATTTTTATCTCTTCATACATTATTACATTAAACCATATTAATGAGAGGAAATAATACAAATTTTGAATTAAAAAATATTTAATAAAAACCTGCATTGAGTGGTACTTTTTTAAAGATCAAATATATTTTTTAAAAAATCCATATCAAAACGAGTTTAAGCTGAAAAGCTCTTTGACGGATGTGGACTTATTTTAAAATTAATGTTTTTTATTATAAAATTTAAATAAAAGAAATTATTTTCATATCTGATGAGTCATTCATTCACAAAGTTGAGGTTTTGAAATAAGAAGAAGATTTTTATGATTTTTCCTGCTTAACTCAAAAAACTTTTTTTTAAAGAAATATGAGAAAATGCATTCCATTTCTGTTGCATATCGTAAAAATGTCCATATTTACTACTTTGGATGATTAAAACTATTGTTTACTGGTGCGATGAGACTTACAAGAAATAAGCGCACATTTTGTATGAATTCCCTATGAAATGTCAACTTTTCCGATATAATATTTAAACATGAGAATAGGCCATAAAAAAATAAAATTTTTGATACCAATATTGGGTACTTTTAATGTAATGAAATTTTTTCTTTAAGGAAAATAAATGCATTTCAATAAACGAAAATTTCATTATAAACTGTAACAAATTTAAAAAAACAAAAAAAAGGTAAGTTTACAAATTGCTTTAAATCCAACATAAATTAATATGAAATAACTGTGTCAACATACTTCTTTGAAATCGACTAAACATTACTAAAAACAATAACAACAACAAAATTACAACAAAATTTTCTAATACAAAATTGATGCCATCATGTGTGGTTTTGTAAGAGCTTTCGTTTGGTACCAACTTTATAAATGTTTCCATAGAAAATAGCGAAATTATAGCAAAAAAACGAAATTTTCGCTGATTTTTGAACGCGAGTTTGAGACCCTAAGCCATCGATTGAGCACGTATAAAAAATACGTTGACCTTAGATTTTTGTCTTCTATCACATATCCGAAAATCATTGAAATCGGGGAATGTCACCTGGGGACCTTTTCCTTGTAAGTTTAGTTTCCTTGATCTAAGAGAAATTTTATTATTCATTATTAAAAGCTTAAAAAAAGACTTTTCAAGATTTAAATTTTAATGATTGGCATCTTCATTTCAAAACAAAACTATTTTGTCCCATGTTTCCGCAGACGAAATGGGTCCCATTGCCTTCGAACGAGTTGCACAGAAGAGCTAATTGTGCTTGACCTTGACAATTTCTTGAAAAAATTCATAACAAATTATCTATCACTGACCTTTTAATGGGACCAACTGACCTTTTTCATAGCTTTCAGATGGCATCATTGGTTTTTTTAAATCCCACCAATGAGGTGCCAGCATCCCGTAGCTGATTGAGCAAACATTTCTCCAAGGATTTGTCCTAACATTCTGTCCAAGCGATAGAGCAGACTGAACTATGAAGAAAAGTACATTAAAACATGTTATTATATCGAAATTGCTTTTTTCTAAAGCCGAACAAATATTGAATAATAATAATATCTTCTGTGACAACGATTTGGTTTATATATTGTTTAATTTTACAGCCGACATGCTCGCTTGTCAAAAATAATAGAGTAAATCGAATTATCATCCTTGTTGAATGCAGCTCACTCAAAGCTCATTTAATTTGGTCTTTGTCTTACGATGTTGCAACCGACTCTCTGTTCGTTGCACATGGATTCTGAACACCGTTTCAATCGATGTAATTTAATATTTCGTTGAACTTTGCAAAATCATTCATGATGGCCTCCGGCTAAAAGAAGACAATAACAAAAAGACAACAACAACGTATAAAATAACAAAAATAACAAAAACAACAATAAACACAGAATGGCAACCTGAATATGCTTGACGACATTTTGCAAAATCATGACAAATTACAGAACAACTTTATGAAAGAGACAGACATACACAAATACAACAATGAGTGTGAGTGAAAAACAAAAAGTCGGTCGATACTAAGGCAACAACATATGCTTAACGTCAATGTCAACGGATGAGATCTGAACACGAGGCAAGCTCAATGAAACATGGTTAACACATGTAAACTAAACATAAAGAGTACCATCAGAAAACTAATAATAAATAAATAAAATGAACAGAGCGAATTTATTCGTCACTTAACAACAGAAAAAAAACTACATAAAAGAGGGTATCAAAGTAAAAACCACAGCCTATACAGTCCAATCAATAATACAAAATGGTGGATAAATGCAATGAAACAATTCGATGCACTCATTTCAATTATAGAAATATCTATAGTCTATAGTCAGTATATATCAGCTTTTAGATCAGAATGTCGAAAACTCGAAAACTGAAAAGGAATTAACGCTATCGAATTTAATATATAGTATAGAATGGTATCAAATATCAAATCAGCACAACTACAGACTTCAAAAGAAAAGTTAGAATTAATGACAAAGGCAACTGGAATATTTAGTTACCTATGATGAGCGAGTGTGTGTGTGTTATGATGAGCGAAGTTAATGACTTAGTGGGATGTGTTCACGAGACGCTGAACATATGACAAGGATTTGCTTTGGAATTGATTAGAACGAGATATATATTTTTGCTTAAACTTGAGTCACATAAGATGATATTATATTTCCTCGTGGATAATATGATCATACAACGTTTATGGGTTTTGGCAATAGTTAAGCGAAACGTTATTTTATGGAGTGGAGTTAACTTTTCAACTGGCGAGTATACATATAGTGCGTTTAATTAATCGGTTTCATACTGTTTTTTAAGAAAATATGTTTATGAATGAATAAATCTTTATTGAAGTAGTCAAAATTCAAATGTCGATATTTCCTAATATAAATATATACAGAGATTTGTATTTAATACATCACATCTATAAAAAAAAAAAAAAAATTGGCCATTTCAGCCCTTGAAAGGACTTTGACCGAGCTTCTTATGATCTATTGAGTTGGGTGTGTCATTAAATGTTTGCACACAGTTGACCGAGAACTGGACCTACATGTTTTATGCCGACTCCGAACGGCTAAAGTTCATGTTCTCAAAAAGCTTTACATGGCATTATTTACTCTCTGAGGTTTGCCAATTGACTGTAGAGAGGTGGTGACCAATCAGAAAAATGTTTATTGAAAAAACTTTTTGCCGCGACTGGGGATCAAACTCGGGCTCCGACCATGCTAGGTCACACACTTAACCTGCATGCCACGGTCACCACATCTTTACATTCAGAAAAAGTTGAACTTCATAATCAAGGAACACAAGTTTTATTTTAATAATCTGATATTTCTTTAGTAGTAACGAAAATTTATTTTGAAATAAAAGTAGCTATTTACATGTGTTTGATGAAATGAAGAATTTCTATTTAAAAGTACAAATTTCTTTGTTTAAAAATTTTACATAATTGAAGGGCTTATTGTAAAAACATGTTATACCGCATAAAAAATATTTCGAAATAATCGACCTTAAAGTTTCTAAAAAATGTATATTTGTATGAAATCATAAAAATGCTTACAATAACTATTACGTATACGGCCAAAATTAATCAGGTAATAGTTGTTATATTTTCAGTGGATATTGATAATGCATCAAGGAACGTAATGAACATGATATATGAAATTTTATTTTTTTTTGCAAATCAAATACTTCTACTTTTAAAGTTTGATTTTCAAAAAAATAATAATGAAAATTCTGCAGTCGAAAAACAAGTGTTGCCATCAATGCAGAATTATAACCATTACCATCTTTTATCACTTTTCAATTTATCGAACTCTCATTGCACAATGTTTCTTTATTTTTTTTTTAGTTCATAACATTAACTATATATTAGAATGAGGCACATTTGACTTTTGTAGAAGGGCAGATTTGACAAATGTCAAATTTCCCATTGTACCCCATTCAACATTTATTAATGTTAAATACAATAAAACATTTATTAATTTTTCAAAATCTTGAGTCAGATTCCACTTTATTGCGGATAATGCGGAGTATTCTTTCGAGCTTAAGGACATTTAGAATTTAGATGAAACTGGCATAACCACTGTAATCGACACACCTTAACTAAAACAGTTTCAAGTCTTTGTTTTATTTGCACGCTTTATCATATGTTTGAATAAGTATGAATACACTGACTTATTTAAACCCTCTATAATAGCATCTCCCAAGAAAAACTGGATAATAGCAAGGGGTAAATTTGACCCCAATTACTTTTTACCCCATTGAATCTTCCTAGGGTTTAATTGGCTTAAACTTATATGGAATAAAATTCAAGTCTACTTGATTTAGAGTTGATTTAGCCATGTCGTCTGTCTGTCCGTCTGTCCGTCTGTCTGTCTGTCTGTGGACACGATTACAGCCGTAGTTTTGAAGCTATCATACTGAAATTCGATATTTAAGCTTTTTTCTAAAAAACTAAGATCAAGTTCGAGAATGGACTGAATCGGATGAAAACCACGCCTACTTCCCATACAACCCCAAAATTGAAAACTCTATAAAGAGTCTAATATTAAAGTTACAAAACTGGAACTCAGTATTTGAGTATTCTATGTTAAAACAGAGGTGTGTTTGAAAAATGGGCGTCATCCACCTACTTACACGCCCACCTACCATACAACCCCAAAATTGAAAACTCTATAAAGAGGCTAATATTACAGTTACAAAACTGAAACTCGGTATTTGTGTATTCTATGTCAAAACTTAGGTGTGTTGAGAAAATGGACGTCATACACATACTAACACGCCCACCTCCCATACAACTCAAAAATTGAAAACTTTATAAAAAGGCTTATATCAATGCTGCTGGAAAGCAATTTGATATGTTTGTATTTTAGACACATAAAAATAACAAAATCTTCTAAAATCTCATATAAAAAGCTCTCCAATTTAAGATTCTTTAACGCTTAAGAATCGGAATAAGAATATTTTAACTTCGGCCAAGTCGAAGATATGCCTTACTAGTTTGTCTTGAATCTATTTTTAACTTCAACTAATAGCAAAAATTAAGATTCTAGAAAATTGAGTTCAAAGTTTCACATATTTACTGAAGTCTATATTAAATCATACTTTGTCAAGTAGTTAATTTCTAAAATAGCCAATTGGTTACTTTAAATTTTTATAATTTTTTTCCATGCATAGAACACAGAAAATCGGAAAATGCGACACATTACCTTCACCCCTTATGTCGTCAATTATCAATTGAAAATTAACGATGAGTTAAGTTTTAATTAACAAAAATAAATTAATGATTTTTTTCATAAGAGATTTCGATGTGTTTTGTTTCAAAAAAATAACTTAAAAAGTGATTAAATTTCAATTGCGAATCTTGATAATAACAAAGATCAAAAATTTCGAAATGATCATTGATCAAAGCAGCTTTGATGAAATCAGCTGTTTATAAGATAGTATAGAAATTGCATAATCTTAAAAGTTCTTTGTTATAAATAAAATATAATGGAAATGAGAAACTGATTAATTGTGTAAAAAGTAAATGTCAGTGTTAATACGAGAATTAATTTTAGTATGGTTCAAAATCTTTAGCATCTCGGCCACACTACCGATAGTCAACATCAAGCCGTTCCCGTACTTTTATGACTTTTTCTCTAATTGTGAGAAAGTGATTCTTACTCTCACGCTTTTGACAGTTTTACCATTTTTAGTCTAAAAGTACGCGAACATACCTAAAAGAAGGCGATAAAAGCGTTTCCAACCAACAAAATATTTTTTCAGGATTATAGTACCAGACGAGCTTACTAAAATTATATTTGATGACAAAAATGTTTGCCTTTTTTAAAAAAAAATATCTCATAAAAATAGAAAAGTGGTCTTAACAATTCCATTTACAAGCTAATTTTTTACATTTCATTTGCAAGCGAATTTTATTTTGTTTAAACATGTAGCAGCTGAGGTAAAATTTTGAATTCCTTCAAATCAATTTTTTTAGTATGTGGGATGAACCACTTTGTATTCTGAGCACCTTTTATGTACTTTTTGGTTCAGTTTAGTAACGGCCGCACACTTTTTATTTATTTTTCTCAAGCCGACAACGATTGCAAAACTTGCTGGTGGGTATAAAAATAGATCTTATCTTAAAAACGTTCTATTTTAAGAAATATGTCAAAAAGGCGCAAATAAATAACGTAAGCAAATAAATCAAAGTGACACAACAAACCTCTACACAAACACTTATACGCACACTATCATACAAATAGACAACTGAAATCAATATTAATAAATGTATTTATCACCATCCTAAGAATGCAAAGAAGGTGCTTTAGGAAATTAATTAAACAACAGCTAACATCATGTTTAAGTAATTAAAAATGTTAATTATGGACCATAAATCAATTGAGTCTCAAAGCTTAGAGCCTCAACCCACACACACACACATATATTGAATTCGACTGATGTTCGTCACAATTTATGGCGGCTGCACAAGTATAAATTCCAAAAACACGACAATACACAAAACAGCACTTGTTAAAAAAAGCAAAGAAGTGTTTAAATATTTAAAATATACAAATTCAAAATTATTTCGCTGATGCATAAACTTCTGGTCAAAATCTTTGTTAGGCTAAAATCGTCAACTCAGAGTTCGTCCCATAGTTTTTGTTTCATTAAATTATTCATTGTTGACAAAATGGCTCGTTTTGTTTGACATTTAAATGGTGGGAAAATATAATTTTAACTCAACATCTTATTATTATTGACAAACGGAATTTATTATGATAACTTAATTTGAATTTATTACTTTTTCTTGCAGAGTAATCCATATGCCTTGAAGGACTCGACAACTGGTTCCGAGATGACAGCTTGGACATCAGCAGGTCTGCAACCAACAACTGGATATTATTCATACGATCCAATGGGTGCCTACGGGTAAGAATTGCTTAGATTTGTTTAAATTATTATAAGATTTGATTATAGTTTATAACTGCTTTATTATTACATTTATTTGGGAACATTATCATTAACATATGAGTCGGTAAATTATTAATAAAACTTAATGAAATACATATCTTGTTAGCACCTTTACGGCGTCAGAGTTGATATCGATGGTTCAGCGCATTAAAGTGATAGTGAAAAATTTTATATGTTCAGAAACATCGATTTTGTTTTTAAATTTCAACAAATTTTAGTACAAAGCACTAATTCCAACTGTCCATTCATTGGTTATTCATTTTTAACAAATTTACACAAGATATATTGATACCATGGAAAATGCTATTTTTGTCCAAAGGTCACTTATCGCTTTAGTGAGCTTAACCATCGATATTATTGAAATAAAGGCATTTTTTTATTTAAAATAATATTTCTATGCGAATTTATTTATCGCTCATTTGCTAGAGGAATGGTATAACTCAAAAAAAGTAATTTTTTCCTCACGCCTGGCATAGAAAAGAGAAGAAATATTCTCTTCTCACGCGAAGTCCTTCCGTCCATGTTGTCTGTAATCACAGGGTAAGAAGAAAGAGTTGGGATAATTGCATTAAACTTGGTACACATGTTCAAATGAACCCAAGGACATTGTTGATGACGATGAACTACGAGCAGAAATTGAACAGAATACATTGCACAGAAAAAATTATAGCGGTTAATATGATTAAAAAGCAGGTCAAGCTGACGGTGATCACTATGCGGTCAACACCTCCTAGGTGTTAACGCAACAAATCTTCTGTTATTTTGAATCATTTTTGAAAATTTAATTTTGAATAAAATTTTATCATTTTGAATAAAATTCTTTGATGTAACGAAAAAGAATTATTCAAATTTACAAAATTTTTTTCAAAACAACGAAAAATTCTTAACATTAACAAAAAAAAAAATTCTATAATTAGTGAATTGTTCAACAAAATATCTTCAAAATGACTATTTTTATTCTTCATATTGACGAAATAATCTTCAATTTGAGTAATTGTTTTCTTCGATATAACGATATCTTTTTCAATATTACTTAATTCAGTCTTCATTTTAACGAAGTATTATCAATATGACTAATATATTTTTCAATACCACATAATTTTCTTCAATTTGACTTATTTTATTATTCATATCAATAAAATGTTCTTCAATTGGACTAAATTTTTTGTTCATATTAATAAAATTTTATTCAGTATGACTTTTTTTTCACAATAAGTAAATATTCTTCAATACAAATTATTTCATTGTTCATATTGACAAAATATTCTTCTTTTTTATGGTCACTACTTACCAAAATGATGCCCCAGTACGCAAATTTTAAGAATAGAAAATGAAAAAATCTTTATTTGTTTCAATTAATTTAATAAAATCAGTATTTATTGGTTACAATATGTTACATTTAATGTTTTTATATAAAATTTTATATATATTTATAATGTTTCTTAAACTGAAATTATTTTAAATAAATGAATTCATGAAAAATAAAATGGATAAAATTTGATTTTCAATACTTACAAAACAGTTTCATAAAGATAAATAATGCATACACATTTCAATTTAATCAGTTCAGTTTGGATATAAGTGTTATAATTTTGAGACTTTGGATATCGAAATCGGAATCTGTAAATAAAAAATAAAATCAATCACTGCATCCGTGAGCTTTAACTTTAAAAGAATATTTTTTAATTCTTCTTTTTCATCCATCTGTGACTTATCCACTTGAAAAATGTTTTAAAATGATGCCTATCATGCCAAAAATTGTAGATATACTCAGTTTCAAAGATAACTGTACTTTGTGAAGAAATTCTTTGACTTTAAATAAATTTCTTCAATTTGAAGAAAATTCTTCACTTAGCATAAAACATTCTTCATAGTGAAGAAATTTCTTCAATATTACAAAATTGAAAAATGCATTATTCAAATTGAAGAAAATGTCATTTATGCGATGAAATTTTAAACGAATTTTATTATTATATACAATTGAAGAAATTTCTCCAATAAAATACAATTAATAACGTATACGTATATATTAGGGTGCCCCAAAATAATTTTTTTTTCGAGTTTCATAGTTGCTCAACCTTTGTTTGAATGCTTATACTGTCAAGTATTTTTCAGAATTTTTTCAGATTTTTTGGAGGACGTTTAGAGGTCGCGCTAATCGAATTTTCCGTAAAAATCAGGCTTTTCTGAGATTTTTCGAATTTCAATCATAATTTGATCAATTACAAACACTTTGTTTGTATTCGAGTCATCACTTTGAAAGAAAAATGTCCAATTACATTTACATTTTTTTTAAAAGTTATTAAGCGTTTTTAAAAAATTTACGAAAATTTTACGAAAAAATTGAATGTACCACATCCAGATTACAAAAAAAACGCCAAAACTTCTAATTTATGTACGGTAAAGTAAAGTTTAGACATTTTTCTTTCAAAATGATGACTCAAACACTAACAAGATATCTGTATTGACCAACTTATGATTGAAATTCGAAAAATCTCAGAAAAATCTGATTTTTACGGAAAATCCGATTAGCGCGACCTCTAAACGTCCTCCAAAAAATCTGAAAAAATTCTCAAAAATACTTGACAGTATAAGCATTCAAACAAAGGTTGAGTAAAAAAATTTTTTATTTTTTGGGACACACTAGTATATATGCGATATATTTATATGTATATTTTATGCGATGAAGTTTTAAACGAATTTTATTCGGAATGAAGAAATTTCTTCAATAAAATACAATTGATAACGTATACGTAATATGTTAACTTGAATTGAAGCACAACAAAATTCCTTGAATTCGCTATATAAACAAAATTTATCCGAAATAAGATTATCCAAATTAAAAAATTAATAGATTTTTCAATTACATACATACATATTTTCAGCTAAAGCATTAATATAATATACCAAAAAATTGGGTTGTTAAAACTAAAAATTTCTTAGTAATAGAAAAGTTCCTGATATTTTTCACCCAAAATTTATTTGAAAATTTGAAAAAGTTCCCTTTACATTAAATTAATTTAATTGCAAAATTTATTCCGTGCCGCAAAATAAAAGCATAATTGAAGAACTTTTTTCAATATACAGTCTATTTTTATCACTAAAACTAGGTTAATTTTTTCAAATGATAAAATTTTGTAACCACGTACTCCTTTGTTTTAGAAGAAGTTTTGTTCACTTAAAAAAATCAATCATCAAAATGCCTAAAAAATTTTGTTAGGTTTAGTCAATCTCAATAAAATTTTCTTAAATCATTAACAAAAAACTTCAGTTAAATTCACCTACCAGATTTTAATGAATTTGATGAAATTTCATTAGTTAATGAAACTTATTCTTCAAGTTAACGAAATTTTATCAATCTCTCAAAACTGATGAAAGTATTTATTCAAATTGAATATGATTCTTCAATAAAACTCCATAAAATTCAATGAAATTTCTTCAAAACAACGCACAATTCTTTTAAATGGAATGAGCTAAAATGTTTGCAATGATGAAATTATGTAAGCCAAAAATTGGATTTTTTTCACGAAATTTTGTTATTTTAACAAATCCTCTTCAATATGAATAAAAATTTGATGATTTCTATTCAATTTGAATACAGCTTCTGTCAAAAATTTACAAAATATTTTCGTTCAATTCACCAACCAAATTTTAATGAATATGAAGATTATTTGTTAATACAACGAAAAAATATTCAATATGAATAAAAAATTGATTAAATTTATTCAAATTGAATAATCGTTTTGTTAAAAAGTTACAAAATTTATTATTCAAATCCACCTCCAATAATTTTTTCTGTGTGACAACTTTACAGTACCTCACTGAAGAAACGTTCAATATATCAAAACTAAGGGTATTGGAAAAATGAAAAATCATTCGATGGGTTCAACATGAACTTACAGAACGAATCAAAATGCTCAGTCTTAAGGTATCCTTTTCATCGCTGATGCGACATACGGTGGAACCATTTTTGATGAAAAAGAGATCCTATATGATAGTAGGAAACCTTCAGGACAATGGTTGGATCGCAGAGAAGCTCCTAGAAACAAGGCAAGAGCGGGACTGCACCTTATGACGGTCATGATGACTTTTTGGTAGACTACTGAAGGAGTCGTTGACTATTTTTTTGAAAATCCTGGCGAAACGATAGCTGCGGAGACCTACACTCAGGGGCGTACCGAGACCATGTTGGTTGGGAGGGTATTATGGTATTTTGGCAGACTGAATACCATTAAGTCCCGACTTTTTTAATACAACATAGTTAAATTAACCAAAATTACTCATTTGTTAGATCAATTTTATTTGTAGTATATGTGAACATTGTACTTTGTCGTACGCTTTTTTAGTATAAATAAGAACGCAACCTCCTTCTCCCAACCTTCTGAGAGAGAAATTAACTTATTAAGAAAAACTTACTCTTTGATCAAAATGGAATTTGGTTAGGATAGAGCTTTTAAATTGGTTGAATTTGAGTTTTTTCAACAGTAAAAATTTTCTTAAAAAATTTAGTCATATGCATTCATCAATGGTCGAATTTTAACGGTTTTTCAATTTTACTAATTATATCTAAAAGTTTGTTAAATTTTCCTTTAAATTAAATCCAACTAAAAGAATTTTTAATGAATTTTCATCATATTGGAAGTTATTTAGAGTGTATTTTAAACAAATGCTACGAAAGATAAAAAACTCGGTCAAATTGAATGTTCTAAATTGGGAAGCAAATATCTCTGCCATCTTTGAATAGATTTTATTTATTATTTTTTGTATTTAAGGCTGATCAGTTACCTTAAAAAAATTTATAAAAGTTATACCGTTTCTTTTTCTTTTATATTTAAATAATACCTTTTTGAAAGAGACCACAAAATTTAATATTTCTCAAAATATAAGATAAAATGATTTTTGTTGTAAAAGGAGAAAAACTCAAATTTGCTTTTTTAATTTTCTTTTCAAAGTCTATAGAGCATTAAAGGTGAATGTAATATTCTGTCCGTGATGGTGTCCGTGGCATGCAGGTTAAGTGTGTGGCTTAGCATGCTCGGAGCCAGGGTTCGATCCCCAGCCGCGGCAAAAATTTTTTTTCAATTAAAATTATCTGATCGGTCACCTCTGCAGACAATGGCAAACCTCAGAGAGTAAATAATGCCATATAAAGCTTCTTGAGAACATGAACTTTAGCCGTTCGGAGTCGGCATAAAACATGTAGGTCCAGTTCTCGGTCAATTGTGTGCAAACATTAATAACACACACAACACAATTGATCATAAGAAGCTCGGTCAAAGTCCTTTCAAGGGCTGAAAAGGCCAATTTGTTTTTTTTTTTTTTTTGTAATAATCTGTCCGTGCCATAAAAAAATGAAGGCATGATTTTTTTGACGGTAGTTATAGCCATCAATAAATAGTTACAGTCATCGGACTAATTCTGCATGTGTGCGAAAAATACAAAGAGCTTTACTTATTCTGTAACTCTTTTCCTCTTAGATATTTAAATTAATAATTATGCAAATTTCTCATTTCCTGCTATTGTAACTTTTGAGGGATTAAGGGATTTTTTTATTGTTTTCTGAAACATTAGTTGCACCCATCAGAGATTCTACGCCTTTGAATAGATAATAGAATACTTCTAAATTAGCTTTCAATTGAAGGGAGACCACCAAACAATTTTTTAGTGCCAATTTTATTGATTCTAGAACTCACATTTGGGTCAAGTAAGTTGAAGATACAATTGGATTAAAGAGTTCATGCAAAGGCTTTATTGCTTCTAAAAAACTGCTTAAATTGTCAGGATTCGTTCACCAAATATCCAATTAAGGAATCGTCTTTTTTATCTATGCATTCGGAATGTATCGGCCTAATTTTAATACGACGTAAGTCAACATTTTTAAAATAATGGTTATTAGCAATTCGGATAGATTCAACAAAACTACATTTAAGCCTTTATTTAGTTTTTAACGTTTTTATGAAAAAAATGGCTATAGAACGTTTAAAATAATACAATAATTCTACGAGTATGAACTTCATACATATAATGAACAGTTTTTTTTTCGCCTCCCAAATATAAGATAATTTTTAATTACGTCTTATTAGAATTAGGCCGACGATCTGTATTTCCGAGCAAAATATTAAAACTAATTGATTGAAGTTGGACTATATGTCGTTAACAAACCAACCAAGGAACGACTTTAAGCCATTAAAAAAGATTTGGCCGACTGAATTGCTCTTAGAGAATCTTTCATAGAGTTCAGCTATAAATAACTTTAAACGAGACTGAACGAATAGTACAACTGAAATAATTTAGTATTGCTAAAGAAATAACCGACTCAAAAGAAAAGGTAATGGCATTTGGGTTTGGTGTGATTTGGGATTTGGGATTAAATGCAGTTGGTTTTGCGCACGGCTAAATGCAAATTTGGCCGACTGAAGATCATTTTAGGTACGACTGAAGGTGAATTGGCTGATTGAAGATTGTTCTGGATATGTCTTGAAATGAAATAGCCGTCTTAAGTTGGTTTTTGTTACGACTGATTTTGATCCGTTCATAGTTATTGTAAATATAAATCAACATTTAAACAAATTTCAGTAAAAAATAAAAATTTGGCCGACTCTAAAAAAGTTAGGAGGGTAGCTTACCCCTAAAATCCCAGCAGGCCATGTATAAACCTTTTTATGGTATTTTCAATATTTTGGTTGTATGGGAGGTAGGCGTGTCCTTGGGCGGATTCCAAAAATATTCAATAGTGCAGATCCTTGGATCCATGTGAATATGTGTATTGTATTGTATCATGCAATTATCTCAACTCCTTCTTCTTATCCTGTGTTATCCTATTAACATTAACCGTAGTGAAGAAAAGTATATTTTTATGAATTGTAATTTTAAATAGTATGATTTTTGTTCAACTGAGTGCCTGCTATGTTGTAATAATTGACAAATAGGGGTACGAACTTTAATTTTTGACAGAAGACTTCAAGTCCTTGGTCTTCCTTTTAAATTACTGTATCATGTTCTACGTAGAATTATACTGTAAACTAAATTCTACTTAAAACTTAGTCATATCCATTTTCGTTTAGAATATAACTGAAAAAATATAGGTAGTTCCCTAAGAATTTCATATAAACCATTCACTTTAAGTAGTTCTATCTAAAAACAAACATTTTATGACTTGGTTCACTACATCTCTGATCCGTCCATATGTAAAAAACATGTATCTCTGAAAAAGTATAAAAAGTATCTTTCTCTGATTAACGTGACGACTGACGAAGTCTGACGACTGAAGTCTTCGAGGTTTTATGCTTAAAAAATGGCAATTATGATTAATGAAAATAAGGCTCATGTTTAAAAAGAGTTAAAGCCGCTCAGCAGGTTGTTTGGCAGACCTTTTTTGATCGGCGATAAAGCACTTTATTTGTAAGAAGATAGGTATATTTACAAAATTTTATTTGCAAAATATTCGTTTATAAGTAAAGAAAACAAACTCAATTTGAAATTATTGATAAAATTTATCTCTATTAAAATAAGCATGAAATCATTAAACTAGGTTAAACAAAGGTATTTTATTTAGCCATAAATTTTAATTGTTAACTCGTAAAATAATTTGATTAATCAAACAATGCTGTCACAATGCTGACATCTGATCATCAAAACAGTGATAGTAAAACATGTTCGAATTAGAAATAAATATTTACACGCTGAGCATTGAGCTTAAATCATAATAAAAGCTCAAATTAAATTAAATTGAACGCAATTTATGGCAATTTAACCGAAAATAAATGAGCGGAAAACTTTTGCTCGCGAATGGTAATTAACATACACGCATAGACAAACACAACCAATCACAAATACACAGACGACAGTCACGGACAGTCAAACAAACAAACAAACAAATAGTCGCTGCGCTGCATTTGAGTGCAGCTAATAATTAATTGCAAAAGATTTGCGAGCACTTAAAATTGATTTGATTTTAATTGTTTTATATGCTCAGCCACCATTCCAGCGCCCAAACAGCTCCGGATGAAACCTCAAAATACAACAAAAACAGTGACAAACGGAACAACACCACCCACCAAAAAAAAAAAAAAAAACAAAAATTAAAAACATGCAAAACCAGCGCCAGTGTTCATTGTTGACAAAGTTTCAATGGCGAGAATTGAGAGTGCGCGCAAAATTATTTATTTATGATTGCTGCGGAAACAATCGCAGTTAATTGCACGGTCCGTGAGACTCCACTCGGACCAGTTCAGCTCAGCAATGGCTGCAGTAGGGGTTAGCCTGCATTCGGTCGCCATATTGGCTGCCATATTGTACAATGCATACAATCACATCAACGAGAACGGAAGAACTGCTGCAAATACGTTTTGTGTAACGTGGTTGCGTAGGGAACACTCCAAAGAGTAAAGCAAATGCCATGTAGCGGTGGTCTCAGCTGATGTGTAGGCGGGTGGACGGCGGGAATGTCGCATGGCGTGTTGATGTTGTTTGTTTAATGTTTGCATTTCACATTCTGCAAATAGCTACTCGCGAGACCAGATAATAACCTGTCACAACAACTCAAGAGTAAATATATAAAAATGTAAACTAAAAGCGCCAAAAATAATAACAAGTTTGAAGTAATCGTTGTATGTGAGCGTGTGTGAACACGCAAGTTTTTGTTAACAAGATAACAAGTTGCTACCCCCACCGATGTGGCTCGGTTTGCTCTGTCGCACTTTGCCTCGCCCAAGTTGGGCAAATTACAGGGGAGTACTCAGCTCAGGAGCTGCGAGCTGCTTGAGCTTAAAATGTTGTAATCATAGATGCAGCAGCAACTTTAGCGGTAATCGTTGTGGAAGTTACAAACGGAACCATGTACAAAATTATAGTTTAGAGTGATTTCTTGCTTTACAAAAGCCCTCTACAAAAACGCCAGCAACAATTTAATTATCCTGCAGAGACACAGTGTTGGCTTATACCAGTGGCTTAGCTGAATTTACTAAAAGAGGTTCAAACAAAATTTGAAAGCGCTTATTTGGTCTTTTTTGCTCGACAACAAAAAATTTTGAACAGTTACAAATCAAATTAAAGCCACCTTTTTCCTTTGGACAAATTTTTTACAATATTTATCAAGAAACTTTCAAGCAAATTTACCGATTGGTTTTTTATGACTTAAAGAATCTTTTTGTAAAAATTGTTCTTAGCTTCTTATTGGCACTGTCATTTATGGGAGGCGCTGAAAACAAGTCAAACAAATTTTTTTCCATGACGGACTCTCCATCTCAGTTAAGAAGAACATTGTTAAGAAGAAACATTGTTTCTATATTTTTTGTTTAGCTTTGAAGCAAGGATTTCAGGTGTCAAACCTATTCAGTCAAGTCTGCCTTGGTTCGCAAAAATGGGATGATTGATAAGTGGAGAGAAAGGGAAATCAAGTGAAACAAGTGTAGAATGTTGTAAATGTGGCGGAGCGCTATAGAGTCAGAATTCGTGAAATCAGCACAAAAAATAAAAGTTGCTTATTTTTTAACGAAAATGACTCAATCAGAAGACTTGCTTGAGGAGAAAAAATTTGCTTACTTTTTTTTTCGAAAATTTTGTTTTTGTAAAAGTTATAGACAGTAAAACTTTTGGACTAGACTTTTTTTAAAAAATCATAACTTCTCAACGGTTCCATTGATTTTGATAATTTTTATGTCATATTAAAGATAATTCATGGTAGTTTAATAATATTTTTGTAAAATACGTCTTAACTTTTTTTTCATAATTTAAAATCAATTTGTTTATTTGCAAAAGATTTTTCTCAATGTTCGCCCTCTTTCTAAAAATTTAAAAAATATTGACCACCTCTAATAAACCATTACGAACTGAAATCCGTTTAAAAATCGATGGAGACTCTTCCCGTTTGGCCACAATCTTCAAATAGCTGCAAGCGCATGAAACCAATTCCTTACGTTATTTTTTTTTTCTATACAATTTTATCTACGATATAGGCTAAACTCTTCAAGTCAAACTCAAGTCTTCTGATTGAGTCATTTTCGTTAAAAAATAAGCAACTTTTATTTTTTGTGCTGATTTCACGAATTCTGACTCTATATCAACACGCGAATTTTGAATCTGAGCCAAGTGTTAGGACTTTGCCTTAGTCAATTCGAGTTATTAAGCAATCTCATTCCATAAACATCTCTACCACTAACTACAACTTTCAAAGTTGTATATATAGATGAATTTTTAATTTCAGTTCATTAGAAATGAGGAAATAATTAAAGAAAGATAAAAGCGTAGGACCATGGCTTGTCCGAGATTTGAACCTATAACCTCTGGGTTGGCAGTCAAACACGATAACCACTCGACTACCAAGGCCCTTAAATTGGAACACATGTTCTCATAAACCCAACGATCTGCACAATTTAATATCGACAATCCTCATCAAGGCGAAATTCCTCAATATTAGCTTGTGATGTGAAAATATTCTTCGGCGATTTCAACGCAAAGATCATAAAAGAAGGTATTTTTGTTTTCACTGTCGGTCAGTTCAGTCTCCACGAGACCACTTCGAACAACGGCCTAAGACTAATCGACTTCACCGCGGCACGAAACATGGTAGTTGGTAGCACCATATTTCAACACCTCGATATCTACAAGGCCATTTGACTGTCCCTGGATCAAAAAATGCGAAACTAAATTGATCATGTTGTGATCGACAGAAGACACGCTTCAACCGTACTGGATTGGAAGCGTACGGAGAGTCAATATTGACTCCGACTATTATCTTGTTGCAGCCAGGTCCGCATGCGAAGCATATACGCACTACCTGTGCAACGAAAGCTAGATGTCGATAAGCTCAACTCTCGGTTAAGCTCAACTAAGCAAACTCTTGCCTATGACGCTGGCTGTTTTTGGGCGCATATATCAACTACATGCGCACTGCTGCTGAGGAAATCAATGGTATGACCAGGAGTGTCGCAATGTGACAGCAGCAAAATACGCCGCATATAAAAAGACCTTGCAGTCAGCTTCAACGCGAGCTATGCGCGAAACTATCGTGAAAAGAGGAAGGAAGAGAGATGCCTTTTCAGACGCAAAAAAAAGAAAGCAGGAAAAGCGTGAGCGAGAAAGAAATAAGTTCTACCATTGCAAGAAGAATGCTCAAAAAATCTACCAGCAGGTTAAGCGTCTAACCCAAGGTTTCAAGCCTGGATCATCCACTTGCAGAGATCAAAATAGTGATCTGGTTACAAATACGCAGTGCGCATTGAAATTTTGGAGGTAGCATTTTTCCAATCTACTTGAGGGCAACGATCCCAATAATTCCGTCCTTGGAGAATACGGTCCGACGCTACCATTCGAAGATGATGTAGTGGAAATTCCACCACCTAGCTATGACGAGGTTGAAGTTGCTATCAAAAACAAAAAAAAACAAATTGGCCATTTCAGCCCTTGAAAGGACTTTGACCGAGCTTCTAATGATCAATTGTGTTGTGTGTGTTATTAAATGTTTGCACACAATTGACCGAGAACTGGACCTACATGTTTTATGCCGACTCCGAACGGCTAAAGTTCATGTTCTCAAGAAGCTTTACATGGCGTTATTTACTCTCTGAGGTTTGCCATTGTCTGCAGAGAGGTGGTGACCGATCAGAAAAATTTTTTATTGAAAAAAACTTTTCGCCACGGCTGGGGATCGAACCCGGGCTCCGAGCATGCTAAGCCACACACTTAACCTGCATGCCACGGTCACCACGTTGAAGTTGCTATCAAGCCACTCAAAAACAACAAAGCAGCAGGTCCTGACGGCCTGGCTGCTGAATTGTTTAAAACTGGTGCATGCATCAACGCATCAGCAAAAAATGGCTAGCGGAAAATATGCCCGACGATCGGAATCTCAGTGTGCTTTGACCTTTACTATAGAAAGAAGACCCAACAATCTGCGCCAACTATCGAGGTATCAGTCTTATTTCCACCGCATACAAGGTTCTTTCCAGCGTATTGTGTGAAAGATTGAAGCCGTAGACCAAAACACTGATTGGACCTTATCAGTGTGGCTTTTGACCTGGCAAGTCCACCATAGACCAGATTTTTACTCTACGCCGAATCCTAGAAAAACCCACGAAAATCAATTCAACACCCACCATCTCTTTGTTGATTACAAGGCCGCGTTCGATAGTCCGATTCGGGATTGCCTGTACGCAACAATGTCTGAGTTCGGTATACTTGCAAAGTTGATAAGGCTCTGCAAGATGACGTTGAGCAATACATGCAGCTCCGTCAAGGTAGGAAATGACCTCTCCGAAACCTTTAATACCAAACGAAGTTTCAGAGAGACCTGTATCCTTACATATGTGGGTTTGACGGTGAACGAGGGCAAAACAAAGTATTTGCAGGAAAATATAATGAAATTGTCAAGGAGAGCTGATGATGTCGGCCGTAACCCGACCACGGGCTGTAATTGCCACCTAAGTTAGTATGTAAGTACAGGTGGAAAATTTCGGATTATTATTCGGCAGCTGTACGTTTCCTGTTCCCGTATTGGCAAACCGTTTTCGTTGTTTGTTTTTGATGAAGTTGCATTTAAACGTTGCGCCTTTCTGTAGAAATTAAGTGATTGTTACAAATATCCTGTAGCACAATTACGGGAGGATTTCGGAGCTTAAGGCCTCCAAAAATTATTCCAGAACCAAAATTATTCCAGAACCAATAATTTAAAAAAAGAGTGAAGACTCCAAATGTATATCTTAAATCGATTCTAGTTGAGGCATAACCTATTCAATTAGTTGTGTATTATTCCCTCAGAATACATATCGTCGGTCTTATTCTAATACTTTGCCTTATTATAATACACTGTGTTACCTTGTGTTATCTTGTATCTTTCACAATTTTAACAATAAGCTACTAAAAACCGGTTAATTTCAAAGACTTTTTCTTAATTCATGCTACTTTAAGCATAATTTAATCTGTTTTACGCCCTGGAATAGTCAAGATAACGAAAATTATTATGAACCACAAAAAAAAAAGCAAAAGTGCCTTAAAAAATATTTGCAGAATATGTCGATAAAATACAATAAAAATGTGCGACAACAAAACAACACAACAATAGTTACAACAACCCATCAAACACCAAAGTGGTACAGACATCGTCCGTGCATAACAAGGACTCAGCCACCAAACACAACATAAACACGCACAAAAATCAAAGTTATTTTTTCACAAAAACAAAAACAACGACAAGAACAACAAGTTGTAAAATTCACCGCACAAGCTGTTGATTCTGCGGCCCCATAAAAATCCCATGAAAAATAGTATAAAAAATCCTTGCAATGGGAATAAAAACTCGGTGAAAAAGAAAAAAAAAATCATTAAAGTAGAAGCGCTGAAGAAGCAACAGCAGTAATAGTCCGAGCAGCACATAATATGAGCCTGACTGAGTGGGTTTATGTGTGTGTTACTGCGACTGTTTGTGTGACTCAAAGAAGCCGAAGGATGTTGCGGATGCAGATCGCGTTCTGCGGCTTAAAGCAGCGTCGATAGGATTAACGGAGCTTCCATTGTTTTAAATCGTAATGTTTTGCACTTTGCATACATAAGTTCACAATTTAGTTTAACACACAGACGCCTCTAGCTGCGGCTGCTGGTTGGTGTGGTCGCTAGGAAGCACACTATGACGACGAGTGAAATTAATTTTCTGCTTTGTTTTTAGTTATTAGCGTAGTTATTATTTTTTCGTACTTTTGACCATATTGCATATTAATTAAAGCCGCTTGAGAGTTTTTTCACTTAACTTTTATTCTTATTTTTTTCAGCTATGGCGCCAGTTATGATCTCGCAGCTCGCCGTAAAAATGCTACAAGAGAGTCCACAGCGACTCTTAAGGCCTGGTTAAATGAGCATAAAAAGAATCCCTATCCTACAAAAGGTGAAAAGATCATGTTGGCCATAATCACGAAGATGACGTTGACTCAAGTGTCGACATGGTTTGCTAATGCACGAAGACGTCTGAAGAAAGAGAACAAAATGACGTGGGAGCCAAAAAATCGAACGGATGATGACGATGATGCGCTCGTCTCAGATGACGAGAAGGATAAAGATGATTTAGAGACAGAAAAGCCCTCCTCAGGTGCGGCAATAATGGGATCAACTGGTGCGGGAATTGGAGTAATAGGCGATCATCGAAAAGGTGAGTTATTGATTATTAAGTTGAGTTCCTAGAACTTGTTTTTGTAATTTTTTAACAATATTTACTTTTGGAGATGTATTGTGCAGGTCAAACAGCTAAAATTTTTCAAAAGTGTTCTAATTAATAATATTTGTGACTGTAAAAGTCACAAAAAAGACATGCTCAGATAGAATGGTTCATCCAATTTTGGGTATGGGGATCTGTCCAAACTCAATTTCTTCTATTATGCTAACAATTATGAGTTACCATGAGAAGATTGAATTTTTAATCGTTTTTATTTTTCAAAGTTCATGGCAGTGTTGCCAAGTTAGCGCTTTAAGTAATGTTTCTCCTATTTCATTTATAAATTGGCCCCTGCCTTACGTACACCTTATTTAATTCAATATGTCAAATTCAGGATTAATTACGAAAGAAATCCAAGTTTACATAACAAAAACATTTTACGACTTTTGTGGTCTGTTATCCTACATTAATCTTCATCAACTAGGGTTAAATATTTTCTAAGATTATTAAATTTTCTTGGTACAGGAGTAAATCAAAAATTATAGAAATAATTGAAAAATTGGGAAAATATCTTCACGATTTTGTTTTAAGTGCTTTTTAGTGCCTTTTGGTTTGAGATTGCTGGCAAAACTGTTCATGGGTTAGCGCAGTTTGAAGAAATCATCAAATTCAGTCTCTTATGCAACGGATGAAATTTAAATTTAATTTTCACGCCTGCTATGGTTAAATACCAATAAAATGTTGAAACCTGGATAAATACTTGATATAGAAGTAAACAAAAAGCGTAACAACAAAATCTTTGCAGAATCAATTCAGTTAATTTTTTGAAATTTTGCGACTAGCAAAAGAGTAGAAAAACACTGCTTTGAAAAGTTAAAGTGGCTCAGTAATTTCGTTTTGGTTTTGCGGCAGCTATGAACTTTTCAAAGTTAGTGTACTGCATGAACCACAGAAAGTAGTGTTGAGTCGCAGTAGCGTCCGACAAAACCATTGTATAGTCCAGGGATGGAATTAGACCTTTTGAGGTTGCGGCTTATTAGAGAGAATGATAGTGCATTTTGGAACAAAATAAGTATATACATTGGCCAAATCGAAGATATACCTCATTAGTTTTATATCAAACTGACATATTTTGTATAACAAACTCAACTGCTCGTTACAATAAATTATAAATAAATTAAATCAAAATTAAAAATTGCTAAATTGAGAAATTTTCCGTAGTGGAAATTGTAGGATATTCGATTTGACTCTATATTCACAAAAAAAAAAAAAAAAAAAAAAACAAATTGGCCATTTCAGCCCTTGAAAGGACTTTGACCGAGCTACTTATGATCAATTGTGTTGTGTGTGTTATTAAATGTTTGCACACAATTGACCGAGAACTGGACCTACATGTTTTATGCCGACTCCGAACGGCTCATGTTCTCAAGAAGCTTTACATGGCATTGTTTACTCTCTGAGGTTTGCCATTGTCTGCAGAGAGGTGGTGACCGATCAGAAAAATTTTTTATTGAAAAAAACTTTTCGCTGCGGCTGGGGATCGAACCCGGGCTCCAAACATGCTAAGCCACACACTTAACCTGCATGCTACGGTCACCACTCTATATTCATTATTTATTATTTTACCTTTAGACATTTTTTTTCTGGAAATAAGTGTAAAAGTAGGGACAAAATGCTATTCATTTCACCAGAAACTACATGTTGTGCAGAAAAATATGGAATTTTGTTTTACATTTCATTATTAAAATCAATTCTTTATCTTAAGTCTGTACAAAAACCAGTATAAAATGTTTGTACAATTTCTTCTTTCCTCTAAAATTTCAAATTCTGATATGTTTTTTGATTTGTAAAATATTTCGATTGAAGTTCCACTTTAAACATCCTTCACCGGGATATGATTGTTCAAATTCAACGAACTTTAATTAATCAATATTTTTTCGGCAATGTTGTCAAAATAAATATTAAGATCGAGGGCAAAATATGTGAACTCTGGTTTCTTCTCACTACATTTGAACATTCAAGTCGCTTACAATATTTTAAATATAACATACAATAATATATACATTTTTATCAACGGGTCGCGGTTGTTATCACTTATCGAAAATATATTTTCATTCCCATTGTGCGCTTTAAAATTCGTGGGTCCAAAACAATACTCAACCGCAGCCCAGTACTCCATACATTTTAATCAAAATTTTTTTTAATGGATTATAAAACCTGTCGGAAGGGTCATTACGTTGGAGCTAACTTGGTGTAGCTCGTAGCCAAAACCTGCTTAAATTTTGACATTATGACAAAAACTGCAACTTTTCTCAATTTTGGGATATTAAAATTGTGCCGAAATGAAAAAGCACTTGCGTAAAGTGCCGTCTAATCTCGAAATTGCAGAAAAAAGCACAATTTTGCCTAAAATGCCATCCCTGGTATAGTCTGCTCGGTTGTTCTGCAAAGAACTCTGATGTTGTAGAAAACCTGTTTCTGAAGATTTAATAGCAGTACTTTTCTACTTTTATTTTTATTCTTTCACTTAAGGTGGAGATAAACTCTCAAACCTCCTGTATGCGCTCCTATTTGTGAACATACCAAACACCAAAGCAAGGTCTTGGAGACCTTTAAGGTACTATTACAGTGTGTAAAAAATGAAAAATTTTTTTTTGTTTTTTTCTAGAATCTGGTTCCTTAAGGTCTTGAGAATGCGTGTACAAAATTTTAGAAAAAACTATAAAATGAAAAAAAAGATATAACATATATTATATTCGTATGTCGCGTATTATTCATATATTATCGTTCATAGAAGAAAATCTAATCGCGTTTTTCTCGAAACAAGTTTTTTCGAATTGGTTTCTAAGATATCTCGAGTTCTGCTTGATCGATTTCGATGAAACTTGATTTATTGTGATCTTAATAGACTCTGTTAAGCACTCTACCTATAAAAAGTAGAGACTCTTTTATATTTTGTTTTTTACGGCTACGAATATCTGCCAAAAAGAGGGGTTTTTTGTAAATTTGTTTTTCAACGCATGCCATGTTTTTTGTTTGCCTTATTTTTTTATTTGCGTAGGTAGAGTGCTCAACTACAACCCTTTACTTAAGAATGCACTTTGATTTTTTACTTTCCGACGCCTTGGAAATGTTGGAGACGAGAAACCAACTTACAACCTTTTTTTAAACACGCCAACTTCAACGACCTCTAGAAAATAAACAAAAAATGCAAAAACAAAAAAAAACATTTTTTTTATATCTTCAACTTTAACTGTCCATAATGTAAATAAATTTGAATTGAATAATTTTATAATACTATGTAAAAAAAATTAATAAAAAAGGTGTTGTTTTTAATAGCTTCACACTGTAATAGTACTTTAAGCCAAAATTGAAAAATATTGTATATTATCTGATTTTTTTCACGGTTTTTCAATTACAAGTCGTCAAATCTGCACAATAATATTAAAATTCATGCGCATAAAAATGGGAAGTAACATTTTTGCCTATCATATTATTATTTTATTTAAAAATAAACTTTTAAGAAGTATACAAATCAAACCAAAATAGTTTAATTTTTATGACGTTTTTTCGTCTCTGGGTTGTGTTCAACCCAGAGACCACTGAATGGGTTTTCAAGTTTATATTCGCAGAGAAGAGGTTCATACCCTCCTTCCGACTGAATTGTCGAGTTTTGTGTGCATATGATAGTGGTGATAAAGTAAAGCTGTATAAATACTAAGTTTATCCCATTCATAATAAGACAGTAAAAAGTAGTTTTGATACTTGTTGGTACAAACAAATTTTCATACAAATCAACTAATACATTTGCAATTTCTACTTTAATTTTCTATATACTTTTTAATTTGACTCTTTAGATTCACTCAATCAACATCATAAGTCAGATCTAGAGAAACACGAGGATGAACTCCCAGTCAATGATCACAGATCAGAGCCACATACACCCGATATGCGTTCGGGTTATCCTGGTGCTGGCTACCACAGTGGCAGTGCATTGGGCACTCTAGGTAGTCATCCTCATAACTATCATCCCTACCATCATCCCCAGCATGCAGCCTACTATCAACATCAACAAGCAGTGCTAGCAGCAAGTTATCATCCCAACAACAAAGAAGATCACAGTGATCCAAAAAACCAGTTAAGCCGGGACTGTGGCGTGCCGATTCCAGCTACCAAACCCAAAATTTGGAGTTTGGCCGACACAGTCGCCTGCAAGACACCCCCAATACCAGCAACATTCATGGGACCGCAGCAACAGCTTCATCAAATGACGCCGCAGCAGCACATGAGCGCCAGTCTCAACATGGCTACGTTAGCACCGCTGCGGCAACAACAGCAGCAGCAACATCAACATCAGCTGCAGCAACAGCATATAATGAACAATATTGCTGCAGCACCTTTTTCTCGGGCCCCTTCAGTAGCTTACGGGAGTTTTCTAGGAACTACGGCCCAACACCTTCATACTACGAAGAATTCTCCTTATCACAGCGGCACCAACAACAACGGCAGCAGCAGCAGCAACAACAGCAACAGTACGAGCAACATTATCAGCGGCAACAGCAGCAATATGTCTACCACACCTACTTTGGCCCAGCTGCAACATCAACAGCAGCACCTCCACCAGCAACACCATCAGCACCACCAGCAACACTCGCATCAACAGCACCAGTCACACCATCAACACACAGCGAGTCAGCGGATGGGGTTTCCAGAAGTCCAACCAGATACTCCACCCCAAACTCCGCCGAATATGAAGGTGCCGAGTGTGGCAGCGAACCTGTTGCTTACCGCTACTCAAACCCCTACGATCGATACTTATCGGAGCACTAATACTGCCTTTGCCGCCAACATATCACGATTCAGCGACTACTCGCCTAGAGATGATTGTTCGAGTCGTAGTAGCAGCAGCGCCAGTGAAGGACCTTCGAATGATGCCAACTATCAGCAGTTCTTCAGAGGGTAAGTGTTAAGATCCTTTAAAAACAGGACAAGCAGAATTTAATAAATTTGTTTTTTTTTTCTTAAATTTTTTCCAGTCAATATTTGACGGGTTTTGTACCACCAGTTTAAAGGTTTTCGTTTTAGATTCTGCGAAATCCATCTTACTTCGTAGTCTTAGATATGTAAGTATCTTAATAATGAGCCATACAAATATCTTTTCTCTTTCAACTCCACATATATATTCCCTTTTTACTTTCAGTAAGAATGTTAGTAAAACAACGAGATCGGTGTACCACAGCCACAATCGTACTGTATGGTGTTCGGGGCAAAGTGCAAATAGAATAAACCGCAATACTATTTTTAATCATTAATAAATTAATGTAATAAATTTTATGTTCGCAGAATAGTTGGACATAAAGAGTTATAAATTCTTCTATTTAATTAAATAAGACGATCTATCTTTAAACGTATCTTAAGAAACTTTTAACTGTGATAAATCCTTAAGTACGTTATAACTATAAAAAATGATACAAACACTTAGCCAAGTGCATATGTGTAGAATTAATAATTTGAATGAAATTAAACTTTTTGACTGTTAATTCTTTTGTGTTATTTGGTTTTCTTTTAAGCTGTAGGAGAATTTGAGTTTGAATTTGGCTTGTTTGAGTTCCGATATTAAGTAAGTATAATTTATCAGTATGTTTTTCAACAATGGTTTGTATTAACAATGAAATCATTTACCAAACAACAATTCCATACATAAATACATACAATCTATGGCTTTTTTAAAATGTTGCACCCAACAGAAAATTTATATTTATAATTAATCGACAAGACGGCGATGATGACGGTGGCGAAGATAGTTTTTTTGCAATGGAGGTGTTATGCTTTTTGACATATCGACCCCTTTGCGCGAAAAACCCCTATAGGTTCTTCAAAAATTTAGTGTATATTTTATCGTATGTTACAATGTTTTTTTTTTTTTTGAGGGCGAAATTAATACATACTAGTTTTTGTTATATTTCCATTTTTTTTTTTTTGTAATTTAAAAGTTGAATGTGAAGCAGATTGCTGGCTTTACGTAGCCAGCCAAATAGTAATTATAACAACAAAAATACATTAAAGTGATGCTATTAAAGTAACATTCAACATAATATGGGGAAATGTAAACTTTGGAGCAAAGTCTGTAGACTTTTAGACTATAGACCATTTTTCTCTAAACAAGATGCCTTCCTTATCATATTCCGAGAAACTTTTTTCTGAGTGCAGTTTGAAAAGTCATTTCGAGAAAAATTCGTTAAAAGTTTTTCTTAGAATGCATTTAATATGCAATTTTATCTCAAAAAAATTCCAATTTTAAAAAATCCTATAAGCATCGATTCGATTTGTGGATTGTCTTCGTTCAACTTCGGTTTTGGTCGATACTGTTCGGTTAATTTTTTTATTCTTTATATAGCTTCTGCTCGTAAACTTCTTTTTCTTCGTTCGTCTTAGGTTCTTGACTTCGTTTGCCTTCGGATAATTCCTTGATTTTTGTCGAAAGAATTTTTAAAAGCATACGATCTATTTCAGTAACATATACGAATGCCTACCAAATTTAATAAAAATCGGTTCATCTGTTTTGACGTGAATGAGCCAAACATAAAGCGCCCTCTCACGGAAGGTTTCTAATATTTAAAAACCCTCAATTCTGTTGCAAGGTCAAGTCATTTCACGTACCAAATTTAAGTAAAATCGGTCAAGTCACACGGAGAGAATTCGGTTCAGACAATATTCCTTCATAATTTATGCGCTATTTGCTCACATTTATCGACTAAGAGCAACTGATCATGAAACAAACATTTGTGTGCATAAATTCAGAGCAAGATAAAATCATTATTTATATGCAACTAATATGAGATGTATCACCAACTTGCTCATGGTTTATGTGCACTATGAATCAGTTGAAGAACACACAACTGGTTTATGTGCACATAGATTATGCTTACATAGCTCTTATATCAAGTGCAGTTGGTATAAACGAAAGACTCCTTGCACATAAATTACACTGGTTTACAGCCAATATGTACTTTGAATGCCACTATTCTTTTCCCATGTAAAATCGGTCGCTAATTCCGAAAAAAAATTATTTTTTTTTTCTGTCACTCCGTTTTCGAGATATTGCCCACTGTAGGGTTTTCAACGAAAAAAAAAAGTTGGTTCCACTTAATTGCATATATCTCCAGAACTAACAACAGTAATCAAACAAATGATATATCAAATAAAAGCTAATAAAATTTCGTACAAACATGCAGACACCAGTTTTTGGTCGAGTTGTTAGTTTTGGCGGAATAAATTTAAATTTCGGGGATTTTTTTTATTTTTCAGAAAAATTTCCAAAAAAAACACAAAATAGTTGCAAATTTCGTTAAGAAATCAAAATATTTTATTACTTTTGATATTTTTAACTAAAAGCCCTTATTTTTCCAAAAAAAATAAGCTATTGTTGAAGAAAATCTATTGAGAAATGAAAAAGTTGTGTTTAATGGAACGAAATCACCCAAATTTGTGATTATCAATTTATGCATTTTAACTTATTTTATTGCCATAAAAAAAAATGAGAACTAAAGGTTGTTGTAATAAAATAATATATTCTTCATTTTTATTGTTCTTTTAATAATTTACATTATTATTACATTATTAAAGTTGTTTATAATTATTAGTAATAATTTTTATTGTTGCATTAAATCATTTATAATGTTATTTACATTGTAAATAATTTTTATTTATCATTCAGAAATTCAAAATGATTAGAATTCTTGTTATGTCGTTTATTTAATTCGGGATCGGTTTCTCTGATGAGAAACCAACAATTTTTCATTCCATCGTCCCAAAATCCTTGCTACCGATTCTCAATTGCTTTCATCTGTTGGTGGAATCTTCTCGTATGCAACAATTCAGCTTTTTGAAACCCGATGTTAAGGTGACATACTACAGAAAACGTGAAAAACCGTTTGCTATACACTTTACTAAGAATGACAATATCTGCTATTGCGTAGTCATTCCTGGCTTATTTAATACCTTCGGTCAGCCGTACATACCAAAAGAGTGGCGTTTGTTTATTGATGGCAGTATTAAATATAAATAACACGACTGGAAAATATGTTCTGATATCAAAGTCGTTGGTACACCACGTCGTTGGTAAACCACTATTACAAAAAGGACTGGGCAGAAAGAATTGAGTCGAAAGTTGGAGAGAGCAACGTCAAAAACGTTCCACTCGTCAAAAAGGAAAACATAATTCTCCCACCGTTGCACATCAAACTTGGACTTATGAAAAACTTTGTCAAGGCGTTAGACAAAGAAAGCGAAGCATTCACATATTTGAAAACGATTTTTCCAAATCTTTCTGATGCCAAGATAAAAGAAGGTGTCTTCGTTGGATCGCAAATTAAAAGGTGTTAAGCGATCTTCAATTCGCAGAACTATTGTCACCAGTTGAGGCAGCGGCGTGGGATTCTTTTAGGACGACTGTTTCTAGCTTCTTCGGGAACAATTAAAGTGAATCTTACGAGAAAATAGTTAACGAGTTGCTCAAGAACTATAAAAAAATGGGCGTAAATATGTCTCTGAAAATTCACTTTCTGCACTTTTCCGAAGAATCTCGGTGACGAGAGCGACGAGCATGGGGAAAGATTCCACCAACAGATGAAAGCAATTGAGAATCGGTACCAAGGATTTTGGGACGAAGGAATGATGGGCGACTATTGTTGGTTTCTCATCAGAGAAACCGATCCCGAATTAAATAAACGACATAACTAGAATTCTAATCAGTTTGAATTTCTGAATGATAAATAAAAATTATTGGAATAATTCTAGTTTGGGGCCCACGCCCCTTTTTAATTTTTTTTTTTTTGGATTATATGTATTTGGCCCTCCTAAACACAATGGTGCAAGAAAAAAAGGCCGCTCTCTTATGGTTACGGAGATACAATTCATCAAAGTTTGAAAAATCGCTCAAAATCGCCACTCTCAAGTGGTTTAGAAGTTATAGGGTTCGCAAGTTGGGAAAATGGGTCTGGAAAAGTCGTGTTTTCTTAAAAATTTCTTACAAAATCTAGCATTATGGGTATCAAAAGAAAGGTTATATTAGGTACCCTATTCAAAAAATTATTAACCATTGAAATTAATGCATGACTTCTTACGATATAGCTTCTTACATATTATGAACACTTGACGGTCCAGCCCTTTACGGAATAACCAAAATGTATTTATGAAAATCAAATTAAAAAATACTTTATAGTACCAATGAATGACCAAAACAAATTTCAACAAAAAATTTAATTTTTTTCATTAAATTAGCACTTCCAGCTACAATATCAATATTAAACAAGTAAAGAAAGTCTAAAGTCGGTCTAGGCCGACTATGAAATACCCTAAACCCACTTTTCAAAAATAAAAAATTTTTATTGCAAATGGGCGTCTCCGTGGGCGGATGAAGCCTTTATTTTAATTGCATTTAAATGGTGATGAAAAATTTACACATACCAAGTTTTATTCCTGTAGCTCACAGTTAATGCCTTTATTGTGCTTTCGCTATGGGAGGTGGGCGTGTTCATGGACGGATTACTCCCAATTTTTGAACACACATTAGTTTTGGTATAAAATACATACATACCAAATTTAATTTCTCTATGACAAACATAACCTTATTTATTGAGTTTTAAACTTTTTGGGTTGTATGGGAGGTAGGCGTGTCCGTACGCGGATAACGTCCATTTTTCAAAAATATCTTTAACTTGTCATAAAAAACATATGTGCCAAATTTTAGCTCTGTAGGTTAAACAGAGGCTTATTTATTGCGTTTTCAATTTTTGGGTTGTATGGGAGGTGGGCGTGGCCGTGAACGGATGACGTCCATTTTTCGAAGACATCTTTGTGTTTGTATAAAACACATACATATCAAATTTTATTGTTGTAGACTAAATATGAGCTGAGTTATGCAGTTTTCAATTTTCGCTTTGTATGGGAGGTAGGCGTGTCCGTGGGCGGATGATGTCCATTTTTCAAAACCATCTTTCTTTTGTTGTAAAAAATATATGTGTCAAATTTTAGCTCTCTAGGTTAAACAGAGGCTTATTTATTGCGTTTTCAATTTTTGGGTTGTATGGGAGGTGGGCGTGTCCGTGAGTGGATGACACCCATTTTTCAAAAACATCTTTGTGTTGATACAAACCACATACAAAACAATATTTTATTGTTGTAGGTTAATTATGAGCTGAGTTATGCAGTTTTCAATTTTTGCGTTGTATGGGAGGTAGGCGTGTCCGTGGGCGGATTCCAAAAATATTCAATAGTGCAGATCCTTGGGTCCATGTGACTATGTGTACCAAGTTTCATTCAATTATCTCAACTCCTTCTTCTTATCCTGTGTATACGGACAACACACAGACGGACAGACGGACGGACGGACGGACGGACGGACGGACGGACGGACGGACGGACATGGATAGCTCGACTCACGTGGTGACGCTGATCAAAAAATATATATACTTTTCTATACCGGACTCGCTTCGTTCTATGCGTTACAAACGTTTGCACAAAGTTAATATACCCTGACCTTTCAGGTTTAGGGTATAAACATGACATATTGATATAAAAAGTAGGATCTGGAAAAAGGATCTGTTTCCACACAACTTCAATTTCTCCTTTTTTCATATATTCTGTAAGGGGGGTTTTTACACTTTGCGTATTTTTTGCATTTCAAAAGCACACTGCGTTGACAACTGTTTTATTCACGGTTTCGTTTCTGCGTACCGTTATTTTTCTCTCGAAAAGCAGAATTCAAATGTGGCGTGTGTTTCACTTAGTTGTTAAGAGTTGAAGTGTTATAGTAAGAAAAGAGTTTCTATTGATCAATTGTGAAACATCGTAGTGTAAGCTTAGTAAAGAAAAGAATTAGAATTTGGTGTCCCGGTAAGCAATTCAGTGCATTAATATTTTTCCAATATCAAATATGAAATATTCATACATAAAAACTATGTGAAGAGTTTTTCCTTATCTTTTCTTTCTATAATGAATACAAAAAATACGTTAAAACACCATAAAAACATATGGGCATCTCCCAGTGGCACGGACGCGACATTCGCACGGTTTTAATTACTCGAAAAACAAGAAAGAAACAAAATGAGCCGATATGTATTTAAGTGTTCTAACGCGACGAAAGAGTGCTACATTTTATAAAAATATTGGCGAGATTTAGTACAAATTAGTACAAAGTAATAAGCAATCATTCAATGGAACGGACGCGACAAAAAACAGAAGTTTTTTTAAGCTCGTATAGAAATATGCAAAATTTAGCTAATTTTGAGAACTTTTTTTTATTTATAATAAACATGTTAATGGAGGTCAAAGTATTAATATTCTTCGTAGACTTATGAAATAAAAGAATTATCTCTTATCTTTTTTTAAATAGATATAGCACGAATACGGACGCGAGATCATGGACGCGACACATTTTTCCACAGTAGTAAAATGCAGCAAAGATGTTCATTATAAATTTTAATAAAAATACATCATAATAAGTTCAATTCAAGTTACATAGCAGAAATACTAATCAAAATAAAAAAAAATAAAGTTAAAAGCTGTTAGAGTGCTTTATTTTAATGTTTTTCTTCACTTTTGGTGGACCTTTTTTGGGAGATGCCCATATGTAAATAGTGCCGAACTATGTTATAAAAATGAAAATTTTCAAAAAGTACCAGAAAATTCTAAAATTAAAATAAACTTTTGAATATTCAGAAAGAAAATCAAAAAATATCCAGAGTCCAAGCCATATTCAAATCGAATAAAAAACTAGTAAAGTATATCTTCGACTGGGCCGAAGTTAAAATACCCCCACGGCCGATTCTTAAAGGTAAAATAATCTTAAATTGGAGAGCTTTTTTTATGAGATTTTGAGAGATTTTATTATTTTTATGTGTCTAAAATACATACATATCAATCAAATTGTTTTCCCACAGCTTAAATATAAGTCATTTTATAACGTTTTCGATTTTGGGGTTGTATGGGAGGTGGGCGTGTTAGTTTGTGTATCACGCCCATTTTTCTCACACACCTCAGTTTTGTCATGGAATACACGAATATCGAGTTTCCGTTTTGTACCTTTAATATTAGCCTCTTTATAGATTTTTCAATTTTGGGGTTGTATGGGAGGTGGTCGTGTTTGTGGGTGGATGTTGCTCATTTTTATGAGATATAAGATGTACACACCTTATTTTTGACATAGAATATACAGATACCGAATTTCAGTATTGTAGCTATAATATTAGCCTCTTTACACAGTTTTCAATTTTGGGGTTGTATGGGAGGTAGGCGTGGTTTTCATCCAATTTTACCCATTCTCGAACTTGATCTTAGTTTTTAAAAAAAAACTTAAATATCGAATTTCAGCACGATAGCTTCAAAATTGCGGCTGCAATCGTGTCCACAGACAGACAGACAGACGGACAGACAGACGGACATGGCTAAATCAACTCAGGTGGTGATGCTGATCAAGAAAATATATACTTTTCTATACCTACCACGTCTCCTTTTGGGTGTTACACACGTCGTGACAAAATTAATATATCCGTTACGCAGTACGCGTGGGGGTATAAAAATAAAGGAGTTAGAGCAAATTTCAAATTGGGATATTTACATATGTACCAAAGAAATAGTACCAAAAAATAGTACCAAAGTGAGGGTTAAATGAGTTGATTTTGTAAATATTGAGCTTCAGTAAAACATTATCTGTTTACAAAATTAAATTGATAATTTTATAGATGCGTTCCTTAACATATAGAAAATTAATTATTAATTAATTAATTGAAATTATTTGTAACTTACCTAGACCTATTTAAGCTGCCTGGAGCTGCTGAAACTGACTGCAGCTGATGAAACTGCCTGTAACTGCTGAGACTGCCCAGAGCTGCTGAAACTGTCTTGAGCTGGTGAAACTCCAGCTCCAAAATTGAAACTGAGTGAAACTGACTGAAGCTTCTGAAATTATTTTAGTTATAGAACTACACATACAATATAGAATTTCAAAACTGAATTTATGAATTTAGACGGCCTTCTACATCTCAGCAACATTCACTTTGTTTAGGATTGACTTATTTTTATTGTCCGCATTCAACAAAGTTGTCAGTCGACCTGTTTGGTACCGTTTAATGACAAATTTTTCGACTTTATACATCACAATCCATCCAGAGAGAATCATTGGTCATTCAGGTTTGCTGGTCATATTCAACTGTTGCGGTGGCTATACATACCCAGATGAGTGATGACTTTCGCTAATTGTGTTGCTACGTGAAGAGCTAGAAAAATTGTCAAATTGATGAAATCTCATCAGTTAAAACAAAAATGGACAATTTTTTTTCAGGATTTGTATGACAGACACACAACTTCTTGTTATATTTTAATTGTAACTTACCTGGACCTGCTTAAACCACTCGTTCTTTGAAACCGTATTATATTTCTAAATAAAGATGAATTGATCACAAGTGATCAGTGTTTTTGATAGAATTATTGGAAATAATGTGAGCATAGCGCATAGTACATGATCAAAACTTGTAAACTATTAACAAAAAAAATTTTTGTAGTTTATGATCAGCTTAATCATGAATCTTGCTCAATCAATTTTCTCCATACATTTAAGAGTTATTGATTCTTAACAATGCACTACTTAAACAGCCCTCTTGCGGAAGTCTTTGGAATTTTTTATATTTTATGTTTTATCGTTGGTGCAGTTGAACGTTCATACCAAATTTCATTGAAATCGATTCAAGCGTTTAGTCTTTAAAATGCACTCAATAAAAGAGTAAAAAGCAAAGCGCCCTCTTATGGAAGTCTTTTGTATAGCCTATGTTATCTTAGACGCAGTGAAACCTTCATACCAAATTGCATTGAAATCGGTCCAGGTGCTTAGGAGTTATTATGGAGTGCCACGCCCACATAATTCCGTCCACTTTTTACCCATGCTTTATCTTGGGTGCAGTTGAATCTTCATACCAAATTTCATCGAAATCGGTTTAGCCGTTTATGAGTTATTGAGTCTTTAAAACGCACCGCTTAAAGCGCCCTCTTGCGGAAGTTTTTTATAGCTTATGTTTTATTTTTGGAACAGTTAAACCTTCATACCAAATTGAATTGAAATTCAGAAAATCCAACTGTCAGAACTGTTGAAGCAAAGGTACCAGCTTTCATGTCACCCCGAATTTGCACTCGAATATTCGTACGCAATTGTACAACTTGTTCCTTCGTTGAGGAGACCAATTCGTTCTTATTATTCTCGCTATACATATGTTAGTTCTGCTACTGTAAAAACCTTAAAAAATAACCTATATACCTTTTTAAAATAATTTATACTGACCTGTGAAAGTAAAAACTTATTATGTATTTGAGATTAGAAACACGGAGTCACGGTGTTAGTGCTCGAACTCCTTCGAAACGGCTGGACCGATTTTAATGAAATTTTTTTTTTGTATATTTGTTAGATATGATAATAGGTCATAAAGCCCCTCGCGAGGGGCGTGGAACTTTTCAAAGAACACAAATTTTCGGCTTAACTTCCGTCTATAAATCACAAATCAATGAAACTCGGTAGGAACTTACTATTGAGTCTTTGGTTTCGACTGTCAAATTTTAGCGGTCTTTGGTAAGGGTGGCATGGTAACACCCATAAAACTAAATTTTTTAAAATCGCATAGACTTGGAACTAAATGTCGTATAACATTGAAACTTAGTATGAAGTAACTGATGGGCCAGGTCTTTCAATTATAAAACAGACACGGGCATTGGAAAACGGGAGTGGCTTCACTCATACAATTAAAATGTTTGATATAGACGTAAAACTTACAGAACACTTCAACACAGAAATGTGTTGAAGTAACTTTTTGGTGATATCCTACTACTCGGAAGTACTCTCAAACTAAAACGGGTATTAAACAAAGGGTTTGGCTCCGCCCATAATAGACAATTTGTATATTTTATAACTTTGGAAATAAAGGTCACAGCATATTGAAACTCAGGGTAGACTTACTATTTGTTGATGGCCTTCTATTGGTAAACTTCACAAGAACTGCAGTAAAGCGCTGGGTACCAGTTAGTTTACTTATAAAAATCGCATGATTGAAGTTGTCTTTGATATATTTTACCATTTTATACTTTTCTTACCATTCTCCTATGAAATCATTTTTTATTTTATCACGAAATAGCCACGAACAATTTAAATGACTCCGTTTTTTTTTTTAAATATTACCGTAAACCAAATAGTGCAATTTTGAAAAACGTTTACTCTTCTTTTATTTAATTTTTATTTCATACCTCAGCCTTTGAAATAAAACTCATTACAGTGGTTTTTTACCAAGTGAAGGACAATATCGATAATTTCCTTGTTTCAATAATAATTATTTCTTAAACGTTTGTATGCTAAGCAAAAAACAAGAAAATGTGGACCAATGGACTAAGCAGGGGCGGATCTGGAAAAAACCTTGGGGGGACGGGTAAAATATCAAAGACACACATTTTCGATTTGAGAAAAGTTTCTCTACATCAGCTCGAGTTTTTGAGTTATAGGCAAAAACATGAAAATTAGTTCTTTTTCTGATAATTTTGCTAAATCAGATCAATATAATAGATTTAGCTTAGATTTTTCCTCGAACTGATGGAGAAAAACGGAGTCCATATTTGAAATCAGGAGCCAAAATGCATTCGGGATTGTTTATCGAGATCTCTGCACCTTTCATAAAGCTTAATTTTGTTACTCTGTGTTATTAGATAGTCATAAGAAAGAGAAAAAATTCTATGACGAAATCATCCCAAAATTATCAATAACTTCGTTAATATTTATTTTAATGTCTCTAAGTAAATGCAATAATGCGAGTCCATTCAATCGCTCTTGTTGCATAGTTTTATTTATTTATTGTAACTTATTTTGTTTATTTTTATATATTTTAAGGTTATAGCATTAACCTTAGTTTCGCTCGCCTATTTACACTGCCAAATTTGAAGTTCATGAAATACTTGAATTTGAATTAGTTCCTTACTAAAAGTGGACTAAAACTGGCAGTGTTATTTAATGAAAGTCGGTTGTGGTAATTTTGTTGGTTTGTTGCAATTATAATTACTAAATAGTACCGCCTGGGGTTGTTTACTTATTAATAGTTGTATAATATAGTCGGTGCACTTCTTCTCCGCACTCTAATTCATTTGAAAAAAAAAATTATCAAATTGGTTAAAAACACGGGAGAAAATGGTTCTAACTGTTTTCCCTACGCCTATTTATATAAAGATGAAGTTAAGGTAAGCTTGAAAATTTTCAGAATTCCAAAGAATTTAGAATTAACTGAAACAAAAATAATTGTATGCAACAAATTATTTGCGCAGTTGATACAATTTTAGCAACTTTAACCTAACATTAATTCACTTCAAAACAACTCTGTTATATATCATATATGACAAAAAGTATTACAGATGTATATTTCATAAGGACTATAGCGGAAATATTTCTATTAATTTAATATTAATTTAACTGATGATGAAATAATTGAAATAAAAACGAACTATTGGATCTTACATTGTTTGAACTTTTTTTTTTGAAAATTAGTGAATAAAGTGAAAACTGAAAGTAACAATGCACGTATTGCTTTTTTATGGTAAAATTTGTTGGCACATAGGTTGCAAAAAAGTTTAGTAGACTTTCAGTTAACATTTAGAAGAACAAAATCTGCATTGCCAAAATCTTAATTGCGCTCATAACAAATCAAAAGCAATGTTGCTTGCTCCATGATTTCATATAAAGGGCATTTTTTAACTAATCGTTAATATTTTGCAAAAACATAACTATTATAAAGCTAACACTTACGCTGAGGCAGTGACTTCAAGTTTTTTTTTCAATTTTTATTTATAAGAAAATATCGCGTATTTAAAGTTGATTGTTTAAAAAATGGCTGTAAATTTGAGAACGTAACGACCTGTAACTTAATTTTCAGGCTCATTTTAAAATAGAAGAGAAGTAACTACCTCGACATAACTGTTGCTTTACATATAATTATATTTTGTTTTTTACAGATGACTACAGATCTCGTTATTCTACAAGCAAAGTGGTCCTACTTTTCTCACATCGCTTCATAAAAACGTCACCTACACGCAAATGTCGTCACAAAAACCAAAAAAAAACAAAATTTTTTTTTTATATACTTTAATAACTGTTGAAATCAATAAAAAACTAGAGTTTAACAATGTCTCTGACCTTTTTTTGTAGAATTCTTTCAAAAAACGCCTTCAGAATCGCTTATGTATCGTTAAAGACCATTAAGCTGTGGGCACAATTGTTTTCTCCAAATAAAGTATTAAAAAGTAAAGTATTAAAAAGTTCTTGGGGGGAGGGTAATTACCCTCTTTACCCCCCTTGTATCCACGCCTGGGACTAAGGCGACTTTGAAAAGTATCAAATCATTTATTAAAGAAGTAAGCCTTAATTTCTGACTTTTTTTTATAAACGAAAATATCTTCAGTTTGTCTATATATATTGCATTGATTATCTATACAGGTAACCCTCCTACAACGTGGGGGTTAGGTTCCTTAGAAATGCCGCGTTGTTAGAAATCGTGTTGTAGGATATTAGCACGATACAAAAATCAGAGTTTGGTTCCAAGCTGAAAAATTGCATATATGTATGTACATTAGGGCGTATCGAAAAAAATTTTTTTTTTCGAATTTCACATTCTAAGAGGTCTCAAAAGTTTCATGTGATTATCAAGATCTGCCAAAAAAAATTTTATGAAAATAAAAGGACATCTTCCTGCCCCGCAAAACAAAGTTGTTCTTTGAGAAAAACAGTAAAAAATAACGATCTTAAAATGCTTTGATTTTTGTAAAAAAAACTACATATGTCTAAAGGAATAAATTTAAATACAGTTTAACTACCAATATCTTACCAAACACGATGATACTCACGAGTTTTACTCACAGTATCCTGTTTGAAGGATATTCGAAGCGAAAGTTATACTCAAGATGGCACATAACTTTTTATTGTAACCATTGAGTCTAAATTTTGATGGCATTGATTATAGTGTTGGCGTATTCCTGAAATATGATGAATTAATAATTTGCATAGTTTTTGCATATCAATTCTCTTGTTTTAGAGAAATGTATACTAGAAAGCAACTTTTAAATTTTTCAAAAAAATTAATATTAGATTTTATATCACGGGCATAAGAAGTGGTGTCGAAGATAATTTTCTCAATTTGGATTTTTCAAATATTTCTGCACATGACCCTTCCTTAAAATATGTATTTAAAATGCCAGGCTTAGACCACGATTTTTTTTTATATATTAATACTTAAAAAAATTTTACTTCGTACCATCAAATTTCTCAATTTGAGTTATATATTCTTTATGGTTATAATATCGTTAAAATATATTTTATGCCATTCAGTCGGTCTCAAAAGACTAAGCAATTGTTTTAAAAATGTGTTTTAATGAAATTATAACCATAAAGGGGACATAAATCAAATTGAGAAATTTGATGCTAGGAAATAACTTTTTTTAAAATATCGAAATAGAAAAAAAAAATCGTAGTGTTAAGCTGATATACTAAATAAATATTTTTAGGCAGTATCATGTTGAGAAATTTTCAAAAAACTCAAATTGAGAAGATTATCTTCGACACCACTTCTGAATCACTTGACATAAAATCTTATATTAATTTTTTTGAAAAAATTAAAAAATTGCGTTCTAGTATACATTTCTCTAAAACAAGAGAATACAAATGCAAAAACTATGCAAATTATTAATTCATGATATTTATGGAATACATCAACACTATAAACAGTACCACCAAAATTTATAACCAATGCTTACAATCAAAAGTCTTGTGTTATCCCAAGTACAACTTTCGCTTCGAATATCCTTCATACAGGACGCTGTTGGTAAAAATCATGAGTAGCACCGTGTGTGGCAAGAAATTGTTAGTTAAACTGCATTATTACTTTTGCTTTAAGACATATGTGGTTTTTCTTAAAAAAATCAAAGCATGTTAAGATCGTTATTTTTTATTGTTTTTCCCAAAAAACAACTTAGTCATTGCGGGGCAGGAAGATGTCCTTTATTTTTCATAAATTTTTTTTTGGGTGATCTTGACAAGCCTATGCAACTTTTGAGACCTCTTAAAATACGATCTAAATTTTTCGATACGCCCTAATGTACATTAAGGTGCCTTGAAAAAAAAAGGTTTCATTTGTACCCATCCTAAAATGAACCTTGATGTATTTTATGATGATTCCCAAAATATTTTGCTATGTCGAAATCCGTCAGTGAGCTAATCCATTTTGCAAAAACCTCCAAAAATCATGTTTTCCGTACATATATCAACTAGTGTAATAGTTGTAAACAAATAAACTGTCTCAAATTATAGGCCTGAAAAAGTTTGTTCAATCTGCATCAAAAAATTTGAAAATATTTGCAATTGGGTTAAATATAATGATGTTTTCATGCATTTTTTTAAGATTTTTTTCACAAAAATGCAAATAACTTTATGTTATGTTAAAGTTTTTCATGTTAAAATAAATAATTTCATTTTTCTGTTTAGGGCCAAATTTCAAATTTAAACTAAAAAGGTATATCTTCGTCTTGTCCGCAGTTAAAATACCCCCACGACCGATCTTAATGTCGAATCTTAAGGGTTACAGAATCTTAAATTGGAGAGTTTTTGTATGAGATTTTAGAAGATTTTGTTATTTTTATGTGTCTAAAATACAAACATATCAAATTGCTTTCCTGAAGCATAAATATAAGCCTTTTTATAAACTTTTCAATTTTGGGGTTATATGTGAGGTGGGCGTGTAAGTGGATGGATGACGCCCATTTTTCTAATACACCTTAGTTTTGATACACAATATACAAATACCGAGTTTCTGTTTTGTAACTTTAATATTAGTCTTTTTATAGAGTTTTCAATTTTGGGGTTGTATGGGAGGTGGGCGTGTTTGTAGATGGATGACGCCCATTTTTATAACACATCTCAGTTTTGACAAAAAACACACAAATACTGAGTTTCAGTTTTGTGGCTTTAATATTAGATTTTTTATAGAGTTTTCATTATTTGTGCTGTATGGGAGGTAGACGTGGTTTTCAGCCGATTTAGCCCATTCTCGAACTTGATCTTAGTGTTTTAGATAAAAGGTTAAATATTGACAATAGCTTTAAAATTACGACAGTAATCGTGTCCACAGACAGACAGACAGACAGACAGACAGACGGACAGACAGACGGACATGGCTAAATCAACTCAGGTGGTGATGCTGATCAAGAATATACCCTTACGCAGTACGCGTGGGCAGGCGCGGATTTAGGTGGGGGCTAGGGGAGCTGCAGCCCCCGGCCCCGAGCAGGTGGGGGGCCCCGCAGTCACTTATATATGAAGTGCTTATTGTAAAAACATGATATGCCATATAAAAATTATTTCGAAGTAATCGACCTTAAAATTAAAAAAAAAATGTATATTTGTAAGACATCATGGTTATACTTAAAATTTCTTTTAAGTATAGGGCCTGAATTCGTCTGGTAATGGTCGCAATATTTTTAGTTGATGATGATAATGCATCAAGAGATGTATCGTTTCAATGCAACAACTAATATTTGCTTTCTTCACTTATCGAATTCGTAACAGATTTGCTAAGTGAATTTTCAGGAATAGTGCTATAGTGCTAAGAACCTGAATCAATGTTTGTGCCAAGACTATAAGTGAAAAATTACTAGAAAAAACAGCAACAAACAACCCGAAACAATCAATATGACTGGTGCTGATAGTTTTAAAATCGAAACTTTTGCTTAATTTGATAAGCTACACTCAGAAAAAAGTTTCTCGGAATATGATTAAAATATTTAGAGAAAAATGGTTTAGACTTTGCTGCAGAAAATGCTTTCTCTAAATGTGATCCTTTAAATTCAGAAATATACAAAATAACATCGTTTTTAGAGAATAAGACTTTTTTTAGTTTTGAAAAATAATTTGTTTTTATTTGAAGGATCTCTCTGAGAGATGTTTTGTTTTTTTTTTATAGATATCAAACTATTAGAAACAGAAATAATATGGTCTCGGCCATGATCGACATTTTTCCAAATGTTTATATAACCTTCCGATTGTTTGTAACAGTACCGATAGCAAATTGTGAAGCTGAAAGGTAATTTTTAGTATTTAAAAGAATAAAAAATGTTCAGCGATCTTCTATGTCACATGACCGTTTGTCGTCAATAACGTATTTTTGTATTGAAAATTATTTGTTGCAAACGATTAACTTTGACGAGTTGATAGAAAGCTTTGCCACAGTTAAATCGAGAAAAAAAATGTTAAATAAAAATTCAAGACTTATTGTTTCACTTTCAGACATATGTGAATGCGTAAAAAATAATATTTTGACTATTAAAAGATCCAAGCTAAATGCTCTGACCTTGAGTAGGCCCCGTGTCGATTTTAGCCCCTGGCCCCGCCATGTTGTAATCCGGCGCTGCGCGTGGGGGTATAAAAAGGTTTTTCCCCGCGCTTCTAACATTGTATGATGATGATGATGATGATGATGATGATGATGATGGTGATTTGAAAAACAATTGCGTAACATAAAAAATGTTCGTGGAAATCGCGTTGTAGGAGGCGCGTTGTAAGAAAATTTCCGCATTTTGGGAACCGCGTTGGAGCAAAAACGCGTTATTCAAATAAACAAGATCCTAATGAAAAAATAAAGCAATTTCTAAGAAATCATGCCAATATTTAACAATTGTTTCAAATCGTAGCTAAAAGATATTTTCACTTTTTGATAATTTAAAATTCTAAATGCGCCATGACTGTCTTGTATAAATTATTGTTCGATTAGTGTAAGTTTCATTTAAATTTTAAATCAATGCTATAGTTCGTGAGTTCTTAAACAAACTCAAAAAACTAATCTTTGAATTATATAATTCTTTAGATATATCCAAGCACATTTATTCTGCAAGTTCAAGCCATTTTTATACTATAAATCTGTAAAATGAGGGTATATTAACTTTCTGCAAACGTTTGTAATGCATAGAAATAAGCGAGTCCGGTATAGAAAAATATATATATTCATGATCAGTATCACCTCGTGAGTCGATTTATCCATGTCCGTTTGTTCGTCCGTCTGTGTGTTGTCCCTAAGCACAGGATAAGAATGAGTTGAGATAACACCTTGGTACACATATTGAAATGGATCCAAGTTCTACGGTATAGAATATTTTTGGAATTCACCCATGGACACGCTTACCTCCCATACAACCCAAAAATTTAAAACTCCATGCAAGAGCTTATGTTAAGTCTACAGATATCAAATTTTGTGCGTATACATTTTAAGTCAAAACTTAGTTTTCTTCGAAAAATGGGACATCTGCACCTGTCAACAGATACAATTAAAAAATTGAAAATCCATCTATAAGCTCTTGTTAGACTCACAGAGATAAAATTTTTTGTGTATGTATTTTATATCAAAACAAAGATATTTTAAAAAATTGGCTCCCATATAGCCCAAACATTTAAAACTGCATAAATAAAGTCGATTTCGTGGTCGCAACAAAATTATCTCCTGCTCGTTCATAATTTAGGTTTCAATTTGTTGAATCGAAGCAACAATGAATGCGCTGCAAACAACGATAGCCATTGAAGCTATCAACAGTCGAACTGCTTGCAAGAAATTTGAAGAAAAATTAATAAACTTTTTACTAAAATATCAATTTTTCGAAAAAAATTATTGATCTGAGATACATGTCACCATTGACTTTTTTGTTGGAAGCGGGAAGATCTTTTATTTGCTCTAACATCATACCCACCTAACTATTTAATGAAAATTATTGACTTAAGTAAGATTATTGGCCAAAAACTTCTTGGCTTTGTAATGACTAAAAATTCTGAGGGTGCCATGACCGTCTAGAATAATTTATTGTTCGATTAATGAAAATTAAATTTAAATTAGTACTGTGGTTCCGGAGATCCTAGCCAAAGAAAGTTAAAAAGCGAATCTTTGAATTTAATTTTTTACATTTTAATGTAATAGTAGTATAGAAGCATAGATTTCCTTTATTTCCGCTTCTACAGCTGTTTTATCAGGTAGTGTGCGATCTGTGTCATACTCAAAACTTAACATAAATTTATCTATTGCCGAAAACTATTGTTTTCGGCATGGGGCTGCAGAAAAAAAAATTAAACCATTATTTATTTATTTCTGGAATTAGAATAGGAGTTTCGTTTCAGGAACTTCGTATTGTGTACACATAATAACCGGTGTTCAAATAGCAATGACAACACTTCACAGGTCATTGCTCTTGAGATAGTCACACTGAAAGCCATTTTTAATATAATATAACGAATTTTTTAATTAAAAATTAAGTTTTTGTATTTAGAATGAGTGTTGAAAAGTCGAAAAATCGAGCGTAATATAAACTTGTAGTAAAATGAACTTATCTGATTGTGCATGACCTTAAGTCAAAAAGTATTTTGTACTGGACGATAATTGCCGTTTTTATCATAATTGTTTACAAAAATTTTAAAATGTAAAGAAAATATGGATTGTAAATAAAATCAGTACAAATTTAAGACCTCATTTATTTATTTATTCATTAATAAATATTCATTTATTTATTTATTGAAAGGAAACTCTTTACTGTACCACAATTACAATAAATGCTGTTGATGTCATTTCTGTGCGAAGTAACTAAATATTTAGGGTAAAGTGTTGAGTAAAGTTATCGCTACTCTATGTGACCTTCTGCTCAAAGTTTTCACCATCTAAATTCAAGGACGTAAGTCTTTTTTTATGAAATTATAAACTGACAACCTTAATTCAATAAAGCCGATGATGGCTCTCATTCGTCACTAAGTTAGATGTCACATAACCAGCCGTATCACAAATTTAAATGTTTAAGAATATTTCATCTGTTTTCAATAAAAAATGGTAAAATAATATAATAAAGCTGCACTTGGTTTTTCATTTAAAACCCATTCCAATTCATTTCCATCTACATAGAAATCTAAATCACCCCATCGCTGACCGCGTTGCATGTTCAAATCAAATTTAATACAATTTTAATAATTAATAGCAAAAGTGTAATTAGCAATGAAAATGTGACTACAAGCCCAAAACAATGCCAAAGGACAATAATTAAAATAATAAAAAAGGACATGGAAATATTCTGGTATGTAAACAGCAACGATTTAATATTAATAAAAATACATTAAATATTATATACGAATTAAGCGCCATTAATGTTGTTTTTGCAGACACACAACCGCTGGCACTCGCACATTCTAACAAAAACATACATACACTTTGAAAAAAGCTGCTTAAAATTTTGTACTCATTAAAGAGAATACAGTTATTTTAATGGGTGTGACCCAATTTAGGTTTTAAAAAATTACGAAAAATCTTCGAATGTGTTATCTTCGGCTTGGCTTGGAAAAATATCTCTATAATAATAAATTTCTACTCTTAGAATTCTCTGTTCACTTGAGATTTATTTTTAAATTAAAAACGCTCGTTCAAATCGGAGAATGATTCCTGGGAACCTTTGAATGTTAGTTGTTTGTTCGGAAAAGTAGAATTTTAAAATTGGGAACTACATTTTTCACACAACTGGCTTTTGAGGAATGCATAAAATTTAATTTTGGTCTAAAATTTGTAGTTAAGAAACTTACTCAAATTCGACCAATTCATAAACTTTACTCAAACCTTAATTAATTTCGGTTCAATAGCGGATCACTATTATAAAAAATGTATTTCTATCTGAAAAGTTTGGTAATCTCCTATAGCGAAAATACAAATTTTAAAACTAGTTTGCATATCTACACCCTTAACTTTTGGATCTAAACCTTTGCCTATCAATTATATAAATTATCAACTCTCAATAAAAGAAACTTGATAATTTCATTGAGTTGAAGAATTAATATTTAAATGTTTTAAAATACCAGGTTTTATTTTAAAGTAACTTGTGGTTTGATTGCAAAGACAAGTTTTTTTTATGTAGCAGAGTCTGCTTTCCAAATTTTTTAATCTCAAATTTCTTATTCTTCTCTTATTTTTCTTTCAGTGAACACAAACACTTGCATAGCTTGTAATTAGTCTTTTAGTGACCAAACTGGGAACTAATATAAGTGTGTTTTTGTTTGCAAATGAGCGCACTGAACGCACCAGAAAGTGTGTTCAGTTCGGTTTCAGTGCACTTTTTTTAGGACATCGCCATAATTATTTTTCCATGTTAACACGTTTTCACCATTTATTCTATATTCTGACGAGTAATTAGTTGAGGTTTTATGAATAAAAATTACTGTTTTTACAAGTTTTTTAAAATTCACAGTAACAACAGTTATGAATAAGAGACAAACTATAAAAAAAGACTGTGATTAAAACTGCTTCAGCTCAAATTAAATATTAAAGAGAAGTATTTTTAAAGATAAATACATGGTTAAGTCTAACAAATAGTTTTGATCGGAAATAATTTGAAAAAATATTGTGTTTGTTAAGCTTTATACCAATCCTTTACAGGTTGCGACAAGATTTTAAACAGTACCGAATAAGAAGCACAGTGCAACAGCCAAAATGTATTAGAGAAACCGTTGCTTGTTTCTTGTGGAGAAACACGCCCAAAACACGTTATCATACTATGTTTTGTCGTAGAGGGTCTAAATTTATTTCAACCCTAGGATATGCGGAAGTGCTTTCCGAGGCCCATTTTACTTTGAGTAGTACATACCAACGATTTTTCTTGGCTCTATAGGCCGAAATATATTATGCTAACTACCGCTTATGTTTTCTAGAGGTAACGAAACCAACTAAAGATCAAGTTCGTTGGTTTCGTTGAAGAAAGCTGATCTGTTTATGTATCAAGATGCTAAGTAAGGGCTGCTAGATATGGTATTGCAAAACCGGGACACTTTGAAGAAGCACTTTTCAAGACACTTTTCAATAAAGTTTTCAAAATTATATTTTCACAGATATTTTATATTAACATTTATTTCTTAAAAAAAGACTAGATATTCTGCGAGTTATTTTTTTATATGTAATTATATATAATTATAATTGATAATTGCCGAAGGGATGAATATATACTAACTACTATTTCACATTGAAGAACTAGTTGCAAATTTTAAAAATGTGTTTTGCAAATTTTCTTCCAATTAAATGTTTAAACCGGATATTTTAGGAGAAATCCGGGACATATTAAGGTTAGATTGCTAAATAAAGTTCGCCAGATTAACCAGGATGCTAAAAAAAGACAACTAAAATTGTATTGAAATGTGAGTGACACCGACGTGAAACGTGAGTGCCAAATCAGTGTATGAAAAAATCTTCAAATTCTTGGGAAAAGCAAAAAATTCGCAGATTTAAAGGAATTTTTAAGAAGAAGTCGAAAAATGCAAATCGTCCGAAAACGTGAGTGACACACCATTTAATTATAGTTTTTTCGAAATGTGTACATTAACGTGCCTTGAAAAAAAAGTTCCATTTGTACCCATCCTAAAATCCGTCAGTGAGCTAAACCATTTTGCAAAAACCTCAAAAAATCATGTTTTCCGTACATATATTATCTAGTGTAAGAGTTATAAACAAATAAACTGTCTCAAATTATAGGCCTGTAAACGTTCGTTCAATCTGCATCCAAAATTTGAAAATTTTTGCAATTGGATTAAGGATAATGATGATTTTATGCATTTTTTTTAGATTATTCTCAAAAACTTCAAATATCTTTAATATCTAAATACAAATATCTAAAATACTGTATTTTTTTATTTCAAGCGTTTGTTTCAAAGCAGAATTTTTGAAAATCATCTAAAAAAACTAAGAAAAAAATCATGAAAAACTTCATTATCTTTAATCCAATTGCAAATTTATACAAAGAGTGACACTGGATTTGCCGTTATGTCAAAAATGTAAAAGTTCATATGCCTTGACAATGGCTCTATGGGGAAATTTGGTTACGAATTCAGCACAAAATCATTAACAAATCCTTCAGTCTGTTTATTTATATATACATGTTTAATAAATAAGTTAGAAGTTCACTTATGAAACGCAAAACTAGTTATTTTACTTTTAAAGGCAGGGTGGGGATTGCTCCCTCTTTACCCTTGGGAGTTAGCCCAAGGGTTAACCCTCTTAACTCGGAAAACTGAGATGATATGCACCCCATCGACAAATAGTCGTCAATAGTGTTGCCATATGTCCCGTATTTCATAGGACGTCCTGCATATTGCTTGTTATTGTAAATGTACCGCCGGGACACGGTTTGTCACGTATTTTCAATAATTTTAATTAATGTCATGTTATTTAATACAAACATGTGCAAATATTACTGATACTTCCAGAAAAATAGTGTAAGCGAATCATTATAAATTACTATTATAGTTTCATCGATGATGGCATCGATGTTGACATCGAAAGCTCAACTTCAATTCTGGATGCTTATCGAACAAAAAACATCGATATTGCCCAGCATCATCATCTATACAGAAAACAATTAAGAATCACGGGATTTATTAAGTGTTTAAGTGATCCTTAGATGGCTCGAAAATACATTTTTTGGACACTTATATATATCCAAAAGGATTTCAGTTTTGATTTGACAAAAACAGTTATTCGGCAAAAATTATCGCTTTTTCATTGTAATTTAACTTGGGAAATACCTAACCAAACCTATGTTGGTCTCCAAACCCCGAAGGTGTGGATTTCAAATTTGGCTATTCCGAGATATTTCCTCTTCATAATAATTTTAGGCGAAAACATGGACGATTTTTGACGAAAAAATGTGTTTTTGGCAGAGACAAACTGATTTCAAAATACTTTTAGATTTAATACCTTCTTGTATACAGCTTCCACAATGAGTGTGTTCTTATTTTTTCAAAGTATATGTATTCTTTTACAGTTTTAAACAGTTTTCACTAATGTGGTTTGTATGGGAGTAGGGCGTGTTCGTGGGCGGGTGGCGTCCATTTCTTGTGCGCACCTTAGTTTTGATATAAAATTCTCTCATACAAAGTTTAATCCCTGTAAGTTATATACAAACCTTTTTATGGTATTTTAATTTTGAAAAAAAATCCTCCCATACCAAGTTTAATCCCTGTAGAACATGTATAAACCTTTTTATGGCATTATCAATATTGTGCGTTGTATGGGAGGTGGGCGTATTTGTGAGCGACTCACGTCCATTTTTTGTACATGTCTTAGATTTTGTGCAAAATACATACATACCAAATTTTATCTCTGTAAGGCAAACATAAGCTTTTTTATGCAGTTTTCAATTTGTTGGTTTGTATGTGAGGTAGGCATGTCCGTGGGCGGATGACGTCCATTTTTCAAAAACTTCTTCGTTTGGTTAAAAAAACATGCGTTACAAATTTTATCTCTGTAGCTTGAACACAAGGTTATATATTAAGTTCGCAATTTTTGGGGTTGTATGGGAGATGGGCGTGCCCGTGAGCAGATGACACCTATTTTTCGAAAACATTTTTATTTTGATATAAAATAGATATATACCTAATTTTATGGTTGTAACCTAATTACGGGCTTAGTTATGCAGTTTTAAATTTTTACATTGTATGGGAGGTAGGCGTGCCCGTGGGCGTATTCCAAAAATATTCAATAATGCAGATCCTTGGATTCATGCGACTGTGTGTACCGAGTTTCATCCAAGTATCTCAACTCTTTCTTCTTACCCTGTGTTTACGGACAACACACAGACGCACGGACGGACGAACGGACGGACATAAATAGCTCGACTCACGAGATGACCCTGATCAAGAATATATATACTTTTCTATACCGCACTCTCTTCGTTCTATGCGTTACAAACGTTTGAACAAAGTTAATATACCCTCACCTTTCATGATTAGGGTATAAAAATTACATTTTGTTAAATCACATAATCACAATATTCTAAACTTTCTTTCAAAGAAACCAACTGAATTTTGAGAAAAATTTAAAATTTATTGAAATACTTTGTGAAAGCGTTGATAAAAATTAAATTAAAAAACATCGATTATAAGTTCGTGACATCGATGTAACGATGTTTGAGATATTGCAATATCGATGCTCAAGTATCGACTTTATATCTCTTAACATCGATGAACATCGAAAATCGATTATCATTGAACATCCCTACTTCAAATCAATATATGACTCCACAATCTTAGCTGAAATAAATTAAAATATAGCTCAAAAATTTAAGGCCAACTTTTTGCTCAATTCGACGCAAATCATGTCTGAGATTTGAGTTCCCAGCAATTAACAAATGAGTTATAAAAAAAGGGTTCAATAAAATTTTAAGAAATAGTAGAATTGATTTGTATAATTTGTTTTTTGTTCCAAATATTGGTATCGATTGACCGAAATACCGTAAAATGGGCTGGAATTAAAAAACTCAGATACGCTTGAAAATGAGAAGATTACACCTTCATATTGAGTGAAAAAAATTTGTATGTTCCTTTTGATCGTAGAAATCAACCTTCCAATTGTGCTCTTGTATCAGATAGTAATTTTCTAGTGTTGGGTAACTCATACAAGAGCCAACTCAAATGTCCAATACACGAGCTTTGAGTGTACCATCACCTAAAAAAAAATTTGTACCGCTACAATTTCTCAAATATTTCAGTGGTCGCAAGTATATTTTACAATTATGCAATACTGTTACTTAAGTTTACCCTCGTTAATTCTGAGCCTCGAATGGCATATGTGAGAAGGATGGAAAGTAGTTACAAATACATCAGCACTATAGGTGTATTTCCGTACTCGATTGTAGTAACTTGCGAGCTGCTAGAACGTGTTTCCGTACTTCTTTTATAGAGAAAAAGAACAACCACAAAATCGCTCTCTCGAGCTCGAAACTAGCTTGAAGTGTGCTGGAAGAATTTCTTCTTTTTTTGTAGCTTCTCTCGTCACACTGGGGTTTGAATGATCCCAGTGTGACGAATAAAGGTTAAGACATTCCATAATGTTGACTCCCACACATATTTACTGCGTCATAAAATACTTTTACCGAATGGCAGCTGTTTATTGGACAGCTATATGGACGAGTGGTGACCGTGGCATGCAGGTTGTGTGTGGCTTAGCATGCTCGGAGCCCGAGTTCGATCCCCAGTCGCGACGAAAAAACAAATTTTTTTGATCGGTCACCAGCTCTCTGCAGACAATGGCAAACCCCAAAGTGTAAATAAGGCCATGTAAAGCTTCTTGAAAACATGATATTTAGCCGTTCGGAGTCCGCATAAGACATGTAGGTCCAGTTCTCGGTCAATTGTGTGCAAACATTTAATAACACACAAAACACAATTGATCATAAGAAGCTCAATCAAAGTCCTTTCAAGGGCTGAAATGGCCAATTCGTTTTTTTTCTATATGGACGAGTATCGTAACAACAGCTGGTTTTGGCTTGTGGGCCTCGCGAGGCCAAGCAGAGTCACTAACCGCCTCCCAAGTAAACGCATATCCTAGGCTTAATTGGTCAATTTATTCTCCAGATGTGGGGCTATCACTATCCAAATGTTTGAGTCATGCCTACGCGGGCTCTTTAATTGAATCATATGTCCCATTTAAGTTGTATGTTTATATTAGCTAAAAGGTTTTTATGAATTTTACTTAAAACTTTTTATTCTAAATAAGCTTTGTAAAAGCTTATTAAAAGCTTGTGAAATTTTCTAAAGAATACGGTGGATGCGCTTTCAAGACACTCGCCTCTTAAAAAATTATTTTCAGGAAAGAAATTTGTAAAACAAAAAAAAAAAAAAACACAAATATATGAGGAGAGTAGTGGGCCGAATGGAGTTCGGAATACCTTCATCTTATCATCAATACATTTTGACGTAGAATTACGTCTTACAGCGCGGTTTATATGGAGTCGTTTTAACAGATTTTTTTCAAGATCATTAAGCAACGTTTTTGGCGAATACTTTAGGGTAGACCTACAGCCTTTAATACTCTTCGTTCAAAGATAATATATATACTAAAATATCAGATATATCCTGCGCTGAATGAATGGATTTTGTCACTATTATATTAAAGTCACAAAATAGTAAAATATAAGAAGAAAGAAAAATGCATGTTTTTAACCACCTCTGTCCCAGCCCCAAAAATTATAGAAAAAAAAAAAATGTATAGACCACTTGAAAGGGCTTAATTTGCACCTTCAGAATATGTAAATTTTATAATTTGCACCCTTATAGTTTTTGAAATAAATTAGATTGAAAATGGAGTATATGATGCAATTTTTAAACTGTCATATCTCGCTTAAAAATGCATATTTCAAAGTGCACCTTGGCCCGAAAATTTGCAATTTTGTTATTCTAATTTGCACCTTCGTTAAAATAGTAGAAAATTAATCGGTTCTTCGTAAATAATGTAAAAATACGTAAATTGCATGGATGTCAACCGTCGTCAGGGGGTGTATTTTTTTATTTTTATTTGTCAATTAATTTGAACGAATGGCGCCAGGCGCACTTCATTGTGACCCCATCACAACAAAGTCCCTAGTGAAATGCGCGGCGCGCGCGTGTCACTGATACGACGCATGCGCAGAACGAGCTACCGAATTAAAACATTTTATTTTGCATTTTCAGAAAAATTCGATGTATTTTTCGCTTTTTTCTCAATGGTGCAAATTAGAGGAGTAAAGTTGCAAATTATTGACGCAAGGTGCACATCGAAATATCAATTAATTACCGAGATATGAACATTTGAATATTGCAAATTTTGACATTTTTTTTTTGCAAAAAGTACGAGGGTGCAAATTCTAAAATGCTTATATTCGGAAGGTGCAAATTGAGCCCTTTTGAATGGTATATATACTTTTTTTTTTGGATCATTTTTGGGGCTGGGACAGAGGTGGTATGTTTTTATATAAGAAAATCAATCATCAGCTGCTTTCTTCGTTTTTCTTTCGTTGTTTATGCTTGTATGCTTTGGTTTTGCACGAACTGATTGGTTCGCTTTGGCAGCATTGTAAGCATTAGTTCGCATTGGGTTTATGTATGCACTAGTGTTCTAGTATACTATTTTGAAACCAGAGGTCATGAACCTCTTTTCAACTCAGTCAATGAACTCAATCTGTCAAATTGAACGAAATGGATCTGTGATCCGGTTAGATTTAACTCCTATGAAAAAAACGAGTTGGATCATATTTCTTTTTATGCTTTTACCCAATAGATGGCGTAAAGTTGTAATTTTTGTTTTTAATGCAAATTTATTTGGATTCCACATCCCACTAGCACTAGCGAGTGTAGTTCGCAAACTAAATATCAGACAGAGACGAGAGGAAGGGACATGTGCTCAGCGTGAAATATAGTAACTATACGATTTTTTAAAAATTGGGATCTTAATTTTAATTTGAAATTAGTAGTTAAACTGACTGTAGCTCGCAAACTATATATCGGGCAGAGACGAAAGTGACACCAATGGAAAGTGCATGTGCTTCGCCTTCTTTTCAACTAAGTCAATGAACTCAACCTGCCAAACTTAACAAAATGATCGAACAAATTTAAAATTTTGCTTGTTTCGTTTTGCTTGCTCATTTAATCATACTTACTACTTAATTTTTTCTTTGTTTTGGCATCGATAAGTAGTCCATAATTGAGTGTTATTCATTTATTTTTTAATTTTTGGAAGATCAATAAAAATACGTGCAAATTGAACAAAACAATCGGACCAAAGATACAAAGTAGAAGAGGTTACAACTTAAACGAAATTCTACGTCTACACTTACGATACTATCGAACCTGTTTCTTTTTATTGGACGAATGAATCCTTTGCAATCTTTTGTATGTTTTCCTTTTTATTTGAATTTTAATAAAACTTAATTCCACAATCTGCTGAATGAATTGACTAATTAACAAAAAATGAGATTTTCAACAACAAATGGAATAAAAGGTCGTGTTCTAGGAGTGCTGCTCTAGTGGATATAAGCCGCGGTTTATCGATACAAAAAAAAAAAAAAATCAAAATTGTCGCACAGTGTAATGTGTATTTGTAATTTGACATAATGTGTAAGAGGTGGTTCATTAAAATTTCCATACATTTAAGAATCTGCCAAAAATAATTTTAAAAGTAAAATTCTACAAGTAAATATTCGATTTAAAGTGCATAACTGTGTCAAAAACAAATGGAGAATTTGATCTAATCCTATTCGTTTCGACTAGCAAGAATGCAAATCAACATTAAGGACAGATTGAATACAATGACAAACAGATATAGTAAGGCATGGTTTAATTTGACAAAAAAGACTTTCATTTAATAACTGCAGATTTCGAACAAAGTATCTTACAAAAACAAAAGTACAAGTTTGACCACATCGAAAAAGGCGGCAAAATAACTTTTGGTTAATTAGTAATGCGCGTACATTTGGCCCAGATTTTAAAACATGATGCAAGATCTGATCAACTATTTACATATGTCGTTAATAAACAGTTTTCAGTAGTTAGTTGTTTTTCAGTAGCCGAATGGGAATTGAATTGAAATTGTCTTTAATTTCCTGCTATACTGTAAATAATAAGAAATCTTTGTAAAATGTTTTATTATATAAAACAACACATGAATTTTTACGTTATATCATAATTTTGTCTCTGTTCTTATCATCATCCTTTTATTTATCTCTATACTAATTATACTTCTCTATATCCTAACCCTTGCTCTTATCTTGATCCGAATTCCCGTTCGAATCCTTGTCCAAATCTGTATAATAACCCACATACTTGTGTTAATCCTTTTCCAAAATCTTTGTTTGTATTTTCATCCTTATCCTCGTTATTAATCTTTTTTCTTATTTCTTTTAATCTTCGTCGAAGTGTTGTCGAATCCTTAGCATATACCTTGTCCTATTTCATGCCTTAGTTCTAGTCCTGATCCTAATAAAAATCATTGCCCTAATTCTTGTCATGTTCTTTGTGTAAATTGTTATTCTTGCCACTGTCCAAATAATTGTTCTAATTCTTGTCCTAATTATTATCCTAGTGCTTGCCTTAATCCTTTATCTTATCCTTATTTTTGTCCAAATTCTTATCACGGTCCTTATTCTTATAATAAAAGTAATCCTTGGCCTTATCCTTATGCAAGTGTTTTTTTTTTTTAATTTGATTTGTTTATCTTACCAGCGAACTCAAAAATTAAGTTTTATGTAAACCACATATTTATTTTTTTCTTTTTTTAAACTTATTGTAATAAATTCATTTATTTTTATGATATAAGCTTTAAATATATTTAGATAAATGCTTCAAAGCTTCGTCTTGAAGATTTTTAAATCTTGTTAAATTTTCATGATTTTAATACCTAAGAACGATCAACTTTGAAAAAAGTTTAAAATTTTTAATGCTAAAATTTGAATTTTTAATTATCGATTCTTAAAGATGAAGCTTTGAGGTTGTGATTTAAATATATTTTAAGCGCATATCACAACGAGAAAATTATTATAATAAGTTTAGAACAATAAAATTTTATTTTTCATTAGTATAATCTTCCTTGCTTAGTAACATCAATTTAGTCTTAATGAATTAATGAATTAATTAGTTTTTGTCACAAGCATACAATGAATGTTTTTGTCAAATAATTCATCTGTCTTTGTTGAAGCCGTTTTTTTAGTGTGATGTATTTAGCTATTGCTAAGGAAGGACGAAATGGTTTGGACTTCATATGATTGCCGAAAATGCAGTTATTTGCTGACAGACAACATGAATTTATAAATAAATAAGAAGCACGAGCTAAAAACCGGAATGTTGCGGAATTAATTACGGCATCAATAAAAGCTGGTTAAGTTGAGCGAGCAAAGCAGGTGTTATCCTTAAATTATTCTTGCAGTACTGTGGACTGAAGAGGACAAGGGTCGATTTAGTTGAACAAAATTGAGGGTAAACAAGCGACTTTTGTAGCTTTTTTTTGTGGATTGTCTATTGGATTTTTTTCAGATTAATTGAAATACTTTCAAATTGAATTTTATTTCGATTTATTTGAACTGACTTAACTTACTGCTACTCGTTGCCGCCTTTTAAAATGGTTTGCGAAAATAAGTTACAAAATTATTTTCCAATGATTAATTAAGTTTGCAAGTAGTTCGCTGTAGGCTGTCGTCCCTGCCATGTTTTAGAAAATTTGTTGTTTTTGCTAATTGCTTGAAGTTTTTCAAAAGATTTGTTTCTGTTTCTCTATCTCTCTCTCTGTGCTTGTTGTTTTGGTTCGAATTGAGTTTCCTGGCTTTGTAGCTTTTGACATGTAATTTTCAACTGCAGCCAAAGGACATGCAAAGCGAGAATGATTCAAGGAGCAACTTGTCTTGCAGACATGTTTATTTCTTTGATTGCGTTAGAGTCGCTATGGAATTGTTTCTTTCAATTTGACTTCCACTAAAAACATGACATAAAACAACTAAGTGGCAAACTGAGTCTGTTGTACCGATTCTTCCGCGTACAAGGTGTACTTGGAACAGGAATATGGCTTTAAGGTGCAGCAGTGAATAGTGGTTGGCATTAAGACTAGCGCGTTCTTTTATTAATTAGCTTGCATTTCTTTCATTAAACTAATTGACATATTTTTGAAAAAAACGATTTGGCCATTTCGGCCCTTGAAATGACTTTGTTCATGTTCTCAAGAGGCTTTACATTACATTGTTAACTCTCTGAGGTTTGTAATTATCTGTAGAGACAATCAGAAAAATTAATTTAAAATTTTTTACCTGGGTCTACCGCAAACTGTTGACACGTAATACACTTTTGAACGGACGATCACAGGAGCCTCAACATTTTTTATATATTGTAGATATGTTTTAAATATTTATCTTGGATAATATAAAAATCAATAATAGAGCTTCAATTTCATATAAAACTTTGAAGAAACTCAGCAAGCCATAACTCGATAATTTAGTTTTTCGATACAGTATCGACATCGAACCTACCTTATCTAATTTGAAAATATATTTCAGCATAACATTGCAAAAGACAAAAAATTGGACCGGTGATAGAAGCCTACCATTGACATGGTGGTGAATTGAACCATTGGTGATGGAAGCAAAGGGATTGACAGTTGGAGAATTGATGGAAGGAAACAGCGTCTTTAAGAGCCGTTTTGCAGTTTGCATTAGCAGTTTTGACGCTTTTTATGTTAACATGTCAAAAGGTCAAATCAAAAGTTGACTAAAAGCTATGTTGTAAGTTGTAATGAGATGGTGTAAGATGGTTAGAAGTTATCATGTTAGTTCATGAGTAAATGTTTTTTAAATGAACTTGATTTGAGTCACTGGGTCGAGGCTTTAAATGGGTTAATGCTGAGAAAGTGCAAAAAAGCTGCAGTATTTTAAGTTTGTTGTCATTGCCTGTCAGCTGTCAGTCATTTAAATGATTTCAAGTTGATATTGGGATCATATTCTGCCATTACAAAATCTATTAAAGTTTTGATTGTAGCGATTGGACATTTTGTTCTATCTCAATTCAATTGTAATATTAAATTCATTTGCCATCGTAAAAATTCAATATTAGATTATAATATCGCTATATGTTATATTGCTGTATGTTTTTAAAATTTCGTTCAACCTCTTTATATCTTTATTTAGTATGAAGTAATGATATCGAATGATTTATTAATCTCGACATCGATAGAAATGATTTATTCAGTTTCGATATCTTTTGGTCGATAAGCCGTTTTATAAAGAAAACACCACTTTATTAGATATAATGATATGGTCTTGAAAATCGTTTACGAAATTTTCACTCTAGCACCCTCCAGTACTGGCAATCACAATTAGTCTTTTAACCAGGCGCGGATACAAGGGGGGGGGGGGGTAAAGGGGGTAATTACCCCCCAAGAACTTTCAAATACTTTTTTTTAATACTTTATTTGGAGAAAATAATTATGCCCACAGCTTAAGGGTACTTTTTTGTATACATAAGCGATTCTGAAGGCGTGTTTTGAAAGAATACTAAAAAAAAAATGGTCAGAGACATTGTTAAACTCTAGTTTTTTTTATTGACGTTTTAATGAAGCGATGCGATAAGAGTATGACCATTTTGCTTGTAACCTTTGCTTGTATGACAAACCAAAATATAATTATATGAATTAATGAGCTTGAAAATAAAGTAACAGATCGTTATGTTCTCAAATTTACAGCCATTTTTAAAACAATCAACTTTAAAGACGCGTTATTTTCTAACAAATAAAAAACTTGAAGTCACTACCTCAGCGTAAGTGTTTGCTTTATAATAATTATATTTTTGCAAGACATTAACGATTAGTTTAAAAATGCCATTTATATGAAATCATTGAACAAGCAACATTGATTTTGATTTGTTATGAGCGCAATTAAGATTTTGGCTATGCAGACCAAAGTTGCCACTTAAAATATTTTATTCTTCTAAATTTTTACTGAAAAGCTGCCAAACTTTTTTGCAACCTATGTGCCAACGAATTTTACCATAAAAAAACAATACGTGCTTGTACTTTCAGTTTTCACTTTATAAATTTTCAAAAAAAAAATTCAAACAATGTAAAATCCAATAGTTTGTTTTACTTCAATTATTTCAACATCAGTTAAATTATTTCTTAGAAATATTTCAGCTATATTCAGTACTTATGAAAATATTATAAACATCTGTAATACTTTTTGTCATATATAATATAAAGGGTGTTTTTTTTATGAGGTTTTTTTCAATATGGATTACTCTATTGTCTGACAGTTGTTTTGACAGTTTAAAGTGACGTCTCGTCTCAATATTGTTTGGCAAATCATCATGAATAGGTAAACTCCAGAATAACGCTTCCAAATCGTGGAAATTTATTTTTAAAAACAGTGTTCAATTAAAAATGTTTATAGAGCACTTCGCGAATTTTATGGTGCAAATAATCGTCCGTCTGAGACCACCATAAAGAACGTAATTACCAAATTTCGGTCTATATTCACTCTTTTGGATTCCAAGCCACCGAGAAGAATGAGAAGAGTGCGTACAGAAGAAAATATTGCTGTCGTTGAGGCCAGTGTCGAAGAAAACGTTAATTTATCGATTTGTCTCTGAAAATGAGGAAGGACGACGCGTTACCGTGAATAGAAATCGATACAGAACCATGATCAATGAATTTTTGTTGCCTAATCTTCAATATATGGATGTTGAAATACGCCCTCAAAGACTTTTGGGTCGCAAAGTGGACCTCCAGAATGCCCTTTGTGCAAAATAGTCGTGGTGACCATATGCCCGAAATTATATTTAAATGTTAACTGCTAAGAAATTATCTACCAAATAAAAATTTTTTTGGCTATTTCATAATTTGGCATGTGTTTTATTTAAATTTCAAATCAGCAAGCTCTTAAAAAAACACCCTTTATAACAGGGTTGTTTTGAAGTGAATTAATGTTAGGTTTAAGTTGCTAAAATTGCATCAACTGCGCAAATAATGTGTTGCATACAATTATTTTTGTTTGAGTAAATTCTAAATTGTTTGGAATTCTGAAATTTTTCAAGCCTACCTTAACTTCATCTTTATATAAATAGACGTAGGGAAAACGGTTAAGAACCATTTTCTCCCGTGTTTTTCAACCGATTTTGATAATTCTGTTTTTAAATGAATTAGAGTGCGGAGAAGGAGTGCACCGACTATTTTATACAACTATAAATAAACAAACAAAAATTGGTCGATTTGCGACCCCAGGGCGGTACTAGTAATTATAATTGCAACAAACCAACAAAATTACCACAACCGACTTTCATGAAATAAAACTGGCACTTTTAGTAAGGAACTAATTCAAATTCAATTATTTCATGAACTTAAAATTTGGCAGTGTAAATAGGCGAGCGAAACTAAGGTTAATGATATCGACGCCGTTTTTACTCTTTGCAATAATGACATTTTTCCACTAATTTCTATAACGTTTGCTATCTTTGCCACGCTTCCTATCAGTGTAGCAACAGCTGAGCTAAGTTTTTCTACACTGCGACGATTAAGAACATGGTTACGTTCAACTATGCAACAAGAACGATTCAATGGACTCGCATTATTGCATAAACTTGAGACATTAAAATAAATATTAACGAAGTTATAGAGAATTTTGCGATGATTTTGTTATATTATTTTTTCTCTATCTAATGACTATCTAATAACAAAGAGTAACAAAATTAAGCTTTATAAAAGGTGCAGAGATCTCAATAAACAATCCCGAATGCATTTTGGTTGCTGATTTCAATTATGGATTCCGTTTTTTTCCATCAGCTCGAGTTTTTGAGTTATAGGCAAAAACATGAAAATCAGTTATTTTTCTGATAACTTTCTTATATCTATTATATTGATCAAGCGATTTGTATTACTATAACTAATTTCAATGAAGAAATACTACCCCTTTCAAATTTTGCACAATCAATAACAATATATTCGACAGTTTCGAAGATATCGACGTTCAAAGTCGAAAAAATTTCACAATTTTACGTAGGCTGCTTTTTTGAAACCCTGCATCTTTGATATTTTTCAACGAATTTACAAAAACTTTTTTTCACTTGATAGGAAATCTCTGAATTTTTGTAAACATTTTAATTGTTTTTATTATCTTGCATATTTTATTGTCATATTATCTTGCATATCAGAACGTCCATCGTGCAGTGTAATCAATATTAATTTTATATTGTTAATTTATTTTTCAAAGTGTACCATATCATAGTCGTATCGTCAGAACAATAAGTTTCAAATTCTTTTAATTTTTTTATTGAAAAGAACTATGTTTTTTCATTGCACACACTTGAAAATATAATTGTGCAATTTTTTTATAATGGAATAAATGTGAAAATTTTTAATAAATTAACCTTAATTCTAAAATAAGTTAAATTTAGAGGTTTTATTTATTTTTCGCTAAGATATTATTGCAGAAAAAAGGTGAAATAAATAAATACAGAAATGTGCGTGTATGCGTATGGAAAAAATGCTGATTAAACATTTCAATAATTTCAATTCAAAAAAGGAGGTACAATTTATCTATTTGTAAAAAGACAAAATTTTCTCAAATCGAAAATATGTGTCTTTAATAATTTACCCCCCCCCAAGATTTTTTCCAGATCCGCCCCTGCTTTTAACGGTCATGATATCATGCATGAATAGTAGCTAGTGAATTGTAGTTCCTGAGGTAATGTAGCAGGTAATGCAAATACATATATTTCATTTGTTTTTTCTTCCACATAAACTGTATAACAAAAGGAATGGTGAGCGATAGCTAGTGAAAACATAGTGAGCAGTAACTTATGAAGTATGAAACAGCTAGTGAATGGTAATGCAGAGAGTATTGGTATCATTACCGGCAATGACATCCCCATATTAAATTCATGAGTGAATTGCATTGCAGGTAATCTGGTGGGTAACCAGTGGTGATTACCGATAGCTAGTTAACTCACTCATTCGTCATTGGTGAGTCGAACTGGAGGGCAATAACGTCTCGATATCGAAACGATATCTTTTGTTTAGCTGGGAAAAAAGTTGTATCTTTGTATGTACTGGGCTAAATCGACTCACAAGATGGCGCTGATGATCAATAGATACTTTTATACTACTTCTATACCGGACTTATTTTTAGGTGTTACAAACGTTTCCACATATTTAAAATACCCTGACCTCTTCAGGCTTAGGGCAGAGAAAAAATAAAGCAATGTTAAGTTTCCTAAAAACATTAGCCGTTGGGAGTCGGCATAAAATTTAAAGTTCCTACAAACATTTTATAATACGCAGAGTTCATCCTAAAACCTCGGTTCAAATCGAATGAAGGACTGAAATGAATGATTTGTCATAATGGGTATTTTTTATAACCTTCATCTATTTTGCATAAAATTTCAAATACTAAAATAGTTGATTTATCTCCACGTGTATGTAAATCAAGATGTGTATCTCTTAGCAAATATAATGGAAGTGTCTTATATATAGTAAGTACCTGGGCGACCGAGCTCCGCTCAGATTCCTGCCGTATATTCAAATTTTTTACGGTATTTAATGTATCGGAAATGCCAATTTTATCTTAGAAACAACATATAAGATCATATTTTTCAATTAATTTTAAATGCATTTTTAATATATGATAACTTCGTTTTTCAACTAAACGAAATTTGTTTTGGTTTTATATTTTTTTTATATTTGGTTTAATTATTTTGATAATTTACTTATGCTGAACTTATGGTGGCCATTCCAAGCCTAAGTAAATTTTTTTTTCCCAAAATTAACCTCATGCTCCTTTTCCACTTACAAGAATAGAAGTTATTTTTTTATGTCGCAATTTTTTCTAAAGTTATGGAGATAGCAATTTTTGATCAAAGTAAAAATCTTGAAAATGGAGTCATTTTCAATAAATCATACCTCTGTCATTTGTTACCCCTATTTTTGTAAATGAAGTATCGTTAGAAAGCAATTGAAAAGCGATTATTAATAAAAAATAAAATACTTTTGGAATTTTTTTGCTAGACTTGCCTAGACTTGCATTTTCGGGTTTTTTTACGTAGAATTACGTCTTGCAGCGCGGTTTGTATGCAGTCGTTTTAACAAATTTTTTTAAGGTCATACCTACAGCCTATAATATTCATCGTATTTAATCGCCTATAATATTCATCGTATAAACATAATATTTATACTAAAGTATCAGATATATTCTGCGCTAAACGAATATCTAATTTTGGATTTTGTTACTTTTATATTAAAGTCACAAAATAGCAAAAGCTTTGAAGAATATCTAGATTTTTATATAAAAAAATCAATCATTAGCTGCTTGCATGCAGTGTTGCCGCGACGGTTCTAAAAACAGTATCCATATAAAGGTCAGAAATGGATCCAAATGTATCCACTTACAAAAAAATAAGTATCCAGGTATCAATTTGCAAAAAACTATATTGTATTCACTTTTTAAACACAAAAAAGTAGTTTTTGATTGTTATCTCAGTCAATTTTCATAAGAAGTATTTAATTAGAAGCGAAATATACCTACTGTGTTTACATGCAGAGTTAACTCGGGGCTAACTCGTAGTGAGCTCTGCATGTAAACGAGGGTTGAGTTGAGTTTCGTTAAACCCAAGAAAACTTGTTGGATAAGCTGAGTACTATCTGTTAAAATCTATTATCGTATTTTTCACTTAAAAATAGAAGTTCCAAGAGTCTGTTGAAAAAGAGTCTATTGAGCTGCCAACAAACAGTTTGCTCTATACAAACTTGACAAATCTAACTTAATTCGACGTCTTGTATGTAAGTTGCATCAAATTAGCGGCGCCTTGTTTCTAACCACGAGTTAACTCTGCTTGTACCTACTAAGAAAAAGTTATCGATTTCTGATCTGTAACAGACCGTTAATTTCGACTGTGCGTGAGTTGGAGCAAAAAGTGACAGTTTAATTGCACGCATTGCTACAAAATTACAAAAATACACAATAATGACAATGCTAACAATAAAAAGCATATTTTCATATAAAATCAAAAAATCCCTAACTTCCATTTGAAAAATTTTTCAGAAGAACCAAAAAACTAAATTAAAAACAAAACCATATTTTTTCAGGTTAATTTCAGTTAATAAAATCGTTGTTTTTTGTACTAAGAGTGTAACATTTTGCATAAAAATATATTTGGGCACGGTGCATCATAATCAATTAAAAACTCGATTTTGAATTTTTTGCAATTTAGGGCTTTCTTGATTTCATATGACGATATTTTCATATAAAAATGATTTTTCAATAAAAGTATCCAAATTTCCACTAAGGCTAGAAAATAAGTATCCATCAATTTTTGAAGAAAAAAAGTATCCAAATGGATCCGTTTGGATCCAAACGGCAACACTGCTTGCATGTTGAGTCTGCTGCTTTCTTTGTTTTTGTTTTTGCTTGTGTTGGTTTTGTTTTGAACGAACTGATTCGCAGCATTGGTGCTCTGCTCCACGTTAAGAGGGTGTTCTAATTTAAGAGGGTGTTCCGATTAGATTTAACACTTATGAAAAAAAACTATTGGCATTATTTTTCGTTGTATGCTACTACCCAATAGATGTTGTTTTCTATTCACTTAATATGATCTTTGCATCTAAAACAGCAACCGGTTGTTATTGGGATAAGCTGTTGTGGTGTCAACGTTAAGAATCGAAGATGCCTGGTTCGATTCTCAGCCTGGTTGATAAGTATATTTTTAATCTTATTTTATTAATTATTTAATGTAACAATTGCATAGTGCAATATTTTTATTTTTTGTCACATCCTGTTGCTTGCGATATCATGAACAAAATGTAAGCAAAATACAGCTTTTATTACTCTTTTAGTTATTTTGTATTCAATTTTTAACCTAAGTTACCATAATTCAAATTGTATTCCCAACTAATTAAATTTACGTACAGCTTTGACTAAAAATATGTCTAGTATTTTTAATCGTATCAATTCTAAAAAAAAGGATTAAAATATGTATTAGTTCAATGTATTGTTTAAAAATTACTCTAAGATTTTTAACCGTAAAGTTGTTGTACTATGTGGTCTGTTCACACCATAAGATATTTACAAAATGTGAATTTGTCACTTCATCCTCCCCAGACGGCCGATTGAAAAATGTTAAAACTTTTTGTTTTGTTTTAAGACCGATTAAAAAATTCTTAGAGTAAATTTGATCTTAATTTATTTCGAATTTTTATAAGGCATTTAAAATTTTGTAAATTTACTGCAAATAAAAAAGAAAAAACTAAAAATTTTGTTCAAGCTTTTTACAGTTTTATGGTCCAAGATTCCTTTATTATACACAAAATAATTATTTGACCTAATAAGAAAAACATTTTTGCTCCAGATTTTATAACAATATCTCAAACGGTCTAGAAGTTATGAACGATTAAGTGAAATGTTTATCAGAAAAAATTGAAATTACGAAAAGCATAACACTTGGCCATTATATTTTATTTTAGTGGAAACTTAATTTGTTTCTTAAAATTACAAAAAAAGTGCACTCTTTGAGATGTGAGCAAATTAGATTTTTTTTTTCAAAACGTAGGAAACTCTAGCATAGGAAACTCTTACGAAAATATTTTCCTTTTAAAAATTTGTTTAAGATTTAGTCTAAATTACTCTATTTGTAAGATTTCTTTTTATATCAAAAATTGGTACATCAAAACTGTACTAAAAACGTTTCTATAAAACAAAATAAATGAAAAATATAACTAATTTACCAAATCACTGTTTGGTGAAGCTTAAAAAATAAAAATTTTATTGAGAACGGCGGGATTCGAACTCACAACCTCGGTATTATTGGACAGAAGCTCTAATCTCTAAGCTATCACCTCTATAAGAAAATAAGCAAACTTAACATAACATATTCGGCAGAAAAATTAACTTATTTATTAAATGCGTTAAAACTCGGAAAACAGCTTTTCCCAGAGATGAGACCTAGCTGGATCGATTTTTCAGTCCCCTCTTCATCTATATTGTAAATTTCATCGAAATCGTTAGTGCCGTTTTCGAGAACGCAATTGCAAATATATATACAAATATTGCTCGTTTAATAGAATAAGATATATGTATATGAGCAAACAGTTGCAAACCCTGTTTCTAGATATCTCTTTGGTTAAATGTGAATTTTGTAATTGTTGGCAATGTCATCGGTATAATAAGACATTCCAAAACACTGACACAAGGATTTTCCGTACATGACAACCAGCTATAATTTATAGAAATGAATCGTCGTCATGTGAGCCTGTTTCTTCGGTTCTGCATGAACTGCTTCATAGGACAACAAAAATAAGAGGTTAGCTCATCCGCCTCCTTAACAGCGCTCAAACGAATGCTACTTGCATCATCTTTAGATTTTCAGCATTAGGTGTGTGTGTGTGTGTCTGTGTGTGATTCTTGTTATTCCACTTGACTGACACTTTTGCATCTATGAAATACTGTAGACAACATATAATGCGTCTGTTTTGCACTTCAAGAGCTTAGCAGTTCCTTGAAGTAAGGGATGATGATGATGATAATGAGGATGATGATGATGTTAAAGTGGTGATGGTTAGGCCTCGTTGTTGGTACTCAAATAATTTCAACATTTTTAAAGGGTTTGTCTGAATGATTCTACGGAATTTACTAATTGAGTGTGAATATTTTCTTATGATATGAAAATTTATAAAAATTTAATAAACCTTCTAGTTGGAGTCTTTTACTGTCGCCGGACAGCAAGTTGTTCGAAAACGACTAACAAAAAGAAAAACTAATTGCAATAATCGCTCCAGGCATTCAAGGAATTCAATTTGATGTCTGTCCCGATATGTAAAAGCACTTTTATGAATACTTCGTTTATGAGGATATTCTTCTTGTAAAGATTATAATGGACATGGTCCAGGCAAATAAAATTTACAGATATGCCATCAAATATTATTATCCTTTTTGTTCAATAGCCGTATGGACACAAACTCTTAGTAAGAAGATGGCTGAACGTATTTGCACGCAACTTGATGTTTTCGATTGTATAATACAGCAAGCGTATCTAACAGAAAAGCGTTCTACAGAATGCTAAGAATTCACAAATTCTTGCTTTGAAAAATTTAAATAAGAACAGAATCTTATTATTATTATTATATTTTTTAAGAAAGCTATCGTAATGAAATTCGATATTTATGCTTTTTTAAAAAAAAATAAGGTCAAGTTCGAGAATGGGCTAAACCGGATGAAAACCACGCCCACCTCCCATACAACCCCAAAATTGAAAACTCTACAAAGAAGCTAATATTAAAGCTATAATACTGAAATTTGGTATATGTGTATTCTATGTCAAAACTGAGAAGTCTTAGAAAAATGGGCGTCATCAACCCACTAACACGCCCACCTCCCATACAACCCCAAAATTGAAAAATCTATAAAGAGGCTAATATTAAAGTTACAAGACAGAAACTCGGTATTTGTGTATTCTATGTCGAAACTGCGGTATGTTAGAAAATGGGCGTCATACACAATCTAACACGCCCACCTCCCATACAACCCCAAAATTTAAAACTTTATAAAAAGGCTTATATTTAAGCTGCAGGAAAACAATTTGATTTGTATGTATTTTAGACACATAAAAATAATAAAATCTCTCAGAATCTCATACAAAAAGCTCTCCAATTTAAGATTCTTCCACCCTTAAGAATCGACCGTGGGGGTATTTTAACTTCGGCCAAGTCGAAGATATACCTTACTAGTTTTGAATTAAAAACATAAGCCTTATTCCGAATATCGAAAAACGAATACTAAATTCACTTTTTAATTTTCGAAAAAAACTCCTAAGTTGTCCTTTAAAAAACAAAAAAAAAAAAATTGATAATTATTTATCAAATTTAAATTATTTAAAATTATAAATTTATTTTCCATTAATTAGTAAGCATTTGTTAATTTTAACTCAACTCGGAATTTGCCTTAAGGACTATTATTTAACGATTTCCTTTGATTTCGATTTTTTATAACATAAACCTGACCCTCATGTTAATTTTTTTTCGAAATCATAAAATTATGAATGTATGAATTGTTTAAAAGCAAACCATGTTTTTAGATTTTCGCTATGATACGGTGACCGACTTTAAAATTGTAAAATAGTTTTTATTATTATTATTTTCTTAAACATGTTATTCAGACCTTTTTGGAGTCCAATCAATGGCGGTCTGAAAATGATAAGGAATTGCAGAAAAAAATAATTTCTTATAAATTTATTTTTATTTATTGGTTAAGCTTAAAACAAGCAGTTAAGATACTTAAAAACTTTAACTTATAATTAATAGGGAGTATCTTCATTTTTAATGATACCGTATCTTTAAGAAGACATTGGAGAGGAGCAAGAAGTGTCGTTGGAGGTAAGAAGGATATTTCGGAGTCGAGATCTGCTCAGATGAATATAAAATATGGTTCATATATATATATGGTTCACTGCATCCATAGTCGGTGCGATGGAAGTTACGGTGAAAGAGAGGTTTAGACCTAAGTTTGCGTGGGTTGGTATTAAAGAATATTAATTGGAGTAGTGCTGGGCAGTGGTTCTGCAAACTAGTTGATGAATAAAGAGAACGTCAGTAATTTCTCAAAGTTTGCTTGTTAATTAACTTCAAACGATCGGCATAAGGAGGTATGTTTTAACTGTCATAAGCGGGAATACCACGAAGAGCGAAACGAATAAATCTTCTAGAACGGTTTTGATTCGTATTGAATGGGTGCTGTCGATGGGAGACCAAACTTGGCTGGCATATTCAAGGACGGGTCTAACAATTAAAATATATAGAGATTTCGTAACCTAAGGATTGAGAACTCTCTACACCAGTGTTTCACACAACCTGGTGCAGACTTGTCTCTACTAATGACAATATCAATATTAGACCTAAAGTTAAGTTCCTTGCCACAAATAACACCGAAGTCTCGTAAGTAACTTACAGAGGAAACTGGCTTGCCGAGAATGCAATATGTTCTCGAGAGAAGTTGGAGTCACTCTCGAGAATATATTTTAGCTTAACATTTACTGATGTTGAGTTCCAGAAGATTTTTTGACACCAATTGGAAAAGCTGACCAGATCATCTTAAAGATTGCCATGATATTTAAGTTTAAGAAGGATAATAGTGTGCGAGATTTTGTCAAACACTTGTAGCCACTTTTCAAGGAGTATAAAATGTTTGAGATAAATTCTGTGAGGTTAGTGGTAGTCGATCTACCGATGAGGAAGCCAATGATAGAAGAGAATGTCGTAGATAATACTTTCAAAAATTTTAGATGTACATGACAGTTTTGCAATAGGTCTGTAGTTAGAAATATCATTTCTAATTTCCTTTTTATGCATTGTTCCAAAACTTTGGAAAATTTCTAGATCCTTTTATGCAAAAGGTATTCTGTATGAATTGTTCCAAAACTTTGGAAAAATTGACTTAGAAATAGAATGTTGAAAGAGAGCCAAAGGGAAAATTTTGCAGATAATTTAAAAATTTTTTTATGATACTAGCAGGTCCAGGATCGGTTTCAGGAGAATAATTATCTTTTAGATTGTAAGACCACAGCTAATGTAATATTAACAGAAGTCAGTGACGTTCCATAATCTAGTTCGTCGTTATGACTTGTGAATGTCTGACTGAAGAAATTTGCGACAAGGTTTACAGTTAGTTCCGGGTTGTCTGAGGAGATATCTGAAAAAGTAAGTGTAGATGGGTAGTTGTCTGATTTTCTTTTGATATTGATTAACTTGTAGAAGCTTTTTGGATCCGACTTCACAGAGTGCTGAAAAAAGGTTTTAGACGTGAAGATTATTTGTGAGGTCAAGAGAAGAACGAGAAAATAAATAAGTGCGTCAAAGTTTGCTCCTTTTATTACAGAGTGAGCGTAGTTCCTAATTGAACCAGGCAGGAGATAATGATATTAAAAAATTATAACGATATTACAAGTTCATCAATATGACATGAAAATAAATATTATAACGTTATTGAATTCTGTTGTATTTGTATACAATATTTTTGTGTACAACTAATGGAAGATAATTATTAAAGCTAAAATTTATTTATTGCAACAATAAGTAACTTAAATTTAAATGCTACTTGTTATAACTCTTTGTGCATCGATTTTTCTCTTTGCGAAATTTTTAGCGCAATTTTTCATTTTCTCTCTTCCTGCAGACCTATTATTTACACTTCTTTTTCATAAATTTGGAAATGAAATTATTTTGTAATCGTCCTAAGCGAGTCGGTCATTCTAAAACTAATATTTTCATCTTTTATTTTTTCTCAACACTCTTTCTCAAAGGTTGAAGTACCTAATGGGCGTATGACACTGTTACGTTCTTTTGAGTGAGCAGGACGAATAAGCATCTCATTCTGTTAAATATTTGTGTATTTGTCCCTAAGCCAATGCAACTGTCTACGTACATATATAAATTATAAATTAACAGCAATTTGTTAATTTCGCCCTTAGAGAAAAAAAAACTTTATTCCATCATAAAATGCATTTTAATGACCATTTTATTTTAAGTACTTAACAATCAGATAAAAAGTGGAGTTTTGCAGCGTGGTAGCAGTAGCAGCGCAGCGTATTGCAGTATATTTATATGCAGAATAATTATCTTTTAGATTGTAAGACCACAGCTAATGTAATATTAACAGAAGTCAGTGACGTTCCATAATCTAGTTCGTCGTTATGACTTGTGAATGTCTGACTGAAGAAATTTGCGACAAGGTTTACAGTTAGTTCCGGGTTGTCTGAGGAGATATCTGAAAAAGTAAGTGTAGATGGGTAGTTGTCTGATTTTCTTTTGATATTGATTAACTTGTAGAAGCTTTTTGGATCCGACTTCACAGAGTGCTGAAAAAAGGTTTTAGACGTGAAGATTATTTGTGAGGTCAAGAGAAGAACGAGAAAATAAATAAGTGCGTCAAAGTTTGCTCCTTTTATTACAGAGTGAGCGTAGTTCCTAATTGAACCAGGCAGGAGATAATGATATTAAAAAATTATAACGATATTACAAGTTCATCAATATGACATGAAAATAAATATTATAACGTTATTGAATTCTGTTGTATTTGTATACAATATTTTTGTGTACAACTAATGGAAGATAATTATTAAAGCTAAAATTTATTTATTGCAACAATAAGTAACTTAAATTTAAATGCTACTTGTTATAACTCTTTGTGCATCGATTTTTCTCTTTGCGAAATTTTTAGCGCAATTTTTCATTTTCTCTCTTCCTGCAGACCTATTATTTACACTTCTTTTTCATAAATTTGGAAATGAAATTATTTTGTAATCGTCCTAAGCGAGTCGGTCATTCTAAAACTAATATTTTCATCTTTTATTTTTTCTCAACACTCTTTCTCAAAGGTTGAAGTACCTAATGGGCGTATGACACTGTTACGTTCTTTTGAGTGAGCAGGACGAATAAGCATCTCATTCTGTTAAATATTTGTGTATTTGTCCCTAAGCCAATGCAACTGTCTACGTACATATATAAATTATAAATTAACAGCAATTTGTTAATTTCGCCCTTAGAGAAAAAAAAACTTTATTCCATCATAAAATGCATTTTAATGACCATTTTATTTTAAGTACTTAACAATCAGATAAAAAGTGGAGTTTTGCAGCGTGGTAGCAGTAGCAGCGCAGCGTATTGCAGTAGTTTTTGTTTTGAATATCGTTGAACTGGCTGAAGCAGCAACTAAAACTTCACAAAAATGAGTTCTTGCTACCGCCGTAAAACATTCTGCTCAACATGTTTTAATTATTTCACTTTTTTTTTTCTTGTGTTTCATATTATTTTTCATAAGTTTTTTTGCAACTGTTTTTGTATGCTTAAAATTTTAATATTCCTTCACACAAGACTTGAATGGTATAAAAAAAAAACTGTCCACAATATAGACGGTCTGTTTTTGAGTGAATGACTGACGGCCGGACGAACTAACACGACGTCTTGACGGCTCAGTGCCTCAGGGTGCATGGAAGTGTTTTTTAAAAAATAAGCTAAAGTAACCACCTTAGTTGGCGAGGAATTGAAAGAGGAGACAAATTTTTTTTTTTTTAAATATACTGTAAGAAAGTTCATGAAAACTTAAACGCGAGTAGATTCGTGAGCCGATTGAATCCTTCTGCGCTTTGCTGCATTTTTAGATGCAGTCGCTTAAAAGGGTGCAAACATGCAGCAGCGTTGCATGCAGCAGTTGCTGCCGTCAGTGATGCCCCCAATTTGTGCTCGACTACGTTAAATATTCATATAAAAGTCGCCGAGTGCATTGCATGTAAACGTCTGTCACTCCCTCCTCCTCTGATGCTCCTTTTGACCAGCACATGGAGAAAATTAATATTTCCATTTGGTTTTCATTATTTTAACGGTTAATGCGTTTGTAATATGCGTTGCGATGACGGTCATATCGAGTTTCGTCGTTTTTGCTCTGTTTTTATAAAGTCGTCTTTGGGGACTTTGTGTTGAGAAGGGAGCGGTGGCGTCCAAGCGCAAGTGTCGCGAAACAAATTGATGAAATTTAAGACGTGTCGTTGGCACCGGCTGAAATTTATTAGGTGAAGCTTTTGGTGCACTAAATAAGGTAGCGCATAACGTAGAAATAGCGCTCGATATTCGTTAGATGTTGTACATTCTTTGGATTGATAGTAATGCAGCAGGATGCTTGCTACCCCTGTGATCTGATATTTAACCTGTCTTCAACTTGGGTGAGATTTAATATAAAATGTGTTGATGTTGGTGTTGTTTTATATACATTCGCAATAGCAACTAGTTTATAAGTATAACCTTTCCTAGACAAACAAAAATACAGGGTTTTTCAAAATGCGATTTTATTTTAAATTAATGTAATTTCAGATAACTAGGCAGAATTTTCATGAAAAGCGAGTATAGTTAATTCAAAGTTATATTTTCTATTTCAAATTTAAAATGTCAGCAAGAAATGTCGAAAATTTCGTTTTAAATTTAAATTTTCAGAATTTCAATATTGATCCTAAAAAGGTTTTCAATTAAAGCTTTCCGGTTTAAAAAAGCAGTTAAAAAACTAGTTTACTTTTCAAGCAAAACTGTTTATTATCGTAACTTTTCTAAGCTGCACGTTAGAATTTAAGCTCTTAGATTTTGTTTTTACCCAAAAGTTTATCTTAAAAATCGCAGTCTTAAAATTAAACTTTATGAGTCAAAAGTTTATTTAAAAAGTCTAGTATTAGGATTTTAAACTATATGACTATGTTTAAATACTTGAATGTTAAAATCTCGGAGTAAAAATTTGCAAATGTGTCGGTTTCAGCTAACCACCTAAAAGATTATTCAAAAACCTCCAAGTTTAAATTTAAAACTCGATGGGTATTCTTTTCAAAGCAAATTTATTTATTTTAAATAAATACATTTTGTTTTTTTTATAAGTTGAATTAATTTTTTTAGAAGTTGATATCTTAAATGAATAAGATATCATTTTTCAAAATGATATATATATTTTTTAGTTAAAAATTACATAAATAAAATTGTTTCTGATTTTTTTATTTACATATATCGTCACCTCAGTATAAGCCTTATCTAAACAACAAAAACGTAAGTGGAGAAAACAGCGTTTTAAGTTTCAAATTTGAATAAAACATACATCTTATAAGCATCCGCTTAAAAACTTCAACATATTAATATTTGAAACGTCCTTTTTCTGCATTGTTGTTAAATTTATTTAGGCTGATCCTGTAGTTTTTTATTTATATTGAATTCAATTTTTACGAAAATGCATATCGGGCACAACATTTTTTCGTTTTGGTCGAAAATGTATTGTATCCATCACTTGTCACACTCAAAATCCTAACTTCACTTATAATTTTTTCAATGTGTTGACAATATTTGTGAATTTTTGTCTTTTGGTTGTAACTTCTGATTTACAACAAATATTAGATTATAAATATATAAATTAATAATTATCCTTGGAAAACAAAGAAATGAAAAAATTCTTTTTGTAATATATTTTATTAATGTTTTTATTGTAAATTAAAAATGGAAAAAAAAAACAATAAATGACAGCCTTTTTTTCAATAAGGACTTATCAAATACTTATAATTAAAAAACAAAAATATATATTCAATAAAATAAACAAAACAAATAATAAAATAAAACAAAAAAAATATCTTCAATGTGCTTAAAAAAAATTATCTTTTGGTATTTACTACCAAGACTTAGTGTTATTTATATTTTTTTAGTTGTACGTATGTATAACTCCTTAACTCAACTAACTGAACTTACTTATTTACCTTTGCTAACCAATTGTATGTATGTGGCATTTTTATGATAGCATTCCTAACTCAAAAACGCAAAAAATGCGTTTAGATCAGGCCAATACTGAGGTGATGATATGGCTGCTGCAATTATTTTAAAAAAACATGGCGGGCGTGATAACGACTCACTGGGGCATCGGAAAAAAAAACAAAAAACGTGGTTTTTATCAGCATCAAAACCGCCATGAAATGAACTAGAAGAAACAATTTTGGTTGAAAAATAACAAAATGGCGGCGTTTTTTCAAAAATTGTCAAGTTTTTTAAACAAAATCGACCAAAAACTCAAAAACTATAAAACCTATTTTTCTGTCTGTAGTTCAATCCATGCATCGACAAGTGTAAAACAACATATTAAAATTTCACTACGATCGGTCGAGTAGTTTTTGTTCTATCACGCCCGCCATGATTTTTTTAATGGTTTTTGAAAAAAAATTCCAGAGGTAATATATTTTTTCCGAAAAATATATTTGTAAGTTTTCAAAATGATATCTTATTTTTTATTCACGTCACGTCCCCTTAAAGTTTGCTTTATAAACTCTACAGTAAATTAAAAAAAAAACACTTGAAGTCTGAATAATAAACCTCATGTACAGTTTTAAACATCTGTGGTTTATGTTTTAAGCCCTTTAGTCTTAGATGATTTGAAAGCATTTTTGTGGCAAGCAAGCCAACAGAACGCAGTTGCCCGAGTTTCATCCGCACATCTGACAGACAATTTGTTCAAGACGGAAAATCTCAGAGAGTAATATATGACATGTGAAGCTTTTTGAGATTATAAACTTTAGCCATTCGGAGTCGGCACTGAACATGTATTTACAATAGACTGGGTCCGATTTGTATGAGAAATGCTTAAGTATTTGGGATTTTGTGTTTCTCCCGGAAGAATGGTTGCGAATGAAATAATTTTAACCATTAAAAGTCCAAGAATTGTCGAAACCGGCCCGGTTCTGCTCGAAAAACCGGTTTTTGACGATTTTGTAAGACATTTTTGAAAAAAATTATGAATTTGAAATTTCTGAGAATATCACAAAATCTATCTATTTTGATGTACAATTTAGTGACAAATCCGATTCCGAACTTGAAGTCTCCGAAAAATTTAGTCCAGTGCCGTGAAACTCACTTAAAGCTGATATTTAAAATTTTTTTCATACTCTTTTATTTTCATGCTTAGGGTAGAGCGAGGATGACTTGACGAAAGGAGGTTTTGCCATTTTCAAATTTAACGAAAACCATAACGTTTTTTTTGGCCTAACTCTAAGAAAATAAACAAAGTGGAACATGTTGCGATAGATTTACACAAAAGGCGTTTTCGTTAATTTGTTAAGAGCAGAGCAGGAACTGTAATTCACTTGTTTGTGTTCTTTATTTTGTTCAGAGCATTAAGAGTGGATTCATCGAGTTTTTGTATACACTAATAGCATAAACAGAAGCGCTATCGACGTCACTCTACCTACTCTGTTTCAAAAGACCAAGCACGTAGAGTGAATATCAGAGCGCTTTGATCAGGAGAAATCTGAACGTGATCAGAGCGCACTCTTATCGAAACGTTCTCTATGTACTCTGGCTCTGAAGATTACTCTGCTCTTAACACATAAACGAAAACGCCTAAATGTGTCCGTTCTGTTGCGCTCCTGCTTGCCGTCGCACGTACTTTTTGGTTTTTGCAAGTATTTTTCTTATATTTTTGATTTTTCAAAAGTGCATTAAAGTGTTATTATGTTAGTAATAAAAAAAGTGCTTTAAAATAAATATCTTCTATGTTTTGATCTCAGTAAGCAGTGAAAGGTTTTGTGAAAAGTTGTGCTCTTGTTTTCTAAGGCTTTTTTGCAAGGCTTTTTTTCTTTTTCTAAGGCTGTGTCAAATCCTCATCAAAAGTAGGATACTCTGACAAAAACACAATTATTTTGAAAAGTAAATTATATACAATATTGAATTAAATTCTCATTTTATTTCAAATAATGATGAAATGATACCACTTAGTAAGGCTTAGATATACTTTTAAGTTTGCCTAAAAACTGAGCAAATGCATTTTTTTGTCAAATCATCCTCGCTCTACCCTACCCCTATTTGTGTTCCTGATTATTTTTTCAAAAGTTTTTTATGAACTATTGAAGGTCATTTGGGAATACAGTTACTCAGAAAAAACATGAAATTTGGATCATTTTTGGAAAAGTAAAAAAATTTTGCTAGAGATCAAATCGCTTTCGAATTGCCAGTTCAATCAAAATTAAAAAGGTGAAGTAATCACTTTGGTTGAAAACATGTACAAAATATTCACTAAATATTCACTGCATTGTCAGACCCACCGTCACAACAAAGCTTTCGAGCACGAATCCATCGGAATCTCTGTGGAACTGAGGAATCCAAAATTACAACCGACTTCATCATACCTAGTGTGAAATTCGATTCAAAGTACTCGACATTTATTCCCAGAAGACAAAAACGGAAAGAAACCTCCATAGAACCTAACGGTATTCTCCAATTCTACACTTATGGCTCCAAAATAGCTAATGGAACAGGATCAGGTGTCTACTGCGAATCGCTACAGATCAAAGAGTCTTCATGATGACTGCAGTGTTTTTCAAGTTTAAATCTTTGCAATTGAAAAAGCAGTACAGGTAGTAATTTTTGTAGACAGCCAAGCGGATGGAAAGCAAAATGAAAACTCCGGGTTGTTCTTCGGTACTAAATTGTAAACAAGTCCTGAACAGTGTCTGTAATACCAATAATTCCCCTCTCTGCTGGGTCCCTGGAACGGCAACGTTGAAGGAAATAACAAATCAAATGAGCAGGCAAGAAGTGAAGTAGCGATAGACAGAAACAGAACCATTACAGACCTCTTCTTCCAATAGGTATTGTCAAAAGAGCATCAACCTCAAAGCCAGAGATAATGCCAACGTAAACATTGCTTTCAGAAATGGCTACAATTTATCTAGCAGACTCTGGCCAGGATTAAACGAGTACAGAACTAAGAGCCTTCTGCTTTTGGCAAAACGAGAAATCCGGATACTGGTGGGAATCTTAACAAGCCACTGCCCTATTGGTGTGATGGCCAATTTAAATAGCTATAAAGTACCAGACTTTTATCGGTGGATGATTACCCACCTTCTGTGTGAATTACCAGATCTACAGAATCGTCGGTTCCTATAAACAGGAAATAGATTTTTCTATATATAATAGAATTGGAGAAGCACGTGAACACACTATTGTTAGATTTATGGAAGTTCATTAAGGGTACAGGATGGTTCGGTGAACGTTTATAAGTAAGAAGGAATTAGATTTATTAGGAACTACTACCAATAGGTTTAACATAATCAAATAAGGGTTTTCGTAATGGACCAAAATGCCCCACGGAAGCACCTCAACGTTGGACGACCCTTCTTACCTAACCTTATTGCTAGTAAGAAGGCAATTTGGTTTTCGAAAAACACCGCCGACTTTCACCGATTAAATTATGAGATTCGCGGAAAATTTACATTTAACCGGATGTTTTATACGGATTTTCAAGCGAACTGATCACTTCACTTGTTTATTTTAGTTGAACTGGCAATTCGAAAGCGATCTGTTCTCTAGCCAGGGTGGAACACCATATTTTACTGTGCTACTTTAAAAAATCACTTTATAAAAAAAAAATATTAACTTTTCCAAAATATTTTTTTTCTAAGTAACCGTCATCACAAAATGATCAAAATGATGGTGACAAGGATCATCTAAAAGGGTAAGCATGAAAATAAAATAGTATGAAAAAAATTTAAAATTCCAGCTTTGAGTGTGTTTGGCGGCACCGGACTAAATTATTCGGCAACTTCAAGTTCAGAATCAGATTTTCACTAAATTTTACATCAAATTAGATAAGATAAAGGTTTGTTAACTTCTCTGAAATTTCATTCAAAATGTCTTATAAAAAATGTTTATAAATCCGAGGGGGCACGCAAAATCCCAAATACTTTAACATTTGACCCAGTCTAATGTAGTATTATCGATCAATTATGTACAAATATTAAATACCACACACAACACAATTGATTATTAGATGCTCGGTGAGAGTCCTTTCAAGGACTGAAATGACCAATTCGTTTTTTTATAAGAGATTGTTCATGTCATACCTCAGCTTTAAAAAAATGTTTGAAGTCAACGAAATGTGAAGAAAGTCAAATTAAGTAAATTAAGAGCAGATTAAAAACATCTTTCGACACAATTATAGCCTGTACGTGTAATGAATCAACAGGACTTTTACAATCAACTTTATTGCCATGCAGACGAAATCTCAAAATGACAACAACGCAAAGATGGTCAGTTGCATTCGGGTACGCGGTAGAAGGACGTTTGTATTTTTGTATTTTAAAGTCAAAATGATTAATTCTCACAGAAGGGTTTTATTGCTTGTTTGATTTATTGCTGGGAACTTCCTTGTGGACACAATCGCTACAGTGCTGTGTATTGGTTTAGCTTAACTAGACTTAAACTATAAAAACAATAAATTGCCTTATCTGGCTAATGGACTATCGAGGTATGAGCAAACCAGGCAAGCATGTTTGAGGGTCACTGTGTGAGGCCCCCATGCCGAGCAACAGGTAATCGGTGTAGCGATTAATTTGTGATCTTTATTGTGCAGCAAATAACTATTTTGTCTCAAATTGTAAATAAGTATTATGTAAGCTATATAATAAAAAAATTTATAATTATGATAGAAACGTCATGTTTTGCTACTTGATTTCAATACTGCATTGAAAATAGTTTATGTTGCTTGGAATGCAAATTAATCACGATGTCAATAGAAATTAAAATAGCGATTTGTTTTCTAAACACTTCGACCTGTTAACTTATTAGTTGAATGATAGCAAAAACAAATTATTTCAAATCGAAATCGGACATGAAAACTATTTGTTTGAACGTTTTGCAATCGTAGAATATCGCTTGTTATAAGTGGAAGAAAGGTAAGAGAGCTAGAAACTTTTTTAATTATGCCACGTGTTTTAAAACACTTTTTTAAGACACGTGTTTTTAGCATGACCATTGCATAAAAATTGAGCTGCGTGTTAAAATTTAAAAGATGTGAAAACTTCACATGCGTGAGCAAACATGTGAGAGGCTCGCATATGCATTGAATATTTTCATGGAAAGAATTTATTATTTTTCTTCTGTCTTTAAAAATATACAAAAATATGTTTAAAAGGCATTTATTACCAAACAATGCTTATCAAATACGATAATCTTATTCTATTAAACGAGCAATATTTATATATATATTTGCACCTGCGTTCTCGAAAACGGTTATAACGATTTCGATGAAATTTACAATATAGATGAAGAGGTTTTCCGAGTTTTCACGCATTTAAGATATATACCTGTGTTTTTTTTGCCGAATATGCTAAGTTATTTTTCCCATTTCAATTATGATGTTGACAGCGCAGTTGATCCTATCGATCTAATGATAGTGAGTTCAATCCATGGGATGTGCAGCAATTTTCTTGTTTTTTTTTTTGAGCTTCACCAAAAAAACAGTAAAGATGCTGCATATTCGAAACAACTGAAATAGCCAAAAAGCAGCAACAACACTTTACTTTGTTCTTTATATTATTTCTTGTCGCTGAACACTACCGGTTTGATATATTTCTCATTTAGTTTTGGCCATTTAGATGGCCGACAATTATTTGTTTAAGTAATTTTTTATCATTTTTTTCAATTGAATCATTGTTTATATATTAAAAATTATTTTCTTATTTTTTCTATTTATTGTTATGAATAGAATAAATAACTAAAAAGCTAAATTAGATCAATAGAAAAAAACTGTTATTACTTATTTTTAAAGTACTTTTGTTATATTTCGAAAAAGATTTATAATTTTTTTTAGGTTTTGGTTCACCCAATGAAGCTTTCAATTCATAAAACATAAATAAAAACCAATAAAAAAATAATTTCAAAACTTTCAACAAGGATACAAATTGATACAAATAATAAAAAAAATTGCTAAAAAATCTCTTCTTTGCTGGAAGAGTTCGTTCGTTCATTGGCAAAAAATGTAATTTTTGCCGAAAAATTGGAAAACAGTTATAAAATAATTTCAAAAATAGAAACAATAATTAAAATTAATAACAAATTATGCAAAATAATAAAAAATTGCTGCAAAAATTAGTGTTGGTCGTGGGATTCGAACCCATGTCGCCACGATCGCTGAAGGCGAAATTAGTTCTTTGGCAAAAAGTTCAATTTTTGCCGAAACAATAAAAAATAATTGCACTGTTGCCATTTTTCGCTAATGTTGCTAAGATAAAAGTGGCATTTTCCATATTTTTTTAAACCGTGAAACATTTAAATATGCGGTGGGACTCTGAGCGGAGCTCGGTCGCCCAGGTACTAATTCTTAATAAGATGAAAAAAAAAACTACTGTTACCCAAACAAAAATGCAATTTATGAGTGAATGAAGTTCTATAAGGAAAGACATCGGCAAAGATAACATTATTCGAGACTTCATACTACTGGCGTTACGCAATAAACAGCTAGACGATAAGAGCACTGCAGAAATATACGAAAATAAGATTACAAAGAAAACAAATAATTTAACCAGTGTTGCCGGAGTAAATTTATTTTTATATCCAAAACACAAAATAAAAATAGCCAAAATGTAAAAAAATAGCCAAAAGATTTATTAATTGTATTAGAAAAAAGAAACAAAACTAACATTCATACCTTTTTTAACTAAATTGTTTTTTGTACAACATAGTACCTACCATTTTTTACTGGAAATAGATTTACAAACATGTTTGTTTTTAAGTATGTTATATAAAATTATATATTAAAAATATAAGAGCATGTTTTAAACATATTTAGGGCATATATCCTTTAAAAAGACGGACCTTTAATATAGAAGGACCTTAGCTCATTTATTTTATACTTGATAAGAGTAGAGAAAACTTCATAAAAGTAAGGTTTGCATTTTCGAAAGTAAAAAAAAGTATTGCATTTTTTTTAACTTCGAACCAAGGATTTCAGGTGTCAAACCTATTCAGTCAAGTCTGCCTTGGTTCAGAAATGGGAGAAAGATAAGTAGGTGAGAAAGTGAAATCAAGTGAAACAAGTGAAGAATTTTTTATGTGTGGCGGAGTGCTCGTCAACTTACTTTTCCATGCTGACTTGCTTAATTTTACTTTTGAAAACAAACCACAATTACTTTCAATGATCAAAGTTATATACATTGTTGCATACTCTTATGTGCCACGTGATTCGAGATGTCACATGTCAAATTATTGGATATTCTTGCGATTGGCTGCACGATTAGCATCACTGGCAGGTCGTGTTCAAATGAAGAGAGAATTCACTCTCAAATTTTAAATCATTTCCCTGCAAACGTTTGGAAGACGTTTGGCAGAGAAGTGAATTTTGCGATGCACCAGTAATTCGCCCAAGTGTTTTTGGGAAAATGCATCGCTTTTCAAATGCTTAAGCAATGAATGCGCGAGTCACAAAAATTTCCAAAATCTTCCTTCGCTCATTTCGGCGTTTGTTGGAGGATGGATTTTTGAAAAATGTTCAAAATCTATCAGGGAATATGAAGCAGGCTCTGAAAAATCGTTAAAATTAATCAAAAAGTTGAACTATTATAGTTAGGAAAAAACGTCGCATTATATCGAAGCGAAATAAAAACAAATTCACAAAAAAATTCATTGAATTCGGACAGAACAACTATGCTTTAGAACAAATTGCTGAGGACTCTTAAAAGGACTTCGTTTGCCACCCTTTTCGGCGAATTTCTTATAACTCTTCTCGGTGGTTCATTGGCGAATATTCCCGGCGAATCAGCCTAAGCAGCTTACAGTCGGTGATACCCGAATGATCCTCAGATGAGCTCAAAGGCAATTGCTTGATCTTCCAAGCGATTCGCTGGCGATTCACAGGCAATTGAAAATGTTATATGTAAAATAAAAAATTAATTTTCGCCGCAATGCAAGAACATAGCCGTGTAAAAAAAATAGCCAAATGAAAAATAAAATCGCCAAATAGCCAAAACTGATCACGATCAAAAAAAATAGCCACTTTTGGCTATAAATAGCCAAAATGGCAACACTGAATTTAACGCTACTAAAGTTAAGCCACTTGGATATAAGGTGCATTAGCTATTACCCACCATGATTTTAAGTAGTCGATGACAAGTTTCCAAACAGTGTTTGTGAAGGTAAAAAAGTATTTAAAAGTATGTCTGAAAAGGTTATGATTTCAACGAAATGAAAAAAAAAACAACAGCCCATTTCACCCCTTGAAAGAACTTTGACCGAGCTTCTTATGATCAATTATGTTTTGTGTGCCATTAAATCTTTGCAAAAAATTGACCGAGAACTGGACTTACATGTTTTAGGCCGAACGGCTAAAGTTGGTGACCGATCAGAAAATTTTTTTTATTGAAAACAACTTTGCAGCGAGTGGGAATCAATCTCGGACTCCAAGCATGCAAAGCCACACACTTAACCTGCATGCCACGGTCACCACGACATACAGCTATTGTAATTTAATTATCGGAAGGGGAAATTGGTTAAAAAAATTAGCTGAAATGTTCTCGGTTAAACTAAAGACAATGTATAAAATTTTACAACTCGCTGAGAAATAAAATTGACTGCAGTTAAATAATTCTGCAGGCAAATCGAAGAAGCTATTTAGAAGAGATGAGTCTTAAATTCTTAAAAGGGGTGTATATTGTACACTACAATAATTATCAAATGAGTACAAGACAGTAAGCATCCGATTTAAAATTAGAGTCCAATACGCAAGTTTTGAACGAATGTCGAAAGAGTGCTGCAAAAACATAAATATTCGTCAGAAATAGTTCTTAAAATGGGGTTGCTTTCTTTAGTGAATATCCAAAATAGATTGAGTTTTTTACTGGAAAGTTTCTAAGGCAATAAAGGCCACATGGTTCGAATAAAGTTTGCTGGAAACCAATAATCCCTAGTGAAGTTTGGAAAGTTGTCTGTGATGGTATCGGGATGCATATTATAGGAAGGCGTTAGTGAAGTTCGATTTTTTAAGGTTATCATGACGAAGGAGTTTTACTGAGATATTCTGCGAAACAATGGAAAAAAGTACTAAAACTTAGTTTCACTAAAGCCCAAAAATATTGAAAAGTTAAAATACAAATTATATCAGGATAATGACCTAAAGCTCAAATCGTTTTTGTTCAGAACTGTTAGAATAATTTGATACCATGAAGTGACCATTGCTTTTATGTTTGTTCTATAAGTTTTTAATTTTATTGTTACGCAATTTTTTAATGAGAAATTAATTAAAGAATTGAATACAAACAAATTTTTATATATGTAATAACAAGAAAATATATGCGTTTCTTGTTATTACAAAGAAAGAAAGAATTACTGTTAAAGGTATCAATTTATGAATTCAATAAAGAATCCAGTTTGAGAATACAAGCTTAACTGTGAACATAACAAAAGCTTAAAGCCATAAATACACCGAGAAAAAAATTATATCAAAACAAAGAAACCGCACTTCGCCGAAAATACTGTTCATTAAGGTGCCTCGACTTAGACGAAACAATATATATGGAAATATATATGGAAAACATGATTTTTGGAGGTTTTTGCAAAATGGTTTAGCTCACCGACGGATTTCGGTATAGCCAAAATATTTTGGGAATCATCATAAAATACATCAAGGTTCATTTTAGGATGGGTACAAATGGAACTTTCTTTTTTAAGTCACCTTACTGTTCGTGCTTCGTGCCCAAATACAAGACTTCTTTCGGAAAAAGCCGTGAGGTATGCTTAATTTCCAAAAACTGAATCAATGGGACAATGACAAAGTTTCTTTAAAATTGTTTTGAAATAAAAATTACATGCTATAAATATTTTCTTCAAGATTGAATTTTGTGACCACGCTTATGGAAGGCTATAATCAAAATTTTATTTGTTATGTTTGAAAAAGTTTTTGATATTTATACTCTACTGCTATAGTGGTAACAATTTAGTTGTATCTGAACCTTTTAAAAACTTTACACCGTTTCTCATTCTTATCTCATGAGTTTTCTCATTATATAAAGTTATATTAGAGACATTTACTTATAAAAATTAAAAAAAACACTTATTTCTTGTTTCGTCAGGTTTAAGAACCCACAAACAATTTTTTAAATGACAACGCTCATGCTTGACTAACAAGGCAGCAAATGTATTCTCAGCAATGACACTAGCATAGGTCTTTTGTTATTATATCAATAATAAAATTAAAACAATCAAGATCGTTAAAGACAAATTTCTTAATAAGACAAAGAACACTTTTTGAATTTAAAAAATTATTTCAGTCGCTCGCTAACAAACATAATTTTTTCAGTAATTTTTTTTTTTTTTTCGTTAGCGATGTTTATTAGTGCCTATTAAATTTATTATTATTATAAATGTTTAATGCTCAATTTAACAGAAGTTGTTAAATTTTACTAAACATCAACAGCAAAGAAGTTATTGAATTTTGTAAGGATGTGTATAGCTAGTTACTATACTTATGGCATCTTATGTGTTTTTGTGATGGTGCTGTTTCCCTACATTTCATCAAAACACTTCTTGTAAACGCCATTTTTTTAAAAACCGGTCGATGCTATTTTTATCTTATTCTCTTATCTGATAAGAGTTAAAATTATCAAAGCAATTTTGAAAATTCCTAGGCAAGTCTATTGCTTGATCATTTTGGTATTTATTGCCACTTCAAAACTGATACCAAATGGCTTTCAAGTACAAACATAAGCAGCAATCGATCACACCAGAATTTATTTATCACAGAATATTTAAAAAATGTTGACAAACCTTTTTTGTAGCTTACCAAAAAAATCGAGAAAGAAAAAGAGATAAACAAGTGAGAGAAAATACCACTGATGATTAATGGACAATTATAATTGTGGTCATTAAGTATTTTATTCAAATGTAAAATGATCATTTTACGCAGTCAGTAGCCAACGGCTCATGAAAAGCCAAGGTAGAGTTGAATAGAAACTCAGCACGCAGGCGCATCTGTGTTCAGCATTTATCATTTTCATGCGTCTGAAAGCGCTGACACCATTTCAGGTAATTGCATTAAGAGTGAAGCGGAGATGTGGGGGGTGTTGTTGATGTGGCAGAAAAGTACAGCCAAATAGTAATAGATGTAATCTATCATATACGATTAAACATTGGCTAAGGTGGTATTATAACCAAATTAGTCGTTTATGTCAGAATATAGAAGAAAAACAAAATTTGGAAGGAAAATGACTCAAAGAATAATGAACCAGCACGTGAGTTGCTGGCATTTACTTTGAGATAGCATTTATAGTGTAAGTAGATAATTGGGAAGTTCGTTAAAATTTTCATAGGTGATGCCACTTCTTACTTAGCCATAATCTATACTTATATTATCTAACTAGCAACCCTCCGCGGCCCTATTTATTATACCATTTTATACTTTTCTAAACATAATTCCATGAAAACATTTTTTATTAAAAAATAATTAATTTAATTAAAAAATAAACAAATTGGCAATTTCAACCCCTGAAAGAACTTTGACCGAGTCTCTTATGATCAAATTGTGTTGTGTGTGTTATTAAAAGTTTGTGCACAATCGGCCGAGAACTGGGCCTACATGTTTTATACTGACTTTTAACGGTTTAACTTCATGGTTAACTTTTATTGAAAACAATTAAAGGAAGTCATAAGTCAGTCTAGCCCGACTATGAAATAACCTTAACCTACTTTTTTAAAATACAAAAATAGTATTGAAAAGGAGCGTGCCCGTGAGCGGATGAAGCCCATATTTTAAATGCATTTAAGTTTTGATGAAAAATTTACAAACATTTATAAAAATTTAAAATTTGACCGGTGTTTTCAATTCTCTGGAAATTCTCTTCCTCATTTATTTTAACTCTATGTGTGCATGGTTAGTAGTTATGTCCTGTGTTGTCCCTGAGCCCAACCCAAACTTTTGGTGGGTAAATTTTTTCCACATTAACTTTGTTTTGAGCCACTCGTATCCACATCATTATATTTTTGATGACATAGGTTGTGGCTTTAAATAGTACATACTGAGAAAGTGCGAAAAAGCTGTAGCAGCAGAAAAAAATTTTATTCCTGTAGCTCATTTGTTAATGAAAAAAAAAACAAAAACAAATTGGCCATTTCAGCTCTTGAAAGAACTTTGGCCGAGCTTCTTATGATCAATTGTGTTGTGTGTGTTATTAAATGTTTGCACACAATTGACCGAGAACTGGACCCAGCCGCGTACCGTGGGGGGGGGGGGGCGGGGGGGGGGCGGTCCGCCCCGGGCGGCACTAGTTTAGGGGCGGCACTGAAGCTAAATAAAGCCTTTTACAAAATAAATATGTGTACATTATCATTTTAAGGTGTACAAACAAAAGAAAGAACTAAACTTAATGAATAAATTTGGCCACCACAGTAAATGTAACTATATTTATGAGCTTCGTATTGAGCACAACCAAAATGTAAAATCGTTTTTCGAGTCTCAAAATTAGTTGCCAAAGAAATAAAAAAAGACATAATATTTAGGTATGTGCGAGTAGTTGAATTTTCGAATAACTCGGCTGCGACTTGAAACAAGCATTGAATAACTGGTGTTTTCGAGTAACTCAAAGTTTTTTGAGTTTTTAAGTGCTTTAACTTGTCAGTGGAAATGCCCAGTAGAAAAGTGGTTTAACAGAATAACGTTTTTCAACTTAGGTATATTTGGTAAAAATAGCTGTTTTGTGCTTTGATGTGTTGAGTGTGGGAGAAAGGCGGAATTTTCGTTTGATTATGGCGAATTGTAAGTTCAGAGTGCATATTAAGAAATAAGACTTATGCGTATAATTTTAAGTCGTATCTTTTATAATGTTTTTTGATTTTTTAAGGGATTTCACTGTTTTAATAAAATCACTTTGGAGAGGAGTTAGGCGTGGTCTTAACTGATTTAGGTCATTTTCTAATTTAATAATTTAATTATTAATTTTCGAGAACTGATTTTGAGAAATGACCACAAGGTTTCAGCAGCTTCATGCTCTTGCTGAAAAATTCGCAATTCTTACTCCTTTGATTCTCCTGAATGATAAGTTGGAATGTAAACTGAATGAATTCTGTCACGAAGAAATTGACAATGAAGAGTTTCTCGTTGAGAGAAAAATACTTCAGCATAGCTATAGCTCTATATAGCTCTATAGCTCACAAAGAAACTGATTCTTGTATGAAAGGTCCACTTGAACTTTTAAAATTTATTTTTAAATTAAGTCTAGAAAACGCAGTTCCAAACATTGTTATACTTTTAAGCTTTATTCTAAGCTTTTATTCATAAAAACCTACATTAGAACTACAATGAGTACTTCTCGCCTACAAAATCTTGCCATATTATCTATAGAATACAAGTAAAGTAATGAAATAGACTTTGACAATTAGGGAATTCACAGTTTGCTTCTAAAGTTAACACCTGACAACTTTAAAAAGATATTTAGATCGAACTGTGAGCACCTTTTTTTGTGTTTTGGAGCTAAATTGCAAAAATAGTTTTCAAAAATTTGAAATTTGTTCATAAACATGCCTCGAATGAACGGAAAGGAAGAATTATGAGATAACTTTAGCAACAAGTGGGATCTCAAGTTTGTACGTAAAACAAAAACAATCAAAGTTAACACGTGCTAAAATGTTCTAAAGTTAATAAACGGCAAAGTAAACAGAGCAGATAATACAGAACTGTGAGCACCCTAAATGTAATAAAAAAACAAGAAAAATAATAATTTAATAAAATATTATAAAAAAAATTGTATTTGTATAAATTTCCTTTTCGGTGTCATTAAGGAATAAACTTTTTTATCGTTGGCCTAATTCTAATATGGCGTAAGTCAACATTTGGAATAATAGCGATTATTAACGTTTAAGGGGACCTGACGCCTTCAAAATTTTGTTTATTTTAATGTTTAAAAATGTGTTTAAGTTCAATAAAAATAGATATAATTTTGAAAAATTACAAATATATTTTTCGGAAAAATATTACGCAAAAAAATTTTTTATTGTTTTTATCACATATACTGCTGATGGAATTTTTTTAAAAAATTCATGGCGCTTTTAATTTCATATGTTTTGTTCACCACTTTATATATCATAAATAAATTTTATTTTCAAATGTAGGGTATAAGTATAGTGTGTATGCAATGACAAAATTTTATTATGCCAGGTTACTCCTTAAAAAATACTTGTTCAGGTGTCAATATATCATATTTATATTTTAGTAAATATAGAATTCTCCCGTGATATATCAAAACCAAGTAACTTGTTTTTTGAAAATTGTGAGAAATTGAGGTATTGTGTTATAGGATATAATCTTTCCGTATATAAGATTTTTAAGTTTTTTCAAATTATTGAAAAGTTAAATTATTGAAGAGTTAAGAGTTAAGTTTCGAAATTTTTGAAACTTGTGCTAGCCAAATTATTTTGCGTTGCAGTTTTTTAACAATTCAGTCGAACTTAAGATACTGAGAAAATTTTTGTCATATATTTTTTCATTTCATATAAACAAGATTTTTGTTTTTTCACAAAACCAGGCAACTATGAAGTTACTTAAAAGCAAATAAAACATTTATATGTTTCTTAGAACACTTTATTCGTTGCTGTTTTTTCAAAATCAAGTAACTTTAAAGTTGCTTGGTTTTGTTGTATAATATCAATTAAAACACAATTGTTTAGAAAATAAGTTGAACATTTGTTACAATTTTAATTAAGTATCTTATTATTATTGGTTGGTGACCGTGGAATGCAGGTTAAGTGTGTGGCTTAGCATGCTCGGAGCCCGGGTTCGAGCATATTAAATTTATGCACACAATTGACCGAGAACTGGACCTACATGTTTTATGCCGACTCCGAACGGCTCATGTTCTCAAGAAGCTTTACATGGCATTATTTACTCTCTGAGGTTTGCCATTGTCTGCAGAGAGGTGGTGACCGATCAGAAAAATTTTTTATTGAAAAAACTTTTCGGCGCGACTGGGGATCGAACTCGGGCTCCGAGGGTGCTAAGCCACACAATTAACCTGCACGCCACGGTCACCACATTTGTTAATGCCTTTCTAGTATTTTCGCTATTGTGGGTTGTATGAGAGGTGGGCGTGTTGGTGGACGGATTACGCCCCATTTTCGAATGCATCTTAGTTTTGGTTTAAAATACATACATATCAAATTTTATCTCTGTAGGTTAAATATAAGCTTATTTATTGAGTTTTCAATTTTTGGGTTGTATGGGAGGTGGGCTTGTCCGTGGTTGGATGACATCAATTTTTCAAAACCATCTTGGTATTGTTATAAGACAAACGTCCCAAATTGTATCTCTGTACGTAAAAGGTAATCTTATTAATTGCGTTTTCATTTTTTGGGTTGTATGGAAAGGGGGCATGGCCTTAGGCGGATTACATCCATTTTTCTAAGACATCTTTGTTTTGATATAAAATACATACGTACCAAATTTTATCTCTGTATGTGAAACATGACCGTGGTGACCGTGGCATGCAGGTTAAGTGTGTGGCCTAGCATTACTCTGACGCTCTATCAATAAAAAAGTTACAATGATCTGTATGGGTTGACAAGTATGGATAGAGCGTCAGAGTAACCATCGTAACTTCTTTGTTTTAAGACCGATTTTAATTTTTTGCTACAAAACCAATTAGAATTTAATAATCTCTAATATGGAAAGAAACTTTTTTTTTTAATTTATGCGAATACAAGTTAAAAAAATAATTTGTATATTTTTTTTTTTTTCGGTTTTTACCAGTTTTTTATACCAAGGTCAAGTGTAAGGTCATCGAAATTTATGAATAAAATGTTGGTCTTAAGAAGGTAAACCATTTTGCAGAATAAATTTTCGAACATCTTAGCCATTATAAAATTTATAAACGATAAAGTGTCTCAAAATGATAAGGTATGGGCACAAAAATTGAAATTGCGAAAAAACATATAAAAGCTCCATCATTAAATTGCTTTTGATGTTAAGGCAACATTCTTCTTCAAATTTAAAAAAGAAAAAATAAAAAAAAAATTATGCCTTTTTTGAGATATTAGCAAATACATTTTTTTTTAATTATTTGGCAACCCTAACATCCAAAATTTTAAAATTATATATTTTTTCCAAAAAGTTCTTTCCAATACCTTTCCAACGGTACCTTATTTATAAAAATTGGATAAAAATTGACGTAGATACAATTAATTGAAAATTTCCCGATTCTGGCGTTTTCGGACGATTTGCAGAATTGAGAGCTCCATAACTTTTCAACGAATGGCGATAAAAAAAATAAATTAACTTATATTCTTAGAATTTTAATAGGAATCTATAGCCAAAAAAAAAAAACAAATCGAAAGCCATGAGGTCAATTTTTGAAAAAGAGTATTGCGTTATGCGTGGAATGGGCGCCCTGTCAAACAGAACTACGATCGCGTCATGAGAACGGGGTAATTCACAATCATAATTCAAAGACCGAATTATGTTATTCAGAGTGTAATGAGAACATGATAAACTGTGGAAAAAAATTTAATTGCAAAAAAAAAAAAAAAAAATACGCAGATATTATATTTTCCAAGAGAACTAGCAACCAAAAAAGTTTAAAAATTTTCCAAAATATTGAAGTCAGAAACGTATGCCTTTTGAAATGGAATCAGCGATACGTAAAAATTCCATGATTATTATAAACAGTTTTGAATTAAAAATAAGCATATTTTTATTTAGAAATATGACGAAATACATGATATATATCATTAAAAATCGGTTTTTTGAAAACAAATAACAAATAATTACAGTTTAGTTGGGGTAAGTGATGTGTTTTGCAAGAAAAAATTTCTATCGTCAAAATGTGGATAGACGTTATTAAATATAATCCCTTGCTTTATTTCGATTTTGAGCACATTAAGTGAACAATTCGCACACTTAGTCACAAAAGCGACTTTTTGTTACAAATAAATTCAAAATACGATGTTATGTCAGTTTTAATGATAATTTTATTGCTTCTTCATCCTCAACTAAAGAATTTTAGTTTTATAATGCTTCTACTGGAAATTTATGATTTTTGAGTTATGACTGTTTTGTATTAAGTGTGCGAATTCTTAAGACACAATCCATAGTGAATAGAAGACAATCAGAATTAGATAACATTTTATATGAATATTAGTTTGTTTGATATAAATATTCTTATATTCAATTCAAAGCACGCGAATATTTCATATTAAATATTCTGAATGTTTCAATTCAATAATTGAATTGTAAATAATAAAATATTCAATTAATAATTCGCCAATGCTCATATTTGTTGTCAGAATAGCTCAATGAAAAGTTAAATTTTGTGCATTTTCATTATATAAGGTATGTTTTTTTGGATCAGTGTAGTTGACATATTTTAAAAAAATGTGCAATTCAGGATTGAAATCATGTTCAGTTTTTATCTATGTCTTCAAATGTTAATATTCTTTACAGCAAAAAGCTTTTTGAGCCATCTGTCATTTAAATTCAGAATTATTTTATAGCCATCTTGCATATCCGCTTGAAAAAGATTCGAACAGTCAATACTAATTTTCAGTAATTCTCAGAACTTCAAACAAAACAAACAATCAAACATTGTTGGTTAGAGTTCACACAATTTTTATTAACTTACAGGTATAACGATCGATGTAGGTGTATTGATGCTACATCCAAGACTCCAGCATGTCTACCCTGACAGTTGTCTTCAATCGTCCCACTCTGAATAAAGGTTAATGATATGTTATGTTCTGTTAAAATTCGAATTTTCTATAATCAAAAGTATGCTCACAAGCGTTCGGAATTCCTTAAGATGTCGGATCACATTACAAGTCGGTTCTCAATGCTGCATTTTTAAGTGAGGCAAGCGAGGATTAAAGAAAAATGTTTAAATCTAAAAGATCTTATCTCAACCACATGAATTTTCCAAAAAAAAAAAACCAAACCTCATATTAACATTTTGGTGACATTTACTCAGAGTTTTCTTCTTTATTGCTTCTAAGTTTCTGCGTTCGCATCTCATTATATGACCCGAACTCTTTATAAAGTTCGTTATCTTGTTCGCTTTTGTTGGCATGATTTGTTTTGGATGTAATTTATTTTGTTATTTAAAATCAATTTATTTTCTTTTTTAACTGCTTTCAATTTAAATAATTTCGTTCGCTACATTTCCGATGTCCACATTTTGTTTTAAGGTGTTTCTTATCTTTATTGGTCTTTGGAGTTTTATGCATTTCGAGGAGACACTCGGTCTACTACGTTGGTCTCTATAACTTGGAATCATAGACGACTTAAAGTTACTTGTATTAAATTAAGAACTCTGAATTACATAATGTTAAGCTTGTTCTCGCTATGGTGATTGTATGGAGGTATTCAGAACAATTTTACATTAACGTAATGTTTTCTTAATGTTCAAAATAAAAAGAGGTGTGAATACACTTTTTCAAGTAGAGTTTTACAATTCATTGACAATAAATTACAACTTTAATGAATTCTTTAGAAATCTTTAGTCAGTTTGTTTTTAATAATACAAAAATAAGAGCTATTATTAAAAAAATGTTAATAAAAAAGAAAATGAATGGTTGTGTTAATTTTTATTGACACAATTTTTATATTTCAAACTGAGTACTTTCTTCTGATTTAGAGAATTTGTTGAAAAGTGTATTTCACTGCGGAACAGAGTACTACTTTGACAAACGTTTTGGGAAAAATTTGCACACGTGTTTGACAGCTATCCGTTTTTGTATGAATAGTCGAGTGGAGTTTCACACTACACTGACCAGAGTACTATCCCAGCAGTGATTTTGGAGACAATCGAGGAACCCAACTAGTTTATTTATAGTGCAATTAGAACTAGTTTGCAATTAGAGCTAGAACAAAAACAGTTAAACTTTATTTTGATTTTTAATATTTTCTTCTCATAATTTCTCATAAAAATGAAGCTTAGAATTGTATTGGCTGCAGCAAAAGGGACTAGTTTAGAAGTATTCATAACGGCACTAGTACAAATATAGGTACAAATATAATACAAAGGAATATTTTTGGGGACAATTGTCGTTTCCTATGGCATCAACCCGTAAAAAGCTCAATTTGATCAATGTGAAAGGATATTGTAGTGGGACCAGTACTGACCCGTTTATGGCACTAGTTCAGAACTATTGTAAATTGAGTTCACCTTTCTGCAGCGATGCTTTTGGAATGAGAAATTTAAACTGTTGTTTCTTTTTTTACTATATTCAGTATGACCCAAATGAAAGTATTCTTTACAACACTGAGCTAAAAAACAACGTAAAATCAAAGAAAACCACTTCGTTTCAAATATTTTTCGGAATAATTTGGCACCAAACACGAAAATATTCAATTCGAAGTGTTTCCACTTCGAAAAACACAAATCCAGTTTGATGTTATTTTCACTTTAAACTAAAGTTTTAAGCACTTTGAAATGAAAAGCATTCCACTTCAATTCAACGTGGATTTAGATTTAATTTAAAAATGAATCATATTCAATTCAAATACTTATATCTTTATTTTAAATGCACTATAGCTTTGTTTCCAAATCGTTATATTAATGAATCAAAGAGAAAATAACTTTGATTCAAATCCTCAAAATTTTTGATATCACATGGATATATATAAATAAGTAAAAGAATATTATTTTTTTCAGAAATTTTCTTTTATTGACACATAATAAACATTTGGTAAATTACTTAAACTAATTAATTATTTGGAAATACTAAAATATATTAATCTAAATAAGTATTGTATTAACAGATTGTATTATGTCGAGCGCAAGCGATAACTTGTAGGAACCTTAAATATTAAAAAAATGCCGTCTTGTTTCCTCCCCTCCATAAAACGAACTTCTCTCAGAATTCAGTCCAGAGCCCAATGTCAGCAATAACTTATTAATATCGTCTTTATTTGCATTTACTCCTTTTGTTTTTACACATTAACTTAACATGAACTTAAGCAGGATTTACTTTCCAGCTTCCGCACTTTATTTCAGAAAACTAAAACTATTTTTATACTTTTTTTTTTTTGACATATGAAAGTATGCAACTTCAAATTGAAGTGTCTTTCACTTCGTTTTCACTTTTGACGACTTCAACTGAGAGCAATGTAATTTTTCAACTTACTTTCGAATTTGATATACACATTGAAAATAAGAGTAAGTGTATTCATCATTATTTTGAAGTTTTTCTACTTCTTTTGAATAACAAAATGTTTTCATATTTGATTTGAAGGCTTTCATTGTAAATTTAAAGACGATTTTTTAAAAATGGAACAACGTAAAATTGATACGATATTATTTAATTTTAAGTTGTGATTTTTCCCTGGGTCAACAAATTGTTCTATATAAACTATAATTAAGAAACTCGATTAACAACCCTAATTTGATATGGATAACATAGCCCCTAATATTTTTAAAAACCCAAGGAAATAATGAATAATTAAAAATGAATAAAAATTAATTATTCATAAAATATGAATCTAAGGCCAGTTAACTCATCACAGGTAAGCTTAAACAAAGTTTAAAATGCCTTAACTTGAGTTTAAATTTGTACGCCGATAACTTATCTCAAAAAATCTAAATTAAACTTGGTGAGGGAAGTTTAAATTTAAACACAGAAATTCTAGGTTTAAAAATTTAAAAAAATTAAGATTTAAACAAATATTCTCTGAGAACATTGAAAATATTTAAATAAACAAATTATATTTCAAATAAATTTAAAATTATAAACAAACACGTTCATAACAATTGAATCTGGCTATCTTCTGCGTGAGTATTCTTACTAGTTCTGTAAGCATTGGTCTCAAATGTAAGAATTAAATTATTTCGGAAAATATGACGCTGTCCAGTAGACCGGATCGAAATTTAGATTCCGGCGGTCGGGGTGTCAGGTGTCATAAGTTAGAAGAACTCATTAAAATAATTTCTGCATATTTTTTTTTTCAAATCGGAGCAAATCCACCGAAGCAATTTAGATTCTCCTGAAGGTCCTTTTTGGTAAAAAACATGTTTTTGCTTTTAACTTTTTATTTTTTACAGAACGCATACCCACATCTGCTATAAGTTTAATTTCTTTCTCATAACAATATTTTGATATAAATAAGTTTTAAAAATTATGTTTCATTATAACTGTTAGTGACCACAAAAAATTGAATTCTTTGCTATTTTCAAAAACACATTTTTTTAAAACCGCTGTAAAGATACATTCATTAGATGTACGTGGAATTATTGTTGGTACATTCACACAAACTCATTCATACAAACAATTCATTTCATTTGTTCACTGCTTAATTTATACCAGTTTTGGATAAACTTTTTTTTAATCACATACTATTTCTTAAAACGGTTTACTGAAAAAAAGAAGAACTTAATACCTGTCCAATAATAACAATTTCACGTAAATCTAATAAAACATATGTCTTTTAAAGCGGTTTTAAAAAAATGAATTCTTAAAAATAGCAAAAAATACAATATTTGGTGGTCAATAAGAGTTATAATGAAACAAAATTTCCAAAATTTCAACAACTTTTTTATGTCAAAATGTTGATATGGATAAGAATTTAACATTTAAGCAGATCTGGGTATGCGTTCTGTGAAAAACAAAAAGTTGCAAGCAACAAACATCGCATATAAGGTCCTGTCGAGCGTATTGTGTGAAAGACTGAAGCCCATCGTCAACCAACTGATTGGACCTTATCAGTGTGGTTTCAGACCTGGAAAGTCCACCATTGACCAGATCTTCACGCTCCGACAAATCTTGGAAAAGACCCTCGAAAAACAAATCGACACACATCATCTCTTTGTCGATTTCAAAGCCGCCTTCGACAGTCCAATAAGGAGTCACCTCTACTCCATCATGTCTGAATTTGGTATTCCTGCGAAGCTAATACGTCTTTGCAGGATGACGCTGAAGAACACCAGCAGCGCAGTGAAAATCGGGAAGGACCTTTCCCTTCCGTTCAATACCAAGCGAGGTTTCAGACAAGGTGATTCCTTATCGTGCGACTTCTTTAATACAGTCATGGAGAAGATCATCCGAGCTGCTGACCTGAGACGCAGCGGCACAATTTTCTATAAGAGTGTTATGCTGCTGGCGTATGCAGATGATATTGACATCATTGGGCAAAATACGCGCGAAGTCAGTGCAGCATTCTGCAGGCTAGAAAAAGAGTCGAGTCGAATGGGCCTTGCAGTGAACGCAGATAAAACGAAATATCTTGTGTCAACAAACAAACAGTCCCAGCGTCTTGGAAACCACGTCACTATTGACAACACCTCCTTTGAGGTAGTGAAGGACTTTGTTTACCTGGGATCCAGCATTAACCCCTCTAACGATATCAGTATTGAGATTAAACGAAGGATAATTCTTGCCAACAGGTGTTACTGTGGGCTTTGAGAAGCAGAGCTCTCTCTCGACGAACAAAACTGAGGCTCTATAAGTCAATAATCATGCCCGTCCTACTATACGCATCACAAACCTGGACGTTGAGCAGCTCTGATGAAAGGACTTTGGGGGCGTTCGAGAGAAAAATCCTTCGCAAGATCTATGGTCCAATTTGCGTCAATGGCGAGTATCGAATACGATGGAATCACGAGCTGTATGAGCCATATGCCGACATCGATATAGTCAAGCGTATTAAAATAGAGCGGCTTCGCTGGCTAGGTCATGTCGAGAGAATGAACGACAAAGCTCCAGCGAAAAAGATATTGGATTCGGTACCCAGCGGTGGCCAACGCAGAAGAGGAAGACCGCATCTCCTTTGGAAAGACCAGGCATTGGATGACCTAGCAACGCTTGGAGTTTCCTTCGTTAAAAGGGTGGGTTTAAGCTGTAGTTCACCGAAAGTAACTAGGTTTCCGCAGTTGCTTAGAGTTAGCATTACTTTAACTTCGATAAAAGGCAATCGATATAGTTCAGTTTACTTGGATATTTTTGATTTATACCTACATAACTAAAATTGAGCACATAAAAATTAAATAATTGCTAGCAAAATGTATCAGACGTCATCTTATGAGAACAATTAACGGTAAAAAGATTATATTTTCAAAATGATAGTTGCTAGCTTGTACTTATAAAGAAATCATCCAAGAGGGGACTACCCTTAAATTCCCTTCCTATCTACGTAACTGATCGTAGTTAATGTAGTTTATAAATAAAATTCTTGTGTTTTGTTTTTTCTGTTTTATTGAAAAGTTTTATTGAAAACCTCAGAGTCTACAATTGAAACTTTAACGGACAAATAGTACATAAGTCGGCCACAGCAGTCACTGACGAAAATCGATTGTACATTTTCGTGAAACTTGACAGTTGCGAGCACTACAGCCACCAATCCCGAAGAGATTTTGAAATAAACAAGTAAAGAAAGTCTAAAGTCGATCTGGGCCGACTATGAAACACTCTAAACCTTCTTTTCCAAACAAAATAATATTATTGAAAATGGACGTGTCTGTGGGCTGATAAAGACTATTTTATATGCATTTAAGTGTTGATGAAAAATTTATTCATACCAAGAATTTTTTCTGTAGCTCACATTTAATGACTTTATTGTGCTTTCGCCATGGGAGGTGGGCGTGTTCATGGACGAATTACTCGCAATTTTTGAACACACCTTAGTTTTAGTATAAAAAACATACTTGTTGGTTATTTAAAATTTCTGCCTCTTTACAATTTTTATTAAAGTGTCATGCCCTATTTTGAATCCCTCCTATGTCCTTTATTGATCATACTTTATAAGAATTCAACCTTGCCCTGCGAATAATGCCCACTTCCTTGATATTAATTTGTAATAATTGTGCCTACCTCTGTACTAAATATCAGTATTCCAGTGTCAATATTATTCGAGACAGTGTTTTTTAATATTGCCACACCCCTTATCGAATAACGCCATTTTTTTTTACAAAAATTTGTAGTAATTGTGCCTACCGCTAATAAATAAATTTCTGTACCCTTGTGTCAATATTATTCGAGATACAGTAATTTTATTTCTCTTGTGGCAATATTTACTGAGATACAGTGTTTTTCTTATAGCGACACTCCTCTTCGTCGACTACCGCCCACCTTTATAGACAGGCACCTCCTCGTTGATGGTCTCTATTTGTTGACAAAAAATAACGGCAATCGGGCAAGTACTTTAGGAGTAATCGATGTACATACATTGAAAAAAAAACATAAAAAAAAACATAGAAACCAACCAACTTGAGAACCTCCTCCTTTTTGAAGTCGTTTAAAAAATATACAAAAACCACGCCAACGCCTGTGCAAAAGCTAAAAATCATGTGTTTGTATTCTAGTATTTTGACGACACATTCAAAACGCCATTTGAATGTACTCAAGTTGTTATTTTAAAATTGAGTTGATGTTTTAAAAAATTAGCCATTTTTTTCCAAAAAAATAGTAAGGAAGAATATTTTAAAACGTTTTGTGCTTGTGAAAAAAGTTTTTTTAGTGCATATTTTTCTGTAAACAAAAATTTTCATTGCCTTAAAAAAGTTAGGTTAGTTCTAAAAAGCGACTTATTGCTAAAAATTATCAATTTTGTATTGCAAAATGTTAAAAATTAGCAATTTTTTTAGTTAAGAAGTTTTTTTAAGTGGGGGCCTCGGTAGCCGAGTGGTAATCGTGCTTGACTACCAGCCCAAGGTTCTGGGTTCGAATCCCGGTCTAACCATGGTCTTACGCTTTTACCTTTCTTTAAATCTTTCTTCTTTTCAAATCAACTGAAATTCAAAATTCATCAATGTATACGACCTTAAAAGATGTAGTTGGTGGTAGAGATGTTTGTGGAATGAGATTGCTTGATAACTCGAATTGACTGAGGTAAAGGCATAACACTTGCCTCAGATTCAAATTCGCATGTTGATATAGCGCTCCGCCACACATACAACATTCTACACTTGTTTCTCTTGATTTCACTTTCTCTCCTTCTGATCTATCTCCCCATTTCCGAACCAAGGCAGATTTGACTGAATAGGTTTGACACCTGAAATCCTTGGTTCAAAGCTAAAAAAACAAAAAAAAAAAAAAAAAGAGTTTTGATGTTTTGTACATTTTCACACATTAATTATTTTACTATATTATTATTTAACATTTTGTTAATAAAAACAGTTACCAATTTTATTTTTCTTATTTTTTAAAAAAATTTAAATAAAAGTTAAAAAAAAAATATTATAATTGCAATAGAGGTGCCGTAAGGTCTTATCAATTTCTACCATTTTCAGTTCACATATATTTTTCTAATTGTCTAACACTCTAACTGAGTTTCATAAGGATCGGCTTAGTTTTGTATTTACCTCACATACAAAATCATGTAAAAATTTAATAACGGTCCTAGGGAGATACCTCTACACTCAGAAAAAAGCTGCCATGTAAAATTAACGTTTTTTAATGTTATTTCCAATGTAAATCAGAAAATGTGGATTTTACGTTAGAAAATGTTAAGTTAACATGTATTGTGTTGAATTGATAAGAAAAATATCAAATTGATAATGTAATGTTTTACGTTGCAATATCAATTCTTAATGTTAAAATAACATTTAAAATGTTTTTAGTTCATCATTTTTTACTGTAAAATTGATAGTATTTCATATCCATTTAAAATTATAAATGTAGATGTCAACAACAAGCAGATGTAATGTTTATTTAAGAGCTGAGCCGTTAAGACATACAGGTGACCGTGGCACACAGGTTAAGAGTGTGGCTTTGGATGCCCGGAGCCCTGGTTCGAATCCCACTCGTGGCAAATTATTGTTCAATACATTTTTTTTTATCTGCATTAATTTACTGATACTTTTTGATATTTTAAGTGTTAAAATAACATTATTATGTGACAGTTATACATTTTTAAATGTAGATTTCGTAATGTAAAAAGTACATTAGGATAATATCAATTTTAACATTTTTTAATGTCGGACGACTTTTGTCAACTAAAAATGTTAATTTTACGGCTGTTTAATGTACTTTTTTTTCTGAGTGTATGGTCTTTTGAATTTCTACCATTTACAGTGCACATCAATTTTTCTAATTGTCTAACTTTTTGACCAAAATTTGTTTAAATTGACCAACAAATATGCATCTCCTCTACAAAATAATTTAAGAAAAATTAAATAATAATTAAAAAAGAATAAAAAAATCCGTTTGAGATGGAATACTTTGAAATAGTGTAATTTGTTTAATTATTCGTTTGTTATTAGAAAAAAATTCTATTTCCATTGATCCAATGATATGAGACTTCATCATATATTTCAGAATTATTGCCGCTGCTGAGCTATTTTTATATAAGTCGTTGTTTATGTTTATTTTTCCGAGCATTGCATATTTCTTTGCGTCATTAATTAATGATTGCTTTTAAAAACTGCTGACAGCAAAACTCTGTGAACAATGGACGCGTGCACATCACTCAAATGCCTACAGTTCCAGTTGTTCGTCATTTGTTAATTTTAATTTTCTTATTGTTGAAGTCAGTGAAAAGTGTTCTTATTTGTATGAAATTAATTTGAACTAATTTTAAATTTCAGAATGTGTTCTTTAATGATATTCAAGTGATTTTTTGTCCGTTACCATTTAGTATATACTTTAGCTTTCGTTGTTGTGATAGATACTTAATCTACACTGTAGATGTAAGGGATAAAGATTTGTCTGGATACAGACTATTCGGCATTCGGATAATAGGTCCATTGTCTCGTTACCAATAAATTAAATATAAATATGTCTTATTCAATAGATTTGAACTTACGAATGGAGTGTTGACGGTTGCGCGCAAAGAAAAAAAAAACGCTTATCGCCAGTTTGCTGCAAACGAACTTGGTCTGTCGTGCTTAAAGTAATTTTTTGGAAACGTTTGAACAGTTATCATCATAATAGTCAGAAGCGAGAAACGCGTTACTTAGTTGCAAGAAATAAATTTCGTTTGCCATTAACGCAAGTTGTTTTTATATTGCGGCAAGCAAAAAATTTATTTTGTTCAACTGAAAACTTCATTTGTAGAAAAAAGATCCATTTTTTTATGACATACAAATTTGTAGTCTAAAAAAAATTAATCTACACAATAGCTCAATGGAAGCACGCTGTACTGTCATGCGGAAGACGTGAGTTCGAATGCTGGCTGTGTAAGCATCAATAATTTTAATTTAAATATTGAAATTATAATTCTGTTTCATTACCTGCTTCGTCAAAAATAACCGGCAAAAGAAGTTTTACTTAAAAACATTAAATAAAAAAAAAAAATCCTTGGTGTTCTTGTCGGAGATTGAACCCAGGTCAATCTAGTTTTAGACTCAAACGCCAGCACACTCGGCTACACTTAAACTTCCAAAACAATGGTAAAACTTCATTAAGTTCGATGTTTTTTTGTTTCAAGTAAGAATATTTTTAAGTTGATGAAGTTAAGTTCGTAAACGAAGTACATATAGTTGGTGAATTTTTCAGTTGCGGTAAACGAAAAATTTCTTTGTGTGTGTTTATGGGAAGTTAAGAAGGCATTTTACATTATAAAATAATTGCTAAAATAGTAAAATCTAACAATTTTTGCTACTTATATTGTAATACTTCATTATTTTGGAACATTTTTTAAGGTTTAAGGTTTAGCGTCAGTTATTTTCTCACAACATTTTTCAAACTTTGAAGGACTTAAACACGAAGCAATATTGAAAATAAACATATGAAAACAGCAGATCTTTTGTGATTATGTGTTTTATTTTTTTAATTTGTACGAAAAGAGTTGGTTATGTCGTCAATGAAAAAAACGACTACTGTCTGCGAACGATGAGATTTAGTTCTTATTCACCATTATTAAGCTTTTCATAACTTTGAGCATTAATCAATAATCTACATATAAATTGACGAAAGGAAAAGAGTTACGAACCATTTTCTTACGAGTTTCCCAACCAATTTTGATATTATTTTTAAATGAATCAGAATGCAGAGAAGGACTACACCAACTATTATTAAAAGGTTTTTTTTAACCAAATTTTTATGAAAAAAAAGTGACTGAAAACGTTAAATTCCAGTCACTGATGAACTCTAGTTTTATTAATTTAATGATTTTCTTAGTATTTTATAGTAGTGGTATTCACCATGTAGGACAACTGGTCTGGTAGATAAGCGGAATAGCGTCATTGTATGCAGAGAGGTGTTGACAGATCAGAAAATTTTTATTAAAAACTTTGCTGCGAGTGGGAATCAACCTCGCGCTACGGGCATGCAAGCCACTCTCTTAACACGCATGCCCAGTCACCACAACTTTTTCACCTTTAAATAAAAGCCACGATAATTAGTAGCCATTTTGTTTTGTTTTTTTGTTATTAGTTGTGAAACTATTCGGTCGGCTCATACCGGATAGTATCTCAATGTCCTGTAACCGGCAGGCTCTTAAATATAGGCTAGATATCTGACAAACTGGATATTTAACGGATATTATTTACATCTCTTATTTACACCCTTCAAGGCATTTTGTTGTTGCGTAATAAACTCAGCTTAATCTAAGTCCCAGCAGAAGCTTAGCGGTGATTAGTTTCGGTAGTTAATTTCTCGACTCAAGAACTAATCTCTTGTCGCAGTATAATTATGTTACCGCTATGTTTATAAATGACAACCGCAAAGTTCAACATCTCAATTAAGTTCTGCAACAGTTGAGCAGTGCTTATGAGCACATACAATTAAATGGAGTAGTACAGGTATTTGGCGTATACAATGTGGATGCAAAAATAACTCCAAAAGAAATAAATTACACAGTACAACACTAAATTAACAAATTACGAAAAATTGTTTATATATTCATTATCTACATGCTTTACAAAGCAAAATTGCTCTTCCACGAGCGATCTTTATTAATTTATTGAACTATTTACAATATTGCTATGCAGTTACTTAAGATTGTCATAATAAAATTAAAGAAGATAGCATTTCAAATTATCTAAACATAATATTATTCAATAAAAATACAAATAGAATAAAAAGAAGTATTTATAATATTATTAACTGGGTCACGTCTAACATATCGCATTTGTACTGCGATACTAAACAGAACAAGCAGTGGTGCACAATCTAAGTGATTCTTTATTATATCTCGCACAAGTGTAGATAATTTTAGATTTTCTTTAATAAAAAATTTAAAACGATCTTTTAAAAGATACATTTCATGTTTCAAAATAAACATTTTAGAGAACTAGAAGCTATTTTAAAATATCAAAGAACAAAAGCTCATTTTAAAACGTTTATAATAGAAAATCAAATTAACGTTTCAGAAGCTCATTCTAAAATATCCGTTTTTGAAATTAAAATAAACATAAGAGGCAAAAAATTTGGGTTTAACGTTTTCAAAAGTAGCACGTTCCTGCTAGTTCCGTTAGTTTTCTCAGTGTTTTAACGTTTTCAATTATAGAGATATGTACTGCGTGTTGTAGGTCCCAAACCACAGAACAGGGACTGGAATTGATATTTCAAACTCTTTTGAAAATATAAATAAAAAATATAAATTTTCATTTGAATGAAGTTTTTAATCACCTTCATTAACAATGTCTTCAATCATAAATCGTAGCTAGTCGTACCTAGCAATATCAGTTCTGCTGCGCAAAAGTATTGTTTATATGTGTTGTTGTCCAATATTAGAAAAAGCTCTAACGTACAATGAGTTCCAGTTCCTGCTGCTGGTTTATTCTTAAAATTAAATTTCTGTTATTTTTTTCTCTACTAAAATATTACACTTGGGGTTATTTTACTAGCTCTTATTTATTTGTTGATATCTTCATGTGATTATCCGGAATTGTTCATTTATCGCCGAAACCCTGAATCTTATGCCATGGTGACTCTTAATTACCCACTAATCGCCGTGTTCCGCCTGACAGGCTTGCCAACAAGACTGAATCAAGAGCTGCAGATATTTGCAGTTTCAGCGTCAGGTATGCAGTTCGCTGCGTTGATGGCACGCAGTTGGAAACATTGTGTACATCTCGTCAAAATGATTTATTTTTGATAAATCGTTTCGGATGCAGGCGCTGCCTGACTTTGGCCACGAGAAGCTGGTGATTTACGTGGTGGAAAAATTAATTTAAGACATTTTAAATTTGAAAATCTTGTTCTCATTGGGTGGCAAACATGGTTCGCGGAAGGAGTGCGTGTCGTAAAAATAGCGCATAAGTAACGCTTCTAGGCCGGCGAATGGAATTATGTGAGTGAGCGGAGGGAATTATTAATTATTGTGGCATATTTTTGGGATTGCAAACTGATGTCAAGTTGTAATGGAATTGTTCGAATGCACACTACGACTTGTCACATTAATTTGCTTGTTAAGCAGCGTTTAATTTTGGATCACGTCTACAGACCATATAAAATAAATGGGGGAAACTCTTCTTTAACAGTTTATACAGAATGCTTAATTATTCGAATTTATCCATATAATCTTCATTGTGACTCTTGTGCTATATGAAGAGTATGTTTAATACCTTCAAGAAACTAACAATATCTTAACTTTAAGTAGCAAATTTGGCAGTTGAACATGCATTTTCATTGAGTTTCAACCACTTAGTGCGGCTTAAAAGAGCTCGCTTGTTCATTTAAGTTTGTTAAGTTTCGTTTTTATGTAAATAGGCATCCTGATAAATTTAAGGGTAAATAAGCAGAGACACTATTAAAATTTGCGGAACACACATCAACCGCTTAATCCCTGAACTACCAAATAAATAATCCTGCCTCAAATAGGTTTCTAAAGACACGTGAAATCGAATTGAACTTGCATAAAATAGGAATTCAAAAGTAATCCTTTATGTTACAAGGACATTCATTGCATGCGCACAAAATAAAATTTGATATCGTCATCGAAGTCAACTTGAAGTTGAAAGCGACTAAAGAAGAAAACATCCTGTTTCATATTAAATTCACCTCAGCTACTGCTCTCTTTGTGTTGTAGCGAGAGCGCAAGCTTAAAGCAAAAGCTTCACTATTACAAAGTAAAAGCTCTGCATTCTAAGTACAGTAGTAGAGTCATGAAAGCCCGCCAAATTGAAAAAAGTTTTAGAATCTTTAAATAAAGGTCTACAATTAAAATAAAACGAACGAAAAAGTTTGAAAATTTGTAAGAAAAAATGTCTAACTATTTGTTTTTAACCTAAATTCACTATTCGTACTAACGGGAAAACAGGAGTTGTAAACATCACGAGCGAGCTTCCAACATTACAGTTGAATACGGAGTAGTACTTATTTCACATTCTTAATTTTCCGTAACGATTGTCATTTGATTGTGGCTCATTATGTGATGTGGTAGTGTGCGCGTAAATATTAATAAAATATAACGGAAACGACGCCATTATGACGTGTGTTTAACGTGTTAAGCGGAACTAAAGGTTCGTTGTAAAGAATTAAATAACGGTAGAGTTTTGTGTTGTGCTTCGTGAAACATAAAAAAGCAATGAATACTTTGTGTGTTTTGATTTAAAATTTAAAATAATTATGGAAATAAATTTGAGCAGCAGTAATGTTGATTGGCATCATCCAGTATCAGGCTTCCTTCCTGAAATAGCTAGTTGCGATGGAGTGGAAACATTTTTCAGTACTCGGGAGGTATGTCAAAATTTTGAAGCTTAGTACGAGTTAAATACAATTAATTTTGAGTTTATGTGCTTTTGTAACTGAGGATGAACCTCCTTCAAGATTGAAGGATACGAATAAATCTGTGCTGTGCATTAAGGCCATGTGCATTATTGTCATATTTGGAGAATTAACGCCATGTGCATTTTTGCCAGCAAATTGGTCATGATAATAATTCACATTACGTAGAGAATTAACGCTATGTGAAAAAAATATAAAATTCTTTATGGCAATAATTCATAAGACAAAAGTTATCAATGCCAACTGAATTATTGCCATAAAAGAGGTTATGGCAATACATAGTTCTAAAAATAAAGTGTATTATTGCTTAATATTGCCTACCTAATGCCCATTATTGCCAACATGTGGGCATTATCACATAATAAATCCAGTGACGTAAATGCTCAGCCCAGGTACTGCATGATATTATTATTGCTAAGTTAATAGAAATAATACATACAGCTCTGTGCATTATTGCTATTAGAATTATTTCAGCCAATTTATGGCACTAATACACTTTAAACATAACCTCTTTTATGGCAATAATTCACTTGGCATTTATATGTATCTTTTGTCGTATGTATTATTGCCATAAAGTAGTTTATGGCAATAATTCACATGGCGTAAAATCCTTGTGTCTTGTGAATTATTGTCATTGCCAATTTGCTGCCAATAATGTACATTTTTATGGCAAAAAGTCACATTCGTAGAATTTTTCAATTTAACAATTTCTTATAATAATAATGCACTTGTCAATAATTGCCCACACTAATAAATCGAGCCATAACAGCAAAAACTATGTAATCAACACATTTACAGAACTTTGTTTTTTTTTTCAATTGAAATCGATAACACTGTGCTAGTTGCAAAATCCATCAAACGGGGGACCCAGGGGGATAACATAATTCGAGTGCGCTGTTTCTAATGGTGCTATGCGTTTTTTTAAGATAGCTCTAGTTTCCGAGTAATTCGAAAAACAAAAGATCACTATTAAGGATAAAACCGAAGCAAATTTATTTATTATTTTTACAATTTATTAAAACTAAATCGATATAAATAGAAAGAATAACCATTGTATCACCGGGGGACATTACATTCGCGGCAGAGAAAACAGACCTTTTTTAAAAATTCATTACTCAGTCAAAAACAAACATTTTTCCAAAATTTTATTATTGTAGAAAATTGAACAAATTAGAAGTCAAAAATTTAAAAAAAAATAAAGTTTTCATTCCAACATGGTTGTATAGAGCTCCAAACAGGCGGCAGAGAAAAAACGGGGCCTCGTTGTTGCAGCGCTAGGAGTCGCAAAAATTGTCCGATCTGGAAAAATATGACTTTTTTAAATCTTAACAAAATTGGTTATAGTATGACAGGTGCTTTTTTGTTCGTCAAAAAATGAACCCGCTAGTGCCGCAACCAGTACGAAAAACATGGTTTCGAGATAAACGCGTTCGAAGTTTGTGAACAAAGAAAAAAAGGTTAAAACTAAAAATGCCCGTAAAAATAGAATTTTGAGAGTATTTACTAAAATACAAAATTATAAAAAAAGTCGATTTAAAAAACGGCCATTATCATGTCCCCCTTAAGAGTGATTTTCACGCAAAAAAATTAATACAAAGAAAAATTTTAATGGGCCCTTAAGCAACGACAACAGTTCATGGCTTTGAAGGTTTAGGGGAAGTGCATTTTTAAAGATAGCGTGGGCTAATGTTTGCATTAGCTTATCGCTTGCTTTAATAAGTTGATGATCTTGAATGTTTCTATCATATCGAAGAGCTGAAACGTCTTAATTATGTGTAGTAAACTTCCATACAGGAATTTTTCCGGGAATTGCTTAATAGACTGATACCCACAGTATGGTGCAATATTATAAACAGTACTGATTAAGATCATCAGCATACAACAAAAAATTACTGTGAAAAAAAAGAGATGTAATATCATTAATAAAGAGAATAAAAAGCAGCGGTTCAAGGATACTCCCTTGCGAAACTCCAGAGGTAGCCACAGATGGAAATGGTTTAACACTATCAAAGGCTACAACACACAGTCTATTGAATAGATATGACCTCAACCACCTAAGAAAACTGCAGTGAATTTTCTAATTTCTTTATTAACATATAATGATTGACTTTGTCGAATGCTTTCGAAAAGTCTGTGTAAATAACATCAACTTGACATCCCCCTCGAAACAATGATGTACAATATTCAGAAAAAATTACCAGGTTGGAGACAGTCGAACGACCAGGCATGAAACCATTCTGCGAGAGAGAAATATAATTCTTAACTGAGAAAATCTAAAAAAAAAACTATACAACGTTATTGTTTACAAATGGTCAATGGCTTAACAGGTTCGAACATATTTATGTTATGACTCCATGATTTTTGGGTACAAAAGCAAACTTCTAAATACAGTATGAACTCGGTAAACGCAACTAATAGAAACCGAGGCTGTTGCATTTATTGAGGTTGTTGCACCCAGCAAGGAAAACATGAAGCGAGAACAATTATATATAGAGCGAGTTTTATGAAGTTTTAAGCAAAATGGTTAATAAAATTTACAGTATTGAAATTATTCAATTCATTTTAATAAGATAATTCACTTATTCAGTTTTAATATATTATATCTGTTTGAAAATATCGTTTGTTTTTGTTTGTACTTTGTATAAGTTACAGTTTGTACAACAGCAATCTCTCGAAGTTCCTTAAGAATAAGAATGTATTTTGATGGAATACCATTTCTTTCAGACCACTGAATACACGTGTGAAACGACTGCACAGCAACTTAACCTTTTATTTGAGGTACTGGGATAAGTTCAGAATCACTGTTATCTGTACTTTCAAATCTACGATTTCATTATCTTCTTCTTTGTCTGCAAAATTTTCGTGCATCTATTCATGAAGATCATCTTTTTTGAAAAATTCATTCGGTGCAACTTGCGAGCTTTTGCTTTAATGATATCGACGGAAAAAGGAACGTTTTGCTTTCTTTGTTTTAAAAACCATTTGTAGAGAGCCTTTTCCATTTTTGGATATTCGCAGGATTATAGAGTTTGCCGTTTTTTTGGCCCAGCTTCCATATTTCCAGCATATTTCAGAATCTTGTCTTCTTTTTTTTGAATTCTCGTGATTGTTGACTTGTGCACCTTATATAGGCTGCACAGTGCTTTTTTCGATACACCACATTTAGTTTAATGCAAAGTTTCACACTTTTGTTTAATAGTTAGCTTTGTCAATGTTTTCGTGATCGCCATTACCTTTCATCAAAAAACACTACCGGGCAGTCGAAGTATAAGCAGATACTAACTTTTTGTGTTAACGATTGCGCTCAAAGCAAACGCACCAAAGAGCAAAGAATTCGACGAAATAACTTCTTTAAAACGGTCAAGCTTAAAAATCCAGAAAAAAATAAAGAACAAAAGAGACAAAATACAAACTAAAACCCATCATATAGATATATTAAGCGTAGTCAGTTGCAGTTATTGAGGTTACTATTTTTAGCGAGTTGCACTTATAAAGGTTACAATGCTTTGTCCCGCTCTGTTGCAAAAATCGAGGAATTGCGTGTATCGAGGGTTGCGGTTACCGAGTTTGTACTGTAGTATGTTTGGGCTGAAATAGAAACTTATTTGATTTAGTCTGATGGTGGGTATTACAAAGAGTATTTTGGTTAAGTACACGGATGTAATTTTCGTTACAATTCACAGAGGAATTAAATAAATTGTCAAGAATTACAAATTTTTTCTTCGTGGGTCTAAAATTTGATTTTCAAAATTCTCGAAAATAAGAGCTAACCTTAAAAAACGCTTAGCACCATTAGAATCAGCATACTCGAATTAGGTTATCCCCCTGGTTCCCCGTTTGATGAGAAAAAAAAGTGTCCGATTCGAGCACAGTGTAATAAATTACTTTATCATAAAGTACAAATCTTCCCTTGTAAAGTTGTTCTTTTGCTTACTATTTATTATTATCTTGTCATGTACAGAAAAATCAGGTCATATGTCTGACAGAATTGATGTAAGTAGTAAATCGGATGAAAACCACGCCTACCTGCAACCCTTACAACCTGCAGAGCTGCTAAATAACTACTTCTTTCTTAGTGATGTGACAAATAAGAAAAGTAAAACGAAGAGCAAAGCAATAAAATAACTTTGGGTGCTCTACGCAGTAAAACAAATTCCTGATGCTATTGCTTTGCTTTGCAAGATTCACACAGCAAAGCAAAAACAGCAAAAACAGCATATCAATGTTCCGAAAAACAGTCGGTAGTACTACTGCAGCAAAATTTTCCCTACTTTTGCTGTTCTGCCGAAAGCAATTTAAATACTGGTATTTAGCATCATAACTTAATCGTCTTAGAAAAGTGGGCATCATCCGCCCAATATCACGCCCATCATCCTATACAACCCACAAAAGTGAATACTCTATAATGCAGTAAATATTTAACCTACAACAATAAACTTTAATTGAGGAATTTGAGAGAGATTGAGGAGACTTATCAAATCGAGATAAGTCATATGAAAACAAAATTTTAGTTAGAAATGCCATTGCAAGGCTAATGTTACAATATATCGATCCATAAAATCGTCATTCATAAAAATCCTCGAGAAAAATGCATTAAAAATGTCCTTCTCAATTAAAAGCAGACATGTCCACTGTAAATTTTCAATCAAAAACCAGATAAGTCCTAGCAAGTTTTCATTTGTGTAGTTTTTGTTCAAATTTAAAAAATTTTTTATGTCAAAACGGATTTGAGTATGCGTTTTGTATAAAATAAAACGTTAAAAGCAAAAACCATTTTTTGTACTAAAAAGGACCTTCAGGAGAATCAAAACTGCTTCGGCGGTTTTCCTCCGATATGAAAAAAAATATGCAGAAATCACTTTAATGAGTTCCTCTAACTTTTGAGACCCCAAACGGTGGAATCTAAATTTTGATTCCTTTCTAACTTTCAAAACCAGACAAGTCCAAATTTGAAATTAAAAATACGATTTTTTTGCACTATGAGACTATTTCTTTTAATTTTCTAAAATTAAGACTTTTTCGATTTTCCAACAATTCGATCTTTGTGACGTATCTGGTTTTCAATGTAAACTCCTCAATTAGCTACAATTTAAGATTTTACCCTTACAAATCGTGCGTGAGACATTTTAATTTCGGCCAAGCCGAAGATATGTCTTATAAGTTTTTATATATATGAACAAGCTCAAAAAAATATTGATATGGTATTATGTACTAATAGTACCTAAATAAACAAGTTTATTAAAATATATAAATCAATTGCAGTGGTCTTCAAACAAGTTGCATTTCTTAAATTCAGTTAAATTAAGGGGGAAATACTAAAAAAGCATTTGTTTAAGTATAAAATAAAATGTCCACCAAAATCCATTACATGAGATAAACATTTATTGTTTAAGACATCGACTTTTAACAGAAATCTGTTCACCTCCTAGCTATCTGAAAAAATAAAGGCATATCGTAATTACCCAAAGTATGTTTTATACATTTTGCCACATATTCCTATTCCTTATGCCAATCTGAAAATACAAACAAGGTCCGCTGACGACAGTGATGGTGCAAGATATGTATTTATACCAAATATGAAAAAAAGCAAATTAATTTTTGTTTGCATTTATTGACAATATCTTAAAAAATAATTATAATTTTCATTCTTTGTTAATATATTGCTTAAAAACATAGTCTATACAGACAATGAAAATCCAATACATTATTCTCTTAGCTTTCCAAAATTTATGAAAAACCATAAGAAAAATTTCAACCTTTTGGATAAAAAACAAACGAATTGGCCTTTTCAAAATTGTGCTGTGTTTTATAGAATGTATCGAAAATCAGGCCCCCAATTTCGATACCGAAATTAAATAGTACATAAAAAAAATCCTTTCGATCGGTATATTTTTATTTTGGTTTGAACCAATTTTGGCGTTCTCCGAATTACATTTTAGTGCATTTTTTATCGACTATTATGCTAAACCTATCTCGCTCAGCTTTCGAGATATCCCGTTATTTTCTATTTTCATAATTATTATTTCGGGAAGCAATTTTGGAAGTTTGAGCTTTTGATGATACAAATATGTTCCATGAGGCCCGAAAGGGTTAAAATGTATGAAATAAATTATTTTCTTTTTCCGAAAATTAATTGTTAATTACACTAGTCTAATTAGTTATTACAATTAACAATAAACTAATTACTAATTGTTGCATTAGCTAAAAATAAACAATTAATTTATTGTAATCATTTAATTGTAAAAACAATTTAATTTTGCCCAACACTGAACTAAATCTACATGTTTTATGCCGACTCGGAATGAGTTTTCCATTGTCTGTAGAGAGGTGACGGCAGATCAGAAATATTTTGTTATTAAAAAACTTTCTTTCAGATGAAAAATTGAACTCTGTTCGTCGACTCGGAGACGGCACACTTAGCACACACGCCAATGGCCTCTACACGCTATGGATAACAGTTTAATAAAATAATTTAGTGGAAAAAATGTTTTAAAAATTAATTTTGGAATACAAATTCTTACTTCCTTAACTTGCATTAGGAAACTAAAAAAGAATCTTCGTAAAAGTATAAGGTGATTCATGTCACTATGTAAGTTTTCGTAAATCGTAAATCGTATTGTTGGTAATTGAAGTTGACATGAACGAACTTTTAGAACTTTCGCACCTTTTTTTTTGTAAACGTAAACCTGTCGCATTCTGTTCAATGGAGCGCTCAGGTGTCGATTGGTTTTAATTTTATTCCTTCTTGTATATCCCCTTGCTGCGATCCAAGACATTATTGATTGAAGAAGGAACACCTGAAATTCTCAGTTCAAATCTTAAATAAGTTTAGTTTATTCTTGAATCAACCCAGAGAGAAGAAAAACCATCATAATTAAATTCCTTTAAAAATAACACTTGATTAATAGTAGAAATCAGAAAAATTCTGCACGGGTAACCGCCTTTGCGAAAATACTAACAATATCAGCCATTGAGGCCGTTGTCTCAGAGGAAACACTATCAGTTTTAGATGATGACCTGTATGCGGATGGTAAGTAAATCTGAACCCGTGGAAAAAGAGAGCATTTCAAGACCCTAGATAGCCTCAGCGCTTTCATGAGGCTCATCTTAAAAGTTATTGAAACCAAAGAGTGCTTGAAAAAGAGCAGGAACTACTTTCGGAGACCAGCAACTCGACTCTTTCTTTGTCTTATCTGTCTTTATTGAGAACTAGGCAAAAACATAAAACAAGCTCCCTGCAGTACATACAATTTTCACATATACTTGGACACGACAAAATATATTTTAAAAAAAGCGGCAGCAGCGTGAAAGAAGCTCGGTCAAAGTAAGGTGCCACTCGTAACTAAATAGGCTGTCCCCCTACAGCTGCTCTAACAAGAACTATTTCAACGGGTCCCAGCAAATCTCCACTAGCATCCGTTGTATCGTTGCTTATCAACAGTATTTTATGCAGGACACTCAATCAATTCCTGAATCAGCAGTCTTTTCTGTGTATATCGTCATGAAGTTCGCGAGTGGCACCATCAGCAGAGGAGACGACTAGCGGAGCCATAATTCTGCCAGTAGATTGAACCGTTCTGGATTTCCACAGAAGGAGACAGCGGAAAAGCAGTTTGATGTTGCTTTTATGTCGCAATTTTGCCTAAGGGGCAACACAGCCATGCCGACAGCTTCTTCTGGGTGCCCTCCCTCCGAAGGATGCTCTGAAACTCGAGTTGGTTAATTAAATGGTCGATGCAGCTTATTATATTTATTATTGCAATATTAAAAGTATTATTGAAATTTTCAGTGAAAAACAATTTCTAAGTCAAATAATTTTGTATTTTGACAGTTAAATCAAAAAGTTTACGCAAACTTTTTTATGACATAAGCATTAAATTTGGTGCGTATAGTTTAAAAACATTCGTATCTCAAAATGTATTGGAATCATTTTGACAATTCGTAAGTTCTTACGAAATACGAAGTTACAAAGGACTTACAAAGTGACGTGAAGCACCTTTATATTTTTCGACTATACTACGAAAATACATTAATAAATAAATTTAATCCACGAATATTTTAACCGAAAAGGTGCGTAACTCAATTCAAAAGAGAACTTATTGTTCACTGGGACTAGTACTATTTAAAGTATTAACGAAAATTAACAAATGTGAAATTTACACAACCAATCTTAATAAAAACTAATCTTTATATTTTTAAAACCTTATTCATTGATTTGTTAATTTCATTTTTAATTACAAGAATCTTTACATGGTAGTTTAAGCTTAAAGAACGAAGCAATTAAAATTGAATTGACTTTTCATATCGCTCATTCATAACTTGGCCTCGATCATAGTTTTATTTTTCAAAATGATTTACTGAAAAATAAAAAGAATTGTTAAATTAACGTTTTCAAAGAATACTTAAGCAACATAAGTTTCAATGTCTTGTGTTCGAGTCTCTTTTATTTGACATCAAATTGTTTCGATAAGAAATGTTTAACTATTGTTTATAAGGATGTTTTGATAATTTTAGCGATTTAATATGTTTTTATGATAATGTAATGTATTGAATGTGCTGTGTTTTAGGAATACAATTTTATCGAATGCTTTTCTTTGTGTTTCATTCTAAATAAAAAAAAATACAAGAATTATGTTATCCTTTTCATAATGAGATGCACAAAAGTATTTTGTTAACATGATTTTCCATCAACTTCAACATGTTCAACACGAACAACCCTTGCGTATAAGCTTCACCACCAATTATGTTGCTTCCGAGAAGCTACAATCATTGAAACCACCCACACCCAACCCCCAAGCGGATTCGTCTAAGCTCCACTTTGTATATTTTCGGAAAAAGGATATAAAAATACAAAGTGAAAAAATTGACAATATCATAAAAAAAGGAGCATGGAAAATGTCTCCGAGGACTTTCGCAGTAATTTTGCAACTTGTTTTATGAAAAACATTTATGTAGTCGTTGTTAAAAAAAATGGAAAACCAAACAAAAAAAAAATGAAAAGAGCTGGAAACAGATATGTAGTACGCAGCCCGAGGCAATACAGAGCAGCAACTTCACAGAGCGAAGCTCGAATATTCCAGGTATTTTAAAGTTTGTTATATTTACCGTTGCGGTTTTTTCGTCCTTGTACGGTGCAGGTAGTGTGCTCGTTATGTAGCAACGTTGAGCTCGTTATGGCTGTGTTTGTTCTCAGACCCAATTAATCCTTATAAATGAACATGTTTTATTCTCTCGAGTGGTTCGTACGAACGTTTTGTGTGGTTATTATAAGCCACAATTTTCAGGCAAAACCATTGTGAGTTTCTTGAGTATTTTAACGAAGATTAAAACCTTAAACTTTACATTTAAAGATATATGAAAGTATTATAGTTAAACCCTGTCATGCTACTTCAACGGACTGCAATGCCCATTCATCATTTTCTCATGGTACACTGTTTTGCTTCAACTTCGAAACCAAAAGTTTTATTTTGACATTTCAATTAAATGGGAACAATAAAATTACGGTTGCATCTCATTTAGAAGCGATAAATTATCAGCAGAGGGGTGGCGCACCATTAAACAGTCACAATAATTGAACATTCAGTTTGCAGTGATATGCTGTGAGCGATCAGATCTGCGGGTTCGGTCCAACTACCCATGATGGCATTAGATTGCTAACCACAGAGCAGATGTTACCGTGTACAGTAAACTCAACACAGAGACTAGAAAGGTAATAATTCAATTTTGACACAGTTAGTTGTCACAACTGTCATAGGCAAAAGTATTAGTTAGAATGCATTTGCATTATTATCGACTAATCAGTTTGATACATTTTTAAATGCATATGTTTTAAAGTTTTTGAAGTTATACTGTACTTCTTTAGTGATTTGAATGATTTAATGAATAAGTTTTTGAAGAATTGAATTATGAATCAAGTTTTAATGGAACTTTATTTTTGGAGCTACTTATAACGATTCCATAAGCAGATGCACAAAATTCGAGGATGCTGCGGATGATAATGTTTGGTACGTGATTACACCGTTTTGACAGTTTACAGCTATCGAATTGATAATTTGGCAACGTTAATGTTATGCGAAAAACAGTCTCACTGTGCAAAAAAATTAATATTATAAATTTCAAATTCGGACTTGTCTGCTTTTGAAAGTTAGAAATGAATAAAAATTTAGATTCCGCCGTTTGGGGTCTCAAAAGTTAGAGGAACTCATTTATACTAAAAAAGCTTGGCTTCGTTACCTATTGGGATTCTACAGCAAATTCTAATAAAGTTATATTCAAGTTCATAACGAAATATCGTTATATACAAACCTAGGTTTCTAAAAGAACAACCTTGCCAAGCTTGTGACGTTAAAATATATCTCAAGGCGCAGGATGTACGTTCAACTAATATGGTTTTTATTCAAAAGCAATAATACAAATACAAGTGTTGTTGCATCAAATCCTTAATGGTTTTTGGTTTAACACATACATGCACCCAACACTTGCATCCATTATTATCAGCAATTGAAGCGGATTAACGTAATTTATTTACACAGTGTCAGCAACGAATCAAATGGTCTTCTAAATCCTAGATTTGTGTGTGTTTCTTTATGTGTGCATTCTACAGTTTATCCTGATGGGTTTTTAATGATGATGATTTCGTAAATAGTCAAGTGAAGGACACGCGTTACGAGAACGACAATGTTGAGTGTCCTGGGAAACGTAACAAATGTTTTTGTAAGTGAACAGAGCAGGTGCTCGTAATTTAAGAAGGGAGTTAGGTTATGATCTACAGCCAGTTGTGAAATTCTTTCAAGAGAGTGATGTTTCAAAACTAGTTTTAGGAATCTAAATATTTTTTGATAAGCTTTTTCTTTTCAGAGTCGTCCAGAATGAACGGTTAAATATATAGCTGAGGTGCCCAAAAACAGGGGTGCCACGTAGGTGAGCCATCAAAAGAAAAAAATCAACTTATTGGACATCATGTTTGGAAGAGTAGTATTTCTATTTGACGTTTTTGGATAATTGTTAACAGGAGCCAGGGTTCAAATATATCTAAAGGAAGCTGAATGAAGAATAATATAAGAGTTATAACTGCAACAAATTTGAAAAATATAATTTCGAGAAAAAAGCGTTAAAAGTGGAAGTTAGCGATAAAAACCGATGAGTGGCTGCTCTTCAGATGACTGTTACTCAATATCTGTTTGAGATATGCACTTGAAATTTTATATTATTTGTAAAGGTATAGGTTTACTTTTTTTTTCTCTAGGTACCCCATAATTTCAATTTAAAATTAAAAACACGATACTTCCAGACCTATCCAACGATATGCTGCACTCCATGATCGGACTAAAAATACCAATGTTTTAACTCAAAGACAATTTTGGATGCTTTTCAAAAACAAAAAAAAAACAAATTGGCCATTTCAGCCCTTGAAAGGACTTTGACCGAGCTTCTTATGATCAATTGTGTTGTGTGTGTTATTAAATGTTTGCACACAATTGACCGAGAACTGGACCTACATGTTTTATGCCGACTCCGAACGGCTAAGGTTCATGTTCTCAAGAAGCTTTACATGGCATTATTTTACTCTCTGAGGTTTGCCATTGTCTGCAGAGAGGTGGTGACCGATCAGAAAAATTTTTTATTGAAAAAAACTTTTCGCCGCGGCTGGGGATCGAACCCGGGCTCCGAGCATGCTAAGCCACACACTTAACCTGCATACCACGGTCACCACTTTGGATGCTTTTCAGGACACAAAAAAAACTTAATTTATTGTGATGAAACCCTTTCGGCATAAGCTTTCATTCTTGGGGTTGTAATTTTTGGTGACCCGACTTAATAAACACTTTTATAAACCTAACACGCCTTCTTATGAATGGTTCATAAGTTGTGATAAAAATAATGGCTAAATCGCTTTACGGGATGAACTGTCAAAAAACCCGCCCTTATAAATTTTAAATGATAATGTCGCTTTGGCAGGCGCACAGTCTATCACTAAGATGATGTCACTTTACACAGTCAAACTAAAAAAATTCCACAAAATCACATTTACCCAAATGTTAATTCATATATATATATATATTACTTAAAAAAATGTTGGCACAAATATTAAAATTGAATAATAAAACGTTAAATTCATCATTTCCATAAAGAAATGTAAAAAATTACATCACTTTCGATAAAACCAACCATTCTGACAAATAGCAAATCCCATGCAAACACGACTTTACCATTGAAACTGAACAGTACCCACATATTCACTTAATGAACATGCAACCCTGCCAAAGCGACAAATGTCAAACGCACGACTGAATAGAACATGCTTAAACTTTTTTCGGCAGGTCGCGCTTTGATCGTACTTTATCCCTTCCTTTCGAGATTCGACAATATTTGCGATACAAAGTACGATCATATAATAATTCCCTTACGCAGATCGCGTGGTATAGATAACTAGAAATCGTTTTCTCCCATCTTCCTGGCAGATGATACTCGTCTTCAGATGATACGGCACCCAATTTCATAACTTTTGAATCATTCCAAATGCTTTTTAAGTTTAAGAAATGTAGTCAATTAGAAATGTTGTCAGAAATAAGTCAAAGATTCTGCAAGCGTAGTTCACGTTTGATACGAGTCTTCGTAAGTCATGGCTACGATTTCCGTCTTGAAATTTTTGGGGTAAAATGACTTTAATCTTCAACATCTAACATGACATTTTTTAAACGTCTTAACCAATCTCTGCAAGTGTCTTCGGACAGCACATGGTCACCATAAGTCTACAAAAATTCTATCAGCAGTTGATCTTCTTTAAAGTAGTGCCCCGTTAAAGTAGTAGTAAGTAATAGGATCCGCAAATTCTGGTATAACTTAAACTTGCACATTTTCAATGACATAAATAAATATGGTTTTTACATTTTAGCAATTTGACAACTACTCTTATTTAAGGCCAGATGATGAAAGTGATGAAGAATAAGAAGATGATCTTATTTGAGCTTTACGATGAAGTTGGCCAAATGAAAAGTGACCACATTAACGCCTCGTAGAGAAAAACTATTCTGCAAGCAGACATGCTTCGTCTCATATAAATGAAGTGCTGCTCTAGATCTATTTATAATTTACAAGTATTAGAGTAGTCGTGAAAATCAATTTTGTTTTCATTTTTATTTTAATCGTGTAGTTCCGGCAATAATCACTGTCAAGCTGCCTAGGAGAACACGCGTGACACGTAATGGTCTTAATGTTCAATACATGCATTGAGAACAATTAAGAATCATTGAACGTCATTGATTGCCATCGAAACAAACGACAATCTGAGCTATCTAATAATATATAAACTTTACGTTTAAGCCATTCCATACATTTTCCTTCTACAGCGGTAGCATATTTTCTAGTATTAAACCTCATCATTGATTCACGGATACCGGCATAAACCTAAAGAAATCTTCGTGAACACGAATTCAAGGGTTCCTAAATTCGAATGCCGCCAGACGAGCGTAGAATGTTTAATTGTGTTTTTTTTTCTTAATTTATATTTTATATTATTTTTTATATCCATTTCAAGCACGAAGTTTGAGTGTTTCTGTGCCACCAAAGAACCAGCACGATCGATAATGGAACTCGCAGAGTCGACGAGTTGTTTGGACGGACTATGAGCGTCAAACGATCACGAGGTACGCAATCGGAACCACACCGTTTCCCGATACTTTATCACGTTTAAGTGAGGAATTTATTGTTTTAAATTGTTTGTCCACGTTCGCATTGAAAGACGCTAGAGACGAAGGTGGGCCAAGACGTCCAGAGCGGTGTACTCAACGCGCGATATCGAAACAGTTTTGCTCGTTATCAAGCCTTGAATATGTTTGATTTTTTTCGATGTTGTCTTTTTTGTTTGTTTGTTTGTTTGTTTTGTTTGCTTTAATTATTTTTCTTGTCATGTCAGCAAAGCAGGCCATAAGGAAAATGGGCGTGGGCTGTATGTGTGTGCCTTGCATCGGCAAATGAAACAGAACGAATGCCGAACTAATGACTACATAGATGCGTTTCTAGTCAAAAATGTTTGTTTTTGTTCGAACAACAAAGTCTACGTTTGTGATAAGATTTCAGGTTTCGAACGAACTAATTAGGTTATGTTAGCCTCTTAAGTGTTACACTAGAAAAATAATGTCTCCCATATGTCTAGCAGATATGATTTTTAGCCATGGACACTGATTTTTAAAGCGACTTCCTTAAAGAACATTAAAGATAAACTTCAAAATATCCTCAAAATATCCATATCCAAATATCCGTATCGTGTTGCGCAAACAAAAAGTTTATGATTTTTTTAACAACTTAACGGGAGACGAAAAATTTCAAATAATTTATACATAGTTGGTTTTGCTAACTTCTGAATTAATAAAATATCAAAACACAATCACTGAATTGTCATTGAATTGTCATTGTAATCATAGATGGGTCATTCAGTACTAGACTGACAACAACTAACTATTGTAAATGACATAGTTAAAACCCAGTTTAAGAGAAATAAGTAAGTGCAATATAATTAGTATAGTAATAATTGTGCAATATAATGCAATCTGAAACAGTTATATCCATGGCTTTTCTTTTATGATTAAGGTGGTGCAACAAATTTAGAAGATTCATTGAAAATTCGAAGATAGATTACTTGGAAAGGAAATGAAACTAATAAAAAAACTAATTGTCAAAATTTAGTATTTTTTATTTTTTCATTTTGATAAAACATTAGGCCTAATATGCAAAAATAAGGCCGGGTATCATTATTGGATGGTGCACAACCAATATAATTACCAAAACTTATTCTGGTAATGTTCAGATCCAAATGCGCTGAAATTTCACCACAAATCACAACACAACACTACAACAAGACGTTGAATTAGTCTTTTGCACAATTGGTCAATGCGGAAAATGGCTAATTGAATTTTAGTTACTCTGGGCCAAAGAATTTGGCAGCATGATTACTACTGCAACGTTGTATTATGCAATAGTGCGTCCTCGCTGGGAGAACTCAGGTCAAGTCTGGTCCCCAAGTTACAATGTGCTTAAGTGGAACTGACATTTTAAAGCTTCCTCCTTATGAGGATCGTTTAAGACTATTAAAAACTCAGCTATTAAGGGAGCGAAAGAGGTCTGCAGATATCGTATATTTGCACCTACTCATTACTGGTGTTTTTAATTCTACAGAAATTCTGTCTCTCATTGGATTAAAAGCTATTTTGTAATTAATAAAGCAAGCATGGTTAGTAGTTACGTCCTGTGTAGTCACTCAGCCCAACCCAAACTTTGGTGCGTAAATTTTCCCCACATTCAGTTATTTTGAGCTACTTGTATACTTATCATTATATTTTTGATGATATGGGTCGTGGCTTTAAAAAGGTAAATGCTGAGAAAGTGCGAGAAGCTGTAGAAGCTGAACTCTTTTGTTACTGCGTGTATAATTTGGTCAATCACCGATTTTGCTTGATTAGAGCACAGTTGGCAGGGTCTATTAAACAATTGTTATAATTTTTTAGTGACAGTTTACCCTGGCAGCTGTTGTACCTACTTTAAAAGCTTCTCGATATTTACAGCATAGTTTCCCACATTTAGTCTATTTTCTTTTCTCAAAAATCAATTTTATTAAAAAAAAAGTCATCTTGTTATTTTTCATCAGTTTCTCTCAGAACATACCGGATGTATTTATATTCACAAAAAAAATTTATTTCGCTATTAGGGTAAGCTGGGTAGATTTGACACCTTTTTTTCAAAGTGATATTGCTCCAAAAGTTAATTACCGATTATAAAAATTTTGTATTCTCTATAAGTGTTGATTATTTAACTTTCAAACTTAAATAGGAAATTGTATTATTAAAGTCCTAACATATATTTTTAAACATTTTCTAAAACAAGTCTTTTTGTCAAATCTGCCCCTACCACCCTTGACATTTGAAGGGTTACATTTGAGATGAATATTTGGACTATTTAAGAAATCGAGAGACCAGCAATATTCATATAAAAATTGAATACATCTTTAGTTCGCGTTTATAAGAGTAGAATAGAGTTAAAATGTAACAAGATAAATTCGATACAATTGATCTCAAAATTAAATATATTATCAAAATTATAATTCAAATTAATTCAAATAAAAAATTATAAACTTTATTGTTATTTCAGTTTACGAGTAGTTAAGCGAGCAACAGTTATCTTTAACGAACTGTCAAAGTTAGGAATTAGCATTGCTAGCAAAGATGTTATGGATACCAGTTAACAGGTTAGGTAGTTAAAGGCCAGTTAACGATAACCACAAGTGTCTTTAACGCGTTTGGGAATTCCACTGATGTTGATGCTCTACGGAAAAAAATAATATAAAAGTGAAGTGGCTGAATACTTGGGAAAAAATTAAACCAGCATCAGTGAACAACCTAAAAGAATCAAAGCTATAGTTGATACCAGAATTACTAATATGTTTAGACTTTCATTCATCATTCGTTAACCAACTTTCTGTTCTCTTTATGTCCTCTTATTTCTTCGGCTAATGATAGTCCAATTTCTAATGTTTGAAACCATCTTTTTTATTAAACTTTTTTTTAAGTGAACTGGTAACATCTCGATGCTACTCGTTCATTGTACTCGTGCAACTAACATTTGTCAAAAGTGCCCCAATCAAAAATGTCAAATGTACCCCAAATGCTCTCGGCTTTTCATACCCTAAACCTGAAAGGTGAGGGTATATTAACTTTGTGCAAACGTTTGTAACGCATAGAACGAAGCGAGTCCGGTATAAAAAAGTATATATATTCTTGATCAGCGTCACCACGTGAGTCGAGCTATCTATGTGGGTCCTCCGTCCGTCCGTTCGTCCGTCTGTGTGTTGTCCGTAAACACAGGATAAGAAGAAGGAGTTGAGATAATTGGATGAAACTTGGTACACATCGTCACAAGCACCTAAGGATCTGCACTATTGAATATTTTTGGAATCCGCCCACGGCCACGCCTACCTTCCATACAACGCAAAAATTGAAAACTGCATAACTCAGCTCATAATAAGCCTACAACAATAAAATTTAGTATGTATGTGTTTTATATCAACACAAAGATGTCTTTGAAAAATGGACGTCATCCGCTCACGCACACGCCCACCTCCCATACAACCCAAAAATTGAAAACGCAATAAATTAGCCTCTATTTAACCTACAGAGCTAAAATTTTGCACGTATGTTTTTTATGACAAGACAAATATCTTTTTGAAAAATGGACGTCATCCGCCCACGGACACGCCTACCTCCCATACAACCCAAAAAGTTTAAACTCAATTAATAAGGTTGATTGTCATAGAGAAATTAAATTTGGTATGTATGTATTTTATACCAAAACTAAGGTGTGTTCAAAAATTGTGAGTAATCCGTCCATGAACACGCCCACCTTCCATAGCGAAAACACAATAAAGGCATTAACTGTGCGCTACAGGAATAAAACTTAGTATGTGTAAATTTTTCACCAGCATTTAAATGCATATAAAATATAGGCTTCATCCGCCCACGAAGACGCCCGTTTACATTTAAAATTGTTTTGTTTTTGAAAAGTGGGTTTGGGTATTTCATAGTCGGCCTAGACCGACTTTAGACTTTCTTTACTTGTTTTTAATTTTTTTAGTTTATATTTAGTTTTATTGAAATTCACTTATATTTTCAAACACATCAATAGTTGTTTTTACCTGTGCAAAAGACATATTGATTAACTTTTATAACTCAACCAGGAGGTCCTTATCAATGCCGAAAAATAACAGTTACTCGCGAAAAAACACAAAAACACCTGTTACTTTTCTTCATGTAATGCAACAATCGTCAAACTTCGTAACGATTACTGAAATGCAATGATGCAAAATTTACAAAACAAATTATTGAAAAATAACGGTTCGTTCATAATGAAAACGTCGAAGTCAAATGTGCCCCAAAGTCAAGGGTACCCCAGTTTACCCCACACTTACGTTTTATTTTCGTTTAAACCTTCCCAACAAATATTATGACTCTTAAAAGATTATTTTAGGACTCATATCGGCAAATGAGGTTTTATCGGCATAATATGCTCAAAAGACTCATTTATGAGTACATTTTCGTAGGTTATGGGTTCTATGATTCATAATAATAACTGTTTTATGTCTCTTTTTGGGACTCACAATCAGTGTTGCCATATGGGCAGTTTATCATTTTTTGGGCAGCATTTTGAGCAAGTAGACAGGATTCCTATTTCTCACAGGATTTGGGCAGTTTTTTTTTAAACCAGTTTTAAATTTTCGTCGAATAAAAACAATAAAAAATTGTAAGACGAAAAGTCATCAGAAATGAAAGAGAAAAAATTTTAATTATATATTTTTATTAATCTCAAAAAGGTGGATAAATTAATATTTCAAGCAATGTATTTAATTTAGTTTTTTTATTTATTATTAACAGATTATGAATTAACAGATTCTTAGAATGTGATTCTATGATTTGAATGGTCATTAGAAACATGAAGAAGTTTGGAAAAATTGCTTATGAAAAATAGAATTTTCTATAAATTTTTAAATGTCTCAACATTCAGAGTGAATTGCTTTAGAAACTAATTATTTAATTAAAGTTTGTTAGTTTTAATACATACCTAATTAAAAAGTGATATTTTTTGGAAAAATATAATTAACACTATATTAAGTATTAAAAAAATACTTATTTTTTGGAAAAATATAATTAACACTATATTAAGTATTAAAAATGTTATAATACATACATTTTTAAAATACATGTTGTAAGTCCTTTCATTAGAGTAGTATTTTCTTTAAAAATACAGGATTTTTTGTTTTAAATTTCAGGATTTTCAAAAATATGTATGTCATCACTGCTCACAACACAGTGATGGTGGTAAGACTCTTAGAAACTCATAATTAAGACTCTTTTAGAACTTTATCTTAACTATCTCTATTAGAACTATTTCGATTTTAATCCGTGCAACAAACAGGAAAGTTAGAAAATTTTATAAAATTCTCTCAGAGTCTTACTGTCGAGTTTGTTTTTTATGCGCTTAAAATAATCCTTAAAAAAAGCCAAATATGCACTTTAAATATGCGCTTAAGATGATTAAAATAATTTTAAAAACAACAAAATATTCTCTTTAAGCTTTTTTTTCATTCTTCACGGTAAAAAAAACATAACATAAAAACCGTTAAAATAAAGAAATACAATAGAAACGAAAACAAATAAATTTTAAAAACTAACAGCTTAAAGCACCAACTTATTTACTAATATTGCTGTACAATAAGTAATTAACCTTTGGGCTATGTTTTCAAACAAAAAACTGCGTTTATTTTCACGATAAGCAGCATTGTACATTGGAAAACTTCTCTCTACCTCAACTGAAGTTATGGTGCATATTTAAAAGCAACTTTTTCTGAAATTGAGTACTTTTCAATATGTTCTTTCTTTTTGGATGTTGGTCAGAAATTTGACTAGCAATTTTTTGAAAAATATTTAAACATTGATTTTTTTTTAAATATTATCAAGCTTTTCTTTTATAGAAACACAGTCACACTTATTAATAGATTTTAATTAATTCATAGAAACTACATGTCTGAAGTCGCTTGATGACCTCAGTTAAGCTACAAAAGTTCGCTTTTATATAAATAAGTTGGAAACGCAAATTTTGTACTTGAAATAATTCTTGCATAACTTGCACAGACTGTGAATCTTCTGCATCCAACATATTGACAATATGTTCTATTTTTTCATAGTTTTCTGCATAATATTCTGCAGCGTGTAGCCAAGATCCCCATCTCGTAATGACTGGTTGTGACGGAAAAGGATGTTCTGGTTTTTTCTCTCTAAAAATTTCTCTCTCTAAATCGTGAGGATGCTTTCAAAAAAGGTTTTTTGCCGCTTGCTACGAGTCGGTCAACATTTGGGAAACAACAGCGAATTTCCTCACATATCCTATTCAATGCATGTGCCAAACACGTCACATGAGTTATTTTTGGGTAAACTTCACTTGCAGCTTTTATCATGTAACTTGCAGCATCAGTGATGAAAAGAAGTAGTGCATCTTTGTTGAATTCTGGCCCAAAAATATCAACTGAATCCGGAAATAATAGAGCTATTGAGCAGTGGCGTAGCGAGGGTGAGAAGGGGGTGTCATCATGCCCCGGGCGCTACTCGCAGAGGGGCGCCAAATCATTCTCAATACAAACAAAATTATGCAAAAAAATTTGTTTTAATTAATTTCAATTAATTCAATAATTAAGTTAGCCAACTGTAGGGTATAATGCTATGATAATGCTGCCCTTATGTCAAATCACATATCTGGCGTTCAACAAAGAATAATAGAAAAAAAAAATAATAAGGCAACATTTGTAAATTGTGATAACCACACACTAAATTTAGTAGGAGTTACTACCGCTAACCAAGATTCAATCTTTGTAACATGTTGTAGAATAATTGATAACATACGTCTCTTTTTCTCACGTTCAATATTATGATTTAAATTGTTAAAAATGCTTTAAAAAATCTGTTAAAGAATCTGTAACACGATGGAGCGCCAGAGCGCAAGCAGTTAGCGTTATTGTCGAGGGACTGGAAAAATACGTAGAACTATAAGAAAAATTAGCAGATGAAAAAACTGCCACAAGTGGTACATCAGAAATGCTGCAATTTTTATCTTGAACCGAATTTAAAAATCATAACTTAAGTCCATTTCTGGCATGAACTGTAAGAGAATTGACCGAGTGCAGCTTAGATTACAAGGTCCTAAAATTAAGTTTAAAGAAGCGTTCCATGATTTCAAATTATTGGCGACTGAACTTGCAGAAATTCGTAACGAGATATGTGAAAAAGTTATCGAAAAAGTTAAAAATCTTTGTACAAAATAGGGAATCGATACAAAAATCCGTATAAAATGTCGCCGACAAATGCGAGGAGAATTGACTGGAGATATGACCTTTCCGCAGAAAGCGAAAAATCTGGCGTTATGAAAAGCGTTCTTGATCGTCTGCATCAGGAAATAAGTTCACAATTTACACGACTTAGGGACCTTAATTCCAAATTTTGGTATTTACTAGACGCTGAAAATTTATTAAGTAAGGATAATCCGTACAACGATCTTGAAAAGAATTGTAAAAATTTCGGTGAGTTTTATAATACAAATTTAAATGGAACAGAACTTCCATTTAAAGAACAAGATGTTTTTCCAAACCTGAGAGTTCACTCAAATGCATCTCCTGACCGTATTTTTGCACGCATTTCTTTCGGCGGTAGCTTATATTCTCCACTAAAAATGAAACGAAAATAGTTTTTGATTTTTTATGAATTATCATAGCGCAAAAACTACTCATCCAAACGTAAAAATTCGATGAACAAACATGAAGAAAATTAGAAATTTTATTCGGCTTAGCGTGATTATTAATATTGAACAAGATATATTTCAACAAAAATCTTATAAATTATATAAAATCTTTAAAAATCACGTAAATCCTAGTACTCTGTCCGTTTGCGTGAAATTTCACTCGCAACATTCATTTTTTTGTTGCGTGAAAATTCTGACAAATATTTTGTTGTGAAGAAATTGAAAAATTTGAGAAGTCATGCTTTACTTCTCAAAATAGACCAGCCTTATTCATACAAAAATTCAATATTTCTTTAGTTCGTGTTTGTAAGAGTAGAATAGAGTTAAAATATCGAATTTTACATGATCAGTTCGATAAAATTTATGTCAAAATTACATATAGTAAAATTTACTTAATTGAAATAAAACAATATAAACTTTACTATTTCAGTTAGTGAGTAGTTAAGCAAGCAACAGTTATCTTTATCGAACTGTCAAAGTCAGGAATAAACATTGCTAGCAAAGATGTTATGGATACAAGTTAACAGGTTAGGTAGTTAACGCTTTTGGGAATTCCACTGATGTTAATGCTCTACATAAAAAATAATTTAAAAGTGAAGTGGCTGAATACTTGGGAAAAAATAAGACTAGCATTACAGAACAACCCAAAAGAATCAAAGCTGAGAATTACTAATATCCTAAGAATTTCATTCTTCATTCGTTAACCAACGTTCTGTTCTTTTCATGTCCTTTTATTTCTTCGGCTAATGATATTCCCATTCTGATGTTTGAAACCACCTTTTTTATTAAAACCAATTTAGAAATATATTAAAAAACTTTTGAATAAATTGGTAACATCTCGATTTTACTCTCGTTGTACTCGTACAACTAACATTTGTCAAAAGTACCAGAATCAAAAATGTACAATGTACCCAAATGCTCTCGGCTTCTTTTTTTTAAATTTTTTTAGTTTATATTAAGTTTTATTAAAATTCACTTATATTTTCAAAAACATAAATAGTTTTTACCTTTTGTAAAAGGTACTTTGATTAACTTTTATAACTCGGTCAGGAAGTCGTTACGTATCAGTGCCGGAAAATAACAGTTACGCGCGCAAAAACAAAGGAACTTTTCTGTTACTTTTCTTCATGTAATGCAAGAATCGTTAAACTTCGTGACGATTACTGAAATACAATGATGCAAAATTTATAAAACAAATTATTGTAAAATAACGGTTCGTTCATAACAAAAACGTCATAGTCAAATGTGCACCAAAGTCAAGGGTCACCAGTTTACCCTACTAGGCTTAACTATTAAAACTTTTTTTGCGATTTTCGTGTTAAGAGACCCTAAATCTATAACAAAATATATTGAACTGTTGTGTGCAGAACCTTTTTCTTATTTTGACGCATAGTGTTATTTGTATTAATGTATGTAATTTAATAAGTGTATTATAATTATTTTTACTAAATTTTAAAAAATATATATAAAATATATCATAATTTTTCCATTATTTCATTGGGGGCGCCAAAAAAATGTTTTGCTCCGGGCGCCAGTTATGCTCGCTACGCCACTGCTATTGAGCAGTGGTTTACTTTATCTAATAAAGCTGTGTTAATCAAAAATTTTTGTTTTGCGACTTGCTCATCGTTGGATAACACATTCTGTTAAAAATTGTTTTGATTGAGGTGGTAAGCTTGAAAGATCGCTGGATTTTTCTCTGCGCACGGCGCTTTCCACACACAGCACCTGCGGTCTGCATTCACTGTTTTTCTGCAAAGCTTGCAATACAATATGCTTCCATCACTTCTAAAAACTGGAAACTCAGAAACGTACCTTCCCAACTTAGAAGACTGCTTTTCTTTTACCTTTGGCATTATCTAAAGAGAAATAACTTATTATGAAAATATGTAAATGTTTTAATAAATAAATATTTCTTACTTTTAACCAGCGTTTGAATTTGCTGTATAACTATTGCAGTCGATAGTCGGCAATTGCTGTCTGCTGCGAAAAGTTCCAAAGCCACAGCCATAGTTCACGAAGACCTATCACAGCCGATGATCGGCTGCTGCTGTCTGCTGTGTAAAATACGACAGTCAAAGCAGCAGTTCACGACCGACTCTCGTAGTCGATATTCGGCTGCTGCTGTCTGCTGCGTAAAATTTCACAGTCAAAGCATAGTTCATGAATGAGCTGTCGTAGTCGATATGAAGCTGCTGCTGTCGTAGTCGACAGTCGACTGTCGCAGTCCTGCTGCGTAGAATCTAAAAGTCACGCTTTGTATCGAAATGGTACAAAAATAGCAAAAAAATGTTGCTTTCTTATTAAAAATAACACAATATTGAAGCATATTATTAAGCTATCTAAAATTGACTTGGTGATATTACTATCGCTGAGGGTAATAAGTTAAATTATCGGTTTCAGGAAAAAGTAATAAAATTACTTAATATATTATATTACTTTGCGTTACAGTTACACCTCTGCCTTATATTGTTTTTAGTGATTCTGACGAAGAAGTTGGTAGCGATGGAAGTCATAGTGATATGAGTTTTTGATTTTTTGTAAATGCACATTTTGTTAATAAAAAAAAATTACCAATTTATTATTTCTATTATAAATAAAATAAAAGGTGCCTAAAAGTATATTTTTTTCAAAAAAAATTAAAATATTTTCGTACCGTTTCGATACATAACGCGACTGTTAGATTTTACGCAGCATGACAGCAGCAGTCGACTATCGACTACGACAGCAGCAGCTGCATATCGACTACGACAACTCATTCATGAACTATGCTTTGACTGTGAAATTTTACGCAGCAGACAGCAGCAGCCGAATGTCGACTACGAGAGTCGGTCGTGAACTGCTGCTTTGACTGTCGTATTTTACACAGCAGACAGCAGCAGCCGATCATCGACTACGACAGCTGAGAATATGCTGTTGCTGTAGCTGCCGATCACTTGTACTTTTACTGTACAGCCACAGCACAAATAATGGTGCTGTTGCTATTTGTTGCGCAGCAATTTAAACCCTGCTTTTAACTTTAAATTTGCAAACACGAAGTTAATCAAACAAATGTGCAGGCACACTGAGAAAAAACACATACCTTGCTCCGGTAAAAAATTTCTCTATTTTTGATAATAGCAATTTTCTCTTTTTCAAATAAAATTTTCTTCAATTAGAATACATTTTCACATTTTCGTAGAAATATTTCTTTACTTCTAGGAAATGGAAACATTTCAATGTCTCTAATAATGATAAGTATTTTTCTCGCACAAAAAATTTCTCATTTATAGAGAAATTTTATTGAATATGAAAAACTTTTCTTATATTTTGATAAAAAATTCACTAAGAGAAGTATTTTCTTCAATAAAAACAAATATTTCCTCAAAAAAAAAAGTATTTTTCTCTAAAAACGATATATTTTTCTATTTCATGGAAGCTTTTTATCATTTTTAGAGAATTTTTAGTATCGCAATTAGAGAATAGCATTCTCTGGAGCAAAGTGTATACCATTTTTCTCTAAATATGATGCCTTTTTTATCATATTCCGAGATACTTTTTTCTAAGTGTATTCTTCACAAGTGCCACCTAGGGAAGTGGAAAACAAAGTCGATTTTAGTCAAACGTCGATTTTTGCTTGAAATATTTTTACAGTGGTGCCAAATTGCTATAAAATTCAACTAATGCGGGGTACACATTATCAATGCAGTGTAGGGAAGCGCAAATTTTTTCTATTTAATTTCATTTTAAATTAAAAATTAAACAAAAATTATTTAGATTCAAAAACATGATACGATCACGGAATATGCAAAAATATGCATTTATTGCAAAATATGCAAAAATAAGCAAAAATATGCGCTAACAAATGTAACTTAAACTCTTTGTTTTTGTGTAAATCGCATTTTTATTCAACCTATTTCACCATATCATATTATACAAAAAAAAGCATTTCCATACTTTTGGTTGCCTGATGATTACGTATATATCATGCAATATACCTTTTGACCAAAATAGGTTTACTGCATTTTCCAAGCCATCAATAAAATATTTATCTTCTGGAAATTTGTTTATAATGCATAACCAATGAATGCCCAATGAATTCTGGTATTGAAAATTAAAAACAAAGTAGACGTTTCTGAACATTTAAAATTTTTCACTTATCACTGCGCTTAACCAATCTCAAGAGGAGATTGCGCATATTTAGATAATTTGTGAGATCACAGTAAAGAATTCTCTAGGCAAATTCGGATCGACTATGTGATCGACTATGTATGTGATCGACTTTCCGTTTATTGAAAACATATAATGCACAGTTGCTTATCACGAATGGCAGCTTTCTTTTTGAAGTCGCATCGAGGTTTCCATAGACTTATTCACCCTATGTAATATGGGGAATGACTAGAGAACGCTTAAGTTTTAGTTTTGTTTCATGTGGTATAAAGTCATTCGTGTGCCATAGTTTTCTAAGGACACAGTACATTTTAGAAATTGTAAGGTTTCCATGTTCAACACAGCTCAAACTACCGTCTTATTTAGGACTCTTTAATAAATCTCTTTCATAAGTTCTCATAAAGTAGACTCAATATTGACACATTTATGAGCAATAATTTTAAAATCATATTAACCTTCTAACGCTGGCACCCAGTTTCCGTGGACAAAATTTGATGAAATTTTAACCAGGTGCTAGTTTGAAGTCCACATTAACAAATAAATTTTTTTTTGGAGGTGGATCCATTCAAGGTCATTTCCCAGCCAATACTTTATAAAGAACAACCGGCGGAAGGGGTTAAATATGGTTCTATAAAAAATTTAACTTAAAAATAATCTTCTATTTGCTTTTATTTATTAGGTACGTAGTTATTTTATTTTTTTTATATGTACATTAGGGCGTATCGAATTAAATTTTTTTTTCGAATTTCACATTCTAAGAGGTTTCAAAAGTACATATGAATTATATATAATTATAGAAACAAAAAAACTCGGGCTCCGAGCACGCTAAGCCACACACTTTGCCTGCATGCCACGGACACCACCGAATTCTACCTCAACAGTTCCTGGAAAATCAATTGGTAATTCGTTGTTGAACAACTCTTCGCCGTAGAAATCTTCCAAATCAGTCAATTGGTCTAATTCTGGTGGTATAATTATTATATTTATTTTTTATTTATTTATTTTATTTATTTATTTCATTTCATCTACTGGGACATTGCCCGCACAGATATAATCCTTAATCTAGCTTAATCTAACATATTAAACACAATTTAGCAAATCGAGTAATAAAGTCTTAAATATATCTCTATTTATACTGAAATCCAACTGACCAGCAACAGAATTACATAGATATAAACATTTAGACATAACCTCATTCTGGCTATAATTAGTTTTATGAGGAAAAATATAAAATAAAGGTCTTTCCCTAAGTCCTCTCGTTGGTGCGTACAAAGGTATTAGTTGCAACAGTTCCAGACTTTGGATTTTACCATCTAAAATGTCTTTAATAAATAATATAGAAAAACTTGTTCTTCTTAGCTCCAACGATTGGATTCCAAGTAGTTTGCTGCGAATATCATATTGTAATCGGTCGATTCATATTCCTCTCCTTCGTCTTGTTCCAAGAGCGTTGTGACAGCCCCCTGAACTGCCTTCGGCCTTCAAAAGCGTTTTTCGTGGATTTTGCGAAACTGCTACTTTTTCGATTTTTAGTACCTTTCGAAATAAGTACACCAAAATAAAAAAACAAATAAATTTATTCAGCGATATGAGATCATTACTATATATTTTTATATATTCATTCACTTCTTATCAGACGTATCACACACAAATTGTAAATAAAATCAAATCAGAAACACTTTTTTTTAAGGTTTTTTGAGCAGAATCTACAAAAATTTGCGATTTGCAATTTCACTGTTTTGGCGCTAAGAAAAAATGACACTTAAAAACTCCGGAGCCGGCTGACAATATAAGCACGTTTACTAAAGGGTGATTTTTTAAGAGCTTGATAACTTTTTTTTAAAAAAAAACGCATAAAATTTGCAAAATCTCATCGGTTCTTTATTTGAAACGTTAGATTGGTCCATGACATTTATTGGTCCATTTGTTGTCTTCCAAAGCTGGAATAGTTGCTGGCTTATTTCTGTAGACTTTAGACTTGACGTAGCCCCATCTGACAACAACAACACGATTCACAACATTTGACAACATTTCCGAAGAAATTCGGGCTATTCCGGCCGAAATGCTCGAAAAAGTTGCCCAAAATTGGACTTTCCGAATCGACCACCTAAGACGCAGCCGCGGTCAACATTTAAATGAAATCATCTTCAAAAAGTAAATGTCATGGACCAATCTAACGTTTCAAATAAAGAACCGATGAGATTTTGCAAATTTTATGCGTTTTTTTAAAAAAAAAAGTTATCAAGCTCTTAAAAAATCACCCTTTACAACCGTTAGCTATAAGAAAACCCGGATATGAGCGCAAAATACTCAACGGTCTTGGGATAAACAATTTTTGAAGACTATATATTTTACTGTACTTTTTAAAGTACAACCGGCGGAAAAGGGTTAAAGACTCTATACTTTTGATAGGTAATTTTTTTATAGTCATTTTTTAGAGGGCGTTTTAAAATGTTTTCAGGGTACCGATCAACAGCTATCAATAACTGCAAATATTTTTATGTAGGTATATGACTTACACACTAACACATTGTTCTCAAACAAATCAAATAAATGATTTTATAAGTTTTTTCTCAGCTTTATAGTAGACGCACTGTAAAAATTGTTACTCAACAACTACTGTGGAAAAATTACTGTAAAATTGTAAATGAATAAGAATAACAGCAAATGCACAGTAAAAATTGTTATTCAACAGCTTCTGGTAGAACTACTATACATTTGTAAGACAATAATTGTTACAGTAGTTTACAATTCCTTAACTTTAGAATTTATAAATTTCTTCGATTAGCTCAATAGACAAATTACCATTCGTATCGATAGAATTAATTATAAATTTCGTTCTGTGTAGGCTGAAGTTATATTTAATGGTTACAAAATATAATTAATTTCTAATTTAGGAGCAACAACTTTTTAATTTCAGCAATCAAAATATTATTTTAACAACAATTTAAATTGTAAATAAATGCTTCTTCCAACATTAAAAAAGTTGACTTCAACACTAAGTTAATAGTTAGATTTGGAAATGGTGACCAAAAAGCAAATTAAAACATTCTAATATTTGTTGTGTCTCAGCACAAGGATATTAATTGTCTTTCATATTAATGTTTATCCTCTAATTGCACTGATTTCCATATGATTTTAAGTGCTTCACGCATGCTCCTCAGCGCCGATGTTTCAAGTGATCCTCAGATTTCATTGAGATGATCGCAGCTGGTTCTTTACGCTGTTATTTATTGAAAACCGAGACCAGAACTACTCGAAATGTTGAGACTTTAAATGAAATCCTGTAACATAAGACGATCATCATGCAGTGGGTGTTAACTTGCGATAATTTATTTTAAGTGAATTCTTTTGAAATTCTATAGATGGCAAGAGTTTTTGTGTGATTTGACCAGATCAGCGGCGCCAGACAGCAACAAGTTGCAGAGTATGTGACATTTACACACATGGCTCCTCAACTGAAATTTATTACAAATTTTGTTCAGCACCTCATTTTTCTGCTGTTCTAATTTTTCAGCATGACTTTTTCTTTTATTTTCTCAGAAATATTTATCTGTTTGGAGTTTAAACTATTAATACAAAAATGAATTGATTTAAAAGGTTTTCTACTTTGTATGATAAAAAAGTTAATTCGCATGTTGTTTATAACAAGAAAAAAACAAATAAACACGCAACACTCTATATTAGACTTAACTATGTCGGAATATTCCTAATTGAGGTTTATATTATGGGAACCGGTACATATGTCAATGTGGCTTTCCAGGAGCCAGTTACACCCTCAGGACAAACACTGCTGCGAAACCAAATAAATTTCATACTCAGGCAGAATTTTAGCTGTTTTAAGTGTAACTTTTGAATTTCGGAAAACTTGACGACATCCTCTGTGGATAGGTCGATAATATTTTTGTAACAATTTAAATGTAGATTGAAAATTGAATTTCGCAACACAATAAAGACATATGTGAATCCTCTACCATGTCGTCTACGGCTGTCGATATACGCATTGTTTTTGCCATATGGGCAATGCCTTTGCTTGTGTGTGAATCGGTGTGTTCATGTGTATGAGGCAACAATTGCGGATGCTTCTAAGTGTTGTTTCATGTCACCTGGAAAGCATTTGGACATGGAAGTGTCTATTTCTGAATGTGCTTCAATATTCGTATGCGGCGCACGTGTGGAGTTTTCATTCAACCATTCATTGAACCATGTGTGCACCGACTTTCTAGAGCATCTTAAATTGAAGTTTTGTGAATTTTGTGCATCACTTCACTCCAATGCAATAAAATACGAAGAAACAAAAGATATTCTTTCTGATGAGTTACAGATGCAGGAGAAGTAGAGGTAAGCATTTTATGCAAATTGTTTTAAATAAATGTGTAGAGTTGATATTAATCCTTTGAGACGTCTTTGCTACGTTCACAGATATGGATGAAACATTTCGAATTTGTTCGTTGTAAATACATATTTCTGAAGTTACATGAATTCAACTAATATAAATTTATTTCTACACATCTAAGGAAATAGAGAAAAAGGGAAGAAGAACTGAACATTCTTCTTTCAGTTGTGGATGGTAAAATATTTAAGAACTACTGCAATCTTTTCCATATGTATTTATTGCAATTAACTTATTTTTTATTTTATATTTAATTTAATTGCTTTATTTTTATAGAATTACTTAACTGATTTTGCATAAGTTACCTTAACATTAATTTACTTTTTGTGATGAATTTTATTTCATACATAATTTAAGTTCAAACGATTAGTCTTAAAACAACATGTTTATTTTAGTTTTTATTTTGGATTATATATTTATTTATGCCGAGAGACTTCTGCATTATTGCTTAGTATATCTTAAGTGAATATAAAGATATATAAATCATTTTAATCTAGTTATATCATTTTAATGTAATTGAGAGTATAATTATATTTTCGTCTTTTTCAAATGGATCACACCAATTTTTTCGTTTCCATTCCAAAACTTTAAGTGTGTAATTTAGAGCAATTCATGAGTAAGGACCCAGTTTTTCTTTGAAAACCGAAATGTTCTGTCTTTTGCTATGACAAGAAAATAACAACTTTGCTGAAATTTAATGGTTACTGAGTTCACTCGTTAAAAAATTAAAATCTGTGATCGAACTGTGATCTTAGTTTGTTCAGGAGCTTAAAAAGTCTATCAAATATAGGAAAAACTGTGCCTTTGGTGGGTTTTAATATAAAATTAAAAACACTTGTTAAAGCGACTTCATATCGGTGATTCCATGTCAAAAGGCACACTTTTCTGACATCACTATATTTGAAACTTTTCAAAAATTTTTGGTGGATAGTTCTTATGAAAAATATGATAACTGCGTACTTTGTTTTTGCAAGTTAATTTTTTTTTGCAAAGTTATACACTATCAAAAACACTTAAAATTATACAAAAATGTTATAGATGCTTAAATTTAAAGCGCTCTATTTTCTACAGTTTAGAATCTAAACTGTAAGTATAGTATAGTATAAGTATCTTGAATACATCTTTCTGTTCGTGTCACTTTTTTATGGTACTCATTCGAAAAGAAGTTATTTTTCTTATCCCGAAGATTATCATTATGTTTCTCATAATCGGCGCCACAACTTTTTCACGTTAATAAATATAAATAATAAATATAATGTCATATTAAGGCATTTATTTTGAAGGTGAACGCAAAATTTTTAGTTGGATCTCCAATGGTTGCTATTTTTAATGATTTTTTTTAAAAATGCTTATCAAAGTTTTCCTACACTGAGAAAAAAAACATACTTTAAAATTAAACAAAAATTTTTAAAATATAAATTTAACGCCTTTGCGTTTCTACAAAACAAAACTTAAAACAATTGTGTTTAAATTTTAACTATACACTCCTTTCAATTTTTTTTCATTCATTATTTCTTTGAAACTTTCTTTGACATTTTTTGAATTTTGAATTTTCATTGGTTTGAAAAATATCGAACATAAAATAAAATAAAAACTAATTCAGTTTTCAATATTGAAATATTTAAAATGCAAACTTCATTGAAAGGAGGTGAGATTCGGTATTCGGAGGGTCCCAAGGGTCGCTGATTACGAATCTGTCATAAAAAACTCGGAAAAAATTAAAAAATGGCATCGAAAAAATTATGCTTTAAAACATTTGTTTTAAATTTAAAAATTTTTGTTTTAAATTTGTTTTTTTATTTAAAAACATTGTTTTAAAAACAAAAACCCTTGTTTTAAATTTAACTTTAAGAACAGTTGTGTTTAATTTAAATGAATTTGTTTCAAGCTCTATTTCAAAAACAAATTCGTTTAAAATGAACACAATTTCATTTAATTTTAACACATATTTCCCTCAGTGTACTTTTACCGAAAATTTTATTTTTATGTTTAATATAAAAATAAACATTGCTTTAAAATTTGCAACCAAAAAACCTTCTGAATCTTCTGAAAATATTTTCTTACATATGATCATGTGCACTTAGGTGGGTCAAAAAATGTTGTTTTCTCAAATCCATTTATAATAGTAACAGTATATGCTGTAGTTTCAGGCCAATAACGGAACTGCAAAGTATTATTTATCTAGTATTTTAGTATTTATTATTTATTTAGTATTTATAAGGACACAAATACTTATACAATTGAAAAAAAATACAAGTATGTAAGATAAAATGTGCTCTAAGGCGCATTCAATTGATCATTTGGGTCGTAACACATGGCCACATATTTGGAACGTACTAAGTTTTTACGATGATCAATTTGAAGGATTTCCTTCAAACCAAAGAGTTGCTGTTTATATAAAAAAAGGAACAATAACTGTTCTTATATTAGAAAACTTAAACTACACTTGAGTTTATTTGCTCTTTAAATACATTTTTTAATTTTTTATGATTTCAGTGATTTTGACAGTTTATAACTTTGCAAAAAGAAAAAACATTTCTCAAAAATAAAAAACACAGAATATGAGGCATATTTCAAATATTATTCAATATACGTGACTTCCCGTGAAATACGGAACTTATTAGCCGAAAGGCTAATATATTTTTATGTCATCAAGAAGCTTTGTTGTGATCAAATAATAAGGTGAACTTTTTTGAAATTCTTAATGTGAGTTTTTGAATTTACTATGTCTGATTTCATTAATCAAAGAATATGCAATTTATCGTTTGCAGAATTAATGAATTTCGATAGCTTTGAAAATTTTATAGAAGGCCAAGTCAAAGGCCAGTCATTTGACTATGACTTTAAGTCACCATGTCAGCTAAAGATTTGTGTTCTACAGTGCAATAAGATGCCTTTCAATAGCTTCTGATTTTCTTCCAGAACAACCGTGGGCTTTCTGGAATCTAACGCTGATATGATCACCGCTCTTGTTATGAGATTAGTTGCTTGTTTCGCATGTTTTCTATCAGCCTTTTAAATCATTGAGCTTGATTATTCATCACCTGCTTTCCTTAAGTTTGCTGTATTAAGACCGAATTCCATGCATTTGAAATACATCCTAGAAATTATTTTCTCTCTTATTCGGCACACGAATCTGCCAAATCAGACTTGATTAGCTCTGAAAAACTTTCGGACAGCAGACAGAGTGACGTCGTTTGGGTACCTTCATATGATTTGCAGAGACTAAACGAAGGATTAACTCTTGCCAGTTTTGGGTTTTTCACTACAATTGTACTTTTTCAGTACAATTTTATAATAAAAAGTACGTAAGTACCACGAAGACATTTTTAGTATGTCGCAGGAATTGCGCAACCTGACTTTGGTTAGAATTTCGAACTAGCGTCAGCAAGCGTACAACAAAACAGGCAGGCGAAAATTCTTATATGAGGCCGAAAGCACTTTCTCCTTCCTAACCACCTCTAACGATGTACCTCCACTTTTTTAGGTTAGTAGCACCGTTTGGACTGCGTTTTGAAGTTCTCCTCAGGCAGCATCTGAAGTTTCTTCTATGAGCAAAAGTAGCTTTCTCTTAACCGTTTTGTTTAAGCCACGCATATTTTGACTTTGGACTAAGGGTTTTGGGATTAATTTCACCTTTTTCTGGCTTATTATACTTATATCAATGATACCTCTCTTCTAATATCATTTTCTTAACCCTCGAGAACTATCGTCTATTTCACTAACGTCAGTACTATCGTTGGGTTTAATCCACCCATACTCAGTTAGTATCTGCGTTTCTCATCTGTCAAATGAAACTATAAAAATAATCAATTTATTTTTAAGAATGAATAACCAAACTACTGAAAAACAAGATTATTTTATATGTAATTAATTTTGTTTTTTTATATAATGATTTACTTAGGAACATACACTCAGAAAAATATCAACTGTAATATTAACAGTCGGCCGCTGTTATTTCAAAACACTGTTCGATTGAATGATTTGCGTTTAAGTAAACAATTTTCTTAGTTGAATGAACGTTTCAAAGTATTTTTGTGTTGTTAAAATCATCTGTTGAAATAGTTTTGTGTTTATATTGAATTGTCAATTTTTTCTAAGCAATAGTTTTTAAATGTGTTTTGCTATATTTATATTATCGTTGCCAGTAGCTCAGTGGATGTGCACTAGACTGTCATGCGGGAGACGTGGGTTCGAACCCTCGCTGTGTAAGTATCAAAAATTTAAATTTAATAATTGAAATAATAATAATTCTAATATAAAAATAACCTTCAAAATAAAATGCTTACAATCTTGCAAAAAAAAAAATTGCAATTTTCATTTTTTATTTAAAAAAAAATATTTTAGATAAAAAATAAAATTTTTATTGGCCTTGCCGGATTTGAACCGTGGACACTCGAGTACCAGACGAACACATTAGCACACTCGGCCATACATGAACTTTCAAACCAGTGATAAAATTTCAATAAATAAGTTTTTATACGGGTTTCGTGTTCCATAGACCAACAGTCAACCGACTGTTGATTTGAAAGTTTCATTTGTTGGATGGTATTTAACAGTGAAATCTGTTATTTCAACCCATGATTTGTTTGATAAAACAGCATTTTTTCCTTGAGTGTAGCAATTAGAGAAAAAAATAAAAAAATAAAAAATGCATTCTGGAAAATCAAATGTAACTTTTTCAGTTTTCACGCCATGGGCTTTTAGTTAACTGATTTGGAAAGCTGAAAATGTATATAAGAAAAAGTTATTTAATAATCTTTTTCGGCAGAAAGTAAAATTTTTTTTTGAAAAGTGAGCTAAACACTTACAAATTTTAGTTACTCATTACATCTACAAAACATATCATCATAGATTAGTTCGTATCTGGCAAAGTTGATTCATAGCAGTACCTACAGAGAGGGTAGGTAAAACTTTTGCAAATATTAGTGATTTCTTTTGATTTTATGTTAGCAATCACATACAAAATTTCATTACTGGTTACTATCGTGGGTGAAAAACACCCACAATTTTGAAACGCCATTACTATCGTGGGTGTAAACCACCCAAGCCTCTTAATAAACTGGCTTTATGTAAATATCACCTTAGTTTAAAAGAGTAAATTATGCTTCTTAACATCAATAAACATTCAAATGAGGATTACATTATAATTAGTGATGATTTTAATGAAAAATTATATACTTCTCCAAGAAATTCAGCCTTATGGGTGGATTCCACCCAGACGATAGTCCTCGAGGGTTAAACAAAACAACGCGTTGTAAAGAAGTGGTTTCACAAAATCGGTCATAACTTTAAGACGGTAGCACCAATAGCTTTTATTTTGGTCTCATTAGGTTGTCCATTAAAGAAAAAGTTAAAAATAATAAATAAAGAAGAATCATTTATATCTTAATGTCAAAAAATATTTCACTAAGTTTTATGAACAAAATGAAATCAAACTTTAGTTTTTTTAACCCAATATAAGAAATGAGCACTCAGCTTGAATGATCTTCTCCATGACTATATTAAAAAAGTCGCACGATAAAGAATCACCTTGTCTGAAACCTCGCTTGGTATCGAACGGAAGGGAGAGGTCCTTCCCGATTTTAACTGCGCTGCTGGTGTTCTTCAGTGTCATCCTGCAAAGACATATTAGCTTCGCAGGAATACCAAATTCAAACATGATGGAGTAAAGGTGACTCCTTATTGGACTGTCGAAGGCGGCTTTGAAATTAATATAAAGATGGTGTGTGTCGATTTGTTTTTCAAGAGTCTTTTCCAAGATTTGTCGGAGCGTAAAGATCTGGTCGACGGTGGACTTTCCAGGTCTGAAGTCACACTGATAAGGTCCAATCAGTTGGTTAACGATGGGCTTCAGTCTTTCACACAATACGCTCGACAGGACCTTATATGCGATATTAAGAAGGCTAATCCCACGGTAGTTGGCGCAAATGGTGGGATCGCCTTTCTTGTGGATTGGGCAAAGCACACTGAGGTTCCAATCATCTGGAATGCATTCTTCCGACCATATTCTGCATAGAAGTCTGTGAATGCATTTAAACAGAGCTTCGCCACCGGTCTTAAACAGCTCAGCCGGTAGACCATCGGCTCCTGCGGCTTTGTTGTTTTTAAGCCGAGCTATAGCTGTTAAGACCTCGTTATAGTCTGACAGCGGAACTTCAACGCCGTCATCCATAATTTGGGTTTCCGGGATATCATCTCTATTGGCGGGATTGTTGTCAGCGTCGCGATTTAGAAGACTAGAGAAGTGTTCCCTTCAGAACATCAGTGTACTTTGGATATCTGTCACTAGATTGCCGTTTTCATCCTTGCAGAAAGAGGCTCCGGTCTTGAAACCATTGGCCAGGCGTCTTATCTTTTCGAAAAATTTTCGAGTCTCATTCTTGTCGCCATGCAACTCAATTTTCTCGCACTCACGCATTTCCGCCTCTCGTTTTTTTCGTTATATCAGAATTATATCTTTCCAAGATATCAATCGGCTGTAAGACCTTAATAATTCGAAAAAAGTTAATACAGATGAACCCTAGTGAACAACCATCAAATTATCTAGAACGATTTTCTTCAGTTGAAGTTCGTTTATATAAAAATAGTTGAAGAAAGTATAAAAATCTATCAATAGAATATCAACAAATACTCCTTAAATACGATGCGTTCCCTTAGGTGTGCAACAAAATAATGAAATTTGGCACATAGTGCACATAGTAGGACAAATCCAATTTTGATAATCAAAGAGAAAAATCATCTTTGCTTGAAAAAACGTATGGAGGGAAGACAAGAAGTGTTGTAAAAACATTAGTTTTGGGTTGCGGTTATTATAGTTTATTAACGTAATATTTTCCTAGTGAAAAATTACAGATTTTCCGTTAGCTAGTAACCGAAACTCATCGATAATATCGAAAATTGTGGACTTAACTTAAAAAAAAATACTTAATTCTTAAAAGTCTTTCTATTCTAAAATATTGTTTTATTTCAAATTCTTTTGAAATTCAACAGAAACACCAATGGAAGATATAATTATATAAATAGTAAAAATTAACTTTTATGTGAAGTATTTTTATAAAAAGCTTTCACTAAAACTCATTGACTTCGATTTTTTTGGCTGGAATGGCTAAAACAAAATAAATTCCAGAAAATAGGGGAAGAAGATATCTTTGAAGTATGCTAAAGTAAAGTCAAAATCTTCAATTGTTGGTAAACAAAGGTTAGTTCGTTTGTGAATTTCGTTGAGCGGTTTGTCATGACTCTGTTACTCGTTGCTTCCAGTCGATGGTTATCAGAACGAAGGCGTGGTTAAAAAACCACCCCCTGCGTATCTACCGGTTGTCCATAGCTGTAACGCACAGTCGAAAAAGTGCTAAAAACTTGTATCTCTTCCTTCACTCCGGTTGCTTATTAGAAGCGTTAAAACGTAGTATGCCTGCCTTGTCTTCCCTATCAGTTCCATGCTACTGTATTGTTCGTGTTGTTCTTTTCTTGCGCCACTTATTCGTGCAGCGAGATACACTTAGTTAGGAAATCCACTCAAAGTAGCGAATGCGTCCAACTAGTTTGTGTTCGAACGCGAGTAGGTGAACATCGACAAGTGAAAAAAAAACTGTATCAAAATACATATTACTAAATATATAAATCGGATTCGAGGCCGGTAGCAGGTTGTGAATTGCAAAGTTAAAAAAAAATTACGGTACAACCGTTTTGAAAATTTAAGAAACAAAAAAAAACAATAATTTAACTAAAGTACTAGTTGAAATGAAAACATGTTTTGTTTTAAAAAGTTATAGAGGACGTGTTATTAATTAATTTTAAATTAAAGTGGAGACTGCAATTAAAAAAATAAATATTTACATAGAAATTTTCCGTAAAGTTTAAAACAAATAAGTTAAAACTAAGTGCGATGTACAACATTACGGTTATTGCCGCGTGTAAAACATTCATTTAATCCCGCAACAAGCACGGGATCACTCAAACCCCAAAAGTTCATATGTCACATAATCTCCAAAATCGTTTGGTTAAAAAGAAAACAACGAGAGCAAAAACAAGAAAATCTCGTTTTCACAAGCTTTCACAAGAATAAATAAACAACAACAACAACAACCAAAAACAACGGCAACGGCAAAAATTACGGCCATAACAACAAAACATTTCAACGACATTAACACAAAAGTTCGACAATTTGTTTCGACAATTTCAAACACGGAAATAGCAACAACAGCACCATCTAGAGCTTAACTTCCGCCCCGCTCTCAGTCGAACCGCATCAGTCACAGCATCGAACATCCTTGCAGATCCTGAACAACTGACTGTGTTGTTGTCGCTCTGTTCAACTTGCGTACATCTCCTGCAAATTCATTGAACACTATCAGCATCTGCTGGCGAACACGTCGAGTGTACGTTTGAAGTGACGCGTCAGTAGAACGTAATCGACGTAGATATGGCTGCATATGCGCAGTTCGGATACGGATATCCGTCGGCAAATCAGGTATACGAAATATTAAAAAAATTTTACGTTTTCGAGCAAAAGTGCGTACTTTTCTATAAATTGCACAATTTTTTTCAATAAATGAGTTTACTTTTTAACAATGGAAAATTTAAACTTCGGGTTAAACGAGTTATCTCGAGTATCTCTAGTTATTTCCATAAACGTCCAATTTCATAGAACAGTATCTGTTTTCCTTAATTTTTTAGATATCTGCTAAAAATAACTGGGTTCGAAGTTAACGGTTAACTGCCCCATTAACGGTTTTTACATATTTTTATAGTTACAGATTAACTCAAACTTGCGTGAGTTTTAATATAATATAGTACATAGAACCAGTGGGAAGTAGAGAGCAACTTAAAGATTTTAATATCTTCCGAAGAGCTACTCCGAGAAATATATTTTAACATACAAATTATTATTATTTCTTACAAACAAACCAAAAATAATATAAATGCTATTTGCATGTACGTAACATACATATTAACATAAAAAGTCATCATACATTTCAAGTTTTTAAATAAAATAAAAATTAATTTAAAACAAGTCATTCGATTTTAAACTGGTTAAAGCCGTCCATAACAACAGTTTGCCGTTTGTCAACGGTGAACGGTATTTTGACTTTACAAATTTCATGGTATAGCATTAAGATTCCATACATAAAATTTAGCCAAATACTGAAAATATACGTTTCACATCATTTTTAATAAACAATATATTGCATCTGGTACGATATGCCAAAATAATAGTAAAGGAAGAACTTTGTGTTGCTTTTACAACACAAAAGCTTCTTATATCTTCGGATAATACATTTTAATTCAATTTGAAATTAAATAAGAGCCTCACTTGTTCATCTTTTGTGTATAGAATAACATTGCCTAGACCTGCTCTTTGGTAAGAAATGTTATATTTTTTATGGAAAATTGCAATTAAATTTTATTCAATTTCTAAGAGGACAAATCTGCTTTTGAACGAAATCAGACTTTTTGAACGTTGTGTTGATGTGACCTTAAAGTGTATGAAACAAACAAAAACATAAGAGGTTACAGTGGTCAAGTCTGTTATTGTTCGCCAGCTCCCCTTTAATAGTTCTCCGCAAGAAGTAAACGTTTTTATAAGAATTATAATTCTTGAAATTAGATCACAGTTTACCACGGCATTAATAGTATTTTCACAATATATTCCACAACTTTCAGAATTTTTCTAAACACAGTTGGGTCAATATTCAAATATTATCTCTGCTATATTCACTCGAAAAATATTAGAAAATATTTTCGTTAAAAAAAATCAGTTAAGTAAATTTGAATTGGCTTTCTGAATCCATATTTATTCAGTTGTTGAGATGTGCACATATTTAAAATATATCTCTTGATTTTGCAAAAGAAGTACTGACGTAATCTGTTTATAAAAACTTCACACATAAAACATCTTAAACGTAGATAAAAGATACAAACAAAATTTTAAATACAAAAATATTTATTTTTATATCTTTGCAGTAAAAATGCTGCCAAAATGAATACAGTTTTGTTGTCTGAAGATATTTGTTTCCTTAAAACATAGTTCTATGAAATCTAAATTTTGTTAATGGAAAGGAAATAAAAATGTTTTTGGCTTAACTACAATTGAATCTTCTAAAAAAATATTCCATAGGAATTCTCAAGAAGTTTGTTATGTTTATAGAAAAAAAATATTATTAGTTGTTGACTAACTTGATAATTTTAAATTACAGATTTTAAACTACAAATTATAGCTTTTAATTTCTAATTAAACTTTTTACAAGTAAAAAAAACGTTTTACATTTCAAATTTAACTTTTCCCATTTCAAATTCAACCTCTTACACTTCAAATTCAACTTTAAGTGAGATTTGTTTTTTACTCAAGTTAAAACTAATATTTTTATATGAATGAATATTAATTTAGCCCTGATTTACTTTTAAGTAGATTTATACTCGTATTGGTCAGGCCTGTGCACGTAGTATCGGGATGATTAGTGGCTTAAAAGTCGAAAAATTTACGAAGACGGAAAATCGGCGCTATGAAATTTTGTAGGAAATTAAAGATCGGCAAATCTGGAGACTTAAAATAACAAATAAAGCAAATTGGAATATACCTTAAATGCCCGTTAAACCTCTTTAATCGAATCTAACTTCAAATTAGAAAATTCACTTAGTGTCTTTTATCTTCCAAAAAGGTGTGACCTGGTGGAACAAAAAGCTTAAGCAACTGGTATGATTTCATAGCATGGCTTTTTAAACACACCACTCCGTGACACCGATACTTAAACACAGGAAAGAGGAAATAGTTTGAAATAGTTTGGTCAAGGAAAGTTGACCAATTGACAAAAATAAGTTCATCAGACACCTTACTTATAGCAAAGAAATGAACTTTCAGAAAAGAGTCATAGCTTTTATCTCAAAAACTCATTGAAACAAAGAGTAGGTTTTATTAGGAGTTATTGGCTATAAATTTGTGATTTGAGTTATAATTTATTTTATTTGTAATTAATTTATCCAATTAATGCACACGCACAAACCATTAACCATTACATGTGTGCATATTTTCTTAGCTAAGGTTGAATTTGACTTTGAATTTGAAAAGTTGAATTTAATTTGTCAAAAATTTATTTTGAAATAGAAAAGTTAGATTTGAAATGGAAAAAGTTTTTTTAATTTGTAATAAGTTTAATTTGATTTAAGAAAGTTTTATTTGAAATGTTAAAAGAGGAATTTGAAGTTAAATCCTGTTATAAGAAAATCAATTCCAAAGCCTCTGTTTTGCTGTCTAAGACATGGTTCCTATGGAATAATTATCAATAATAACAGTTAAAGAAATCACAATAACTTCTCATTGAATTGCGTTGAAAATAAGGAACGAACGATAAAAACAGAAGACATGAGACGGTTTAAGTGAATCATTATACCCTAAACCTGAAAGATCAGAACGAAGCGAGTCCGGTATAGAAAAGTATATATATTCTTGATCAGCGTCACCACGTGAGTCGAGCTACCCATGTCCGTCCGTCCGTCCGTCCGTCCGTCTGTGTGTTGTCCGTATACACAGGATAAGAAGAAGGAGTTGAGATAATTGGATGAAACTTGGTACACATGGTCACATGGTCCCAAGAATCTGCACTATTGAATATTTTTGGAATCCGCCCACGGACACGCTTACCTCCCGTACAACGCGAAAATTGAAAACTGCATAACTCAGCTCATAATTAGCCTACAACAATAAAATTTGGTATGTATGTGTTTTATATTAACACAAAGATGTCTTTGAAAAATGGACGTCATCCGCTTACGGACACGCCCACCTCCCATACAACCCAAAAATTGAAAACGCAATAAATAAGCCTCTGTTTGACCTACAGAGCTAAAATTTGGCACGTATGTTTTTTATGACAAAACAAAGATGGTTTTGAAAAATGGACGTCATCCGCCTACGGACACGCCTTTTTCCCATACAACCCAAAAAGTTTTAAACTCAATAAATAAGGTTATGTTTGTCATAGAGAAATTAAATTTGGTATGGATATATTTTATACCAAAACTAAGGTGTGTTCAAAAATTGGGAGTAATCCGTCCATGAACACGCCCACCTCCCATAGCGAAAGCACAATAAAGGCATTAACTGTGAGCTACAGGAATAAAACTTGGTATGTGTACATTTTTCATCAACATTTAAATGCATATAAAATATAGGCTTCATCCGCCCTTGGAGACGCCCATTTACAATAAAACTTTTTTGTTTTTGAAAAGTGGGTTTAGGGTATTTCATAGTCGGCTTAGACCGACTTTAGACTTTCTTTACTTGTTTTTTTATATATTTCGACATTTCCGTTATCTTAGTGTGAGAAAAAAAATGAGATTTTTGAGTTAATAAAGCAAAATTTTTTCTATATTATGTTTCATATTGTGTAAAAATTTCAAGTGATTATTTTGAATAATCTTCGTGGGAGAAGGTATTATTAATTGTTTTTCTATACAAAGTGTGTCAATTGAACATTTTAAACGCGTTTTCTGCAAAATGGATTTTTTTTTTGTGTTCAAGCAAATGAGCGGTTTATGATAAGATTAGTTTATTAAAATTAGCACTACAAAAAAATACGTTTGCAAAATCAACAAAATTTGAAATTTTGACTTAAACAAAAACAAAATAAATACGTAAACAAAAAAATTCAAATTAGTTTCGTTTTCTTTGTTATGTTTTGTTATTGCTCTTGTGCTATTTTTATGCTACTTTTGCTCTTATTTTCTCGTAGCCTTTCAGGTTTTTATCAAATATTTCCTGAATTTTAAATACAAATTTCGACATCCTCATATCGGCAACATAATATAGTTTAAATGGTTACACATGAATAATTTCTATTCTGAATATAATACAAAGGACCGGTCTGAATTCATGGTTGTACAAAGCTTTACTTAAGAATATTTTGAGGCCTGATATGTTGTTTAATTTCAGATAAGAATAAAAATCTGTGCAGCCTGAATTATATTTCAATTCTAGCCTTGTCATCAGAACTGAAAATTGGCAGGGAGATTATTTGTAGAACTTCATTCAGGCCCGATGAAGGGCTTCTGGGCTGAGTTAGAAGACTTCAGAAATTTTTCAGTTGTGTTTTTTCAACTTGTGTAATTTAAAAAGCCAATATTTATAAACTTTCAAATTTATATTGTGACGATTGTAAGATGCGTTAATGCGAACGCTTCTTAATGCTTTTCGCACATTACAAACCTATTTTGAATGTTAATCTTCGGAAAAATAATTTTCTGGTGCAACAGGCATATATTTTAAATTCCTAACAGGAGTGGTTTTGTGGCCCTCTTGAGATCATAGGGGGCACTAGGGGAAAACCAAGGGTGATGGCACAATTCTGATCTCAAATTCGGTTTTAGGAAGCAAAAATACATACCGGTATATAGATGAGTGTTCTGTACCAAGACTTTTTTTTTTGTAGCCTGTTTTATTTTTTTATCAGACTAAAGTTTGAAATAGTTCGCGACCCATCTTATGATACTAAAAATGAACACTGAGTCTTAACTAAGTGTACGAATATCATTCATTTTCGACTTCGAAAAAAAATAATTCTGGTCTTAAGATAATAATAGTTTTTATTATAATGATGTTTCAATTATTGCAATATATTTCAAAAATGTATTTCTTGCTTTACAAGGCGAACTCTGAACTTTATTTATAATTCCAATGAAAAGTGGTTTCATGAAAAAAGAGACATTTCTTTAATTTACTTTATAAATACCTTTAAAAACAAAATACTTTTTTACAATTATATGTTTAGCTCTATGCGAATTAATTTATGTAGTAATATTTTTTTTAAAAAATAAAGTTCTTTGAAGAACAAACCTGCTAGACTGACTGAAAAAAAGGCTATACAAGCTAACTAACTATTTTACTTATGTTTTTCTATGATTATATCTTAAGCTGACTCTTCATTTCATTATATATAAAATTTACACAAAAAAAAAAAAAAAAAATATTAAGCTTCATTCCATTGATTTAATTCTTATAATAATTTTGAAATTTTTTTATGTGCATTTTTTATTAATTATCTCCTTCTTCTTCGCTGAAGAAGTTTGTTATATTAGAGGAGTTGCTGTCCATTTCTAATTTTTGTATTATCTTCTTAAAAAAAAGCACGTAATCAAAGTGTTTTATACGCTTTTGCAAGTCGCATAATTTCGAACAAAATTAAATAAACAGGATTTATTCAGCAAAGGGAAGTGCAAAGTTTTTGTCCACTTCTTTTTCATGATTTTCGTATTTGAAAGGGTGTTTTTGTTGAAATTATTGAAATTATTCGAAGTAGAAATAATGTTTTTGATAAAAAAAACTTGTCAACATAAATTTTATATTTCATGTAACTTTTTCATTTAAACCATTCTTTAAAAAAAAAAACAAAATATTTGTAGCACGAAGTAGTAAAAGTTATTTGTAATTCCTGATTATATAGAATTCGTACTACTAGTTTAAAAAACAAGAACTTGTTTATATAGGATTTGCTTTTTTTATCATAATTTTTCAATTTGTTGTTTCGAGCAACAAAAAATTTTGATTTTTGTCCATGGGCCAACGCAGTGTGTGACGTCTGAGTGTGGACTCATAACTCGAGAACGATTCGCTCGATTTTCACTCGAATTAGATACAGATTTTCTTCATATTGCCCTTCCAAAGGAAAGTTTCCTGCAAAATTGAAAATCCGGGAAGATGAGATTTTTTAATTTACTTTAAATTTGTTGATAATTTGACACGTCAATCATTTCGGTTTGATTGAATGACATCGACATTGTTGTACTTCAGTTATTTCCATTGTTTTTAATAGAACCTTTGAATAACAAATTTGAATTGACCGAATTATAAAAGCAGTTCGAGCATTATCGACAAAATAAATTTCACCGCACCTAGTTTAAAGCGTTATTGGAAGAAAGTTTCGAAAAAATTGTTTTTTTTTTATTTTGACCCAACGAAGGGGTCGCGCATCGACATATTTCTTTATAACTTCAGTATTTACCGTCCGATCTTAAAGAATGATATGTTTTTTTTTTGTCTTAGGAAGACTTTTTTTGTCTCTAGAACTCATTGACCTCAGTTGATTTCTTATAGTACTGACCCACCGGACCCACATTGTGCATGCTCGGAGTTATTTTTTTTATAACAACGAAGTTCGCCCAGTCAGCTTGTTTTTTCAATAATCCAACTTAAACGTACTCAACTGACCAAAAAAACAGCAAATATTTTTGTTTTAGTTTTTTTTTGTTTTTTTTTCAGATTATGTATGTACATATGTATATTACAAAAGGCTATAAAACTTCAAAACAAATATTTTTGTTTTAGTATTTTTTGTTTTTTTTCAGATTATGTATGTATATTACAAAAGGCTATAAAACTAAAAAACTAAGAGTTTTTGCGGGCGTTTATGTCAAATTTTACAACCAAATTTTCAATTCTAAAATGACTTTTCTTAGCGATTTTGAAATAAAAATCTTCAGATTTTGAATCTGAAGTTAGAATTTCATAATTCCAAATGTGAATCCGATATGGCGACTGAAATTTCTTCGTTTCAGTGTGAAATTTGTTTAATACTTAATTGAAAATTGTGATTTTGACTTCAAAATGACGGCTCCAATGCTGCACACAGTAGGTCTGTTCCCGTACTCTAAAGTTTTAGTCCAATTTACCAGTTTTACAGGTTGTAGTCCAAGAAGCGTTCCCGTACTTGAAAAAATGGTAATTAAAAGAAAGTGCAATCGAGAGATTACAAATTTTCCCTCCTGTCAAAAGTTGCAAGTTTTAGTCTGAAAAATTTCGAAAAATGGTAAAAGTGTCAAAAAGCTTAAAATCAGCTGTATACAAGTTAACAAAGAAATTGCAATGTATGGAAACTTTTTGAGTCTATTAAAATGGGTACCATAACCGATGCTCCACATCAAGCCAACGCTGAGCAAACATTGTTATTGTTATGTTATTTGACAATTTATACAATTATAGTCCGAAAAGTGTTCCCGTACTTTTTTTGGTTTTTCTCTATCTTCGAGAGATTCGTTCTTTCTCTCGGCTTTTGAAGGTTTTACACTTTTTAGTCCAAAAAGTACGGAATCAGACCTGGTATTTAAATTGTCAATTTAGAACTACGATCTTGAATGGTTGGTCAACCATTTGGAAGTTTATTAAGATGTCAAACAATTTAATTTCATATCAAAAAAGTTTTACTTATACTTATTTACATTCAAGTCCTTTATAAATTTCTTTAATCTTTAAATAATAATAAAAATGTTATAATAAAAATGTAAATAAAAAATTTAATAATAAAAATGGCGTCGTATTGTTTATGTATTTATAACAAAATTTAAAATGGCGAATCGAGTATTATGAAATAAGGACGAAAACAAAACGCATTGATATTGATTTAACTGTTACCATAGTAGTTTTGGAAACTTAAAAAAAGAAGTTTCAACACAAACTTCGGACTTTTCATCATAAAAAATAACGGAGGTCTATAAGTTGTACACCTTCCCATGTTGCAATATAAAGACAATAAAGTTAGGAAGCTGGTCATCGATTTCACAGCGATTTCATCCGTTCTGAATTCTTCCACACAGAATGGATAGAAAATAAAACTCAAAAACTTTGTTCATATATTTAAAAACCTGCATTGCATGTATAATTAATAATTTTTTATTTTCCATTATAACCACGTTGTTCTAAACTAATAATCGATCGATTAACATAATTTGATGCTCTAGTAGATTTAATCGGCTACATACATTCAGCAACGTGATGCGATTCTTAATGGTACCGATTAGAAATGTTATGACTTGGCTGATGGGATTTGCGGTTGGTTAAAATTGTTAAAACATTTCGAACTAATGAGCAGTGCTTTAAATTCGCTGTAGTTTTTTGTTTTTATAAATTTAGGTAGAAAAAAGAAAAAAAAAATTAACAAATCGCCTCGGGTTTGAATATTCAACGTAGAGCAGGACATTATTTAGGACGCAACAGCAGAGCTACAGAGACGACCACAAGAACAAAAGCAACGATAGTGTTTAAATGGCTTCCTATAATTAAGCGGGTAAAATGCAGCGAGAGTAGTGGCGAACGAGAACAAGGATCAGAAACGGGAACCTGGGTGTGTCATTTATATATACATAGTATATATATATATATACATGAAAGGAACTCCTTAGCTTAGCATTAGAGCTGGATTTTATGTAAATTTGTATGTGCGTCGGCTGTTGGGTGGCTGCTGCCAACGACGAAAATTTATGCCTAGTCAAAGCAACTGCACACAAAGAAACATGTACTCACACATGTACATGTTAAAATATGCAAACTTGTTTCAATTAATATAATTAATATAATGGATGCCAAGATTATCGATGAAAATTTAATTGCATAACGTACGTTGTTGGTAGTAGCCATTTGGTTCTGATTGTTAGAGGTTGTTAGAGGCGAGCTTGTTTTAGCTTCAAGCGCGCCTAATGTAGATAAATGAAGAAATTTACTCTAGGCCATAGCTTCTCGCAATATATGCCTTGCCATAAATGGAACTTATTGATATAAAAATATTTTTTGTTATAACAAAAAACATATTAAAAGCAAGAAAAAAAACAAAAATATATCCAATAAATTATAAAGATGAAATCAAATTCCGAGACGTGAACACTTCCCAAGCGTATATTTCACGCATTGCGTTTAAAATAGTTCGCATTCGTACGATATGCGATGCAGAAGCGTTTCGATGCCTGCCTGATGCATTGCTGCAAGCACGTTGGGATGCGCCAGTCGCAGCGCCTTCTCGGGCAATGTCATCATCCTTATTATCCTGCATAAAAACAAAAACTAATATTTTCATTGCGCATTCCATAATTGATTTATGAATTTTTAATGCAAAAATGTTTGTGCGAACAAAAACCACAGCAACAGCAAAAGCAGCAAGAACAACAACAACAACAACAATAGCAACAGCACCAGCAACAAAAGACGCCAACAACAGAGTTATTATTATTATTGTCATCCGAAGCCAAGGATGCAAACGCATGTGAGACGTTTTTAACCGCCACCGTGCAGGAAGCCACTTGGCCGCACTTGATTCCCAGAGGTAGAGGTACATTTGCTGACTGCCAGTAGTCTTCTGTGCATATGCATTGTTGTTGGTGTTATTGTTTTTGTTGTTATTGTTTTGTTTCTGTTCTACTACAAAGGACACTTGCTGTGGTTTTATTTTATTCAGTTCTTCTGTGGCTCCCCAATGTAAGCTCCCAAGAAAAAAAAAAAAAACAAAATAAAATCATAAACGAATCCGTAAACGAACAACTTAACAATAACAACAACAACACCAACAACATTAAAGCTTAAAATCGTGCAATTTCGTGCGCCCCAACATAAATCATAAAATTAATAACCGTAAAGTGACAGCTTCAGTTTTTCCTTCAGATTTGATCGTCGTAACCCACACTCGCAGTTGCAGTCGCATTCGTATTCGTCGGATTCCACTCGTTTTCATTGTACTGCGATTTTGGAACACAACTGTTGGGAACGCAGGCACGAGATACTCATTAAATTTGTTGGCTTTGCACAACACACCAAATAAAAAACAAACAAAACAAGTATCTTAAAGATGGCTCATCAATGATCATCATCATCATCATCATCATCATCATTATCATCATCATTTGAACTTGCGATGCATTTTTGTTAGTTTGCTCTTATACTTCGTCCCTCGTTTGGCGACTAAAATTTTGTTATATTTCCGTGCCTTACCAACACCTTCAAAAACAATGAAGAATAAAAACACAGAAATTAATTTTTGGGTTCGCTGCCACTTTGGTATTTCTTTTGACTTTTAGTAAATCACCGAAACGTGGCGCTGCACTCACTTAAGTTGCATCTGCAGAATTCTTTTCACCCCGTGTTGAGCTAATTTTTGGCCAGAGATTTGCAAGAATTTGTTGAAAATTAAATAATAATTAGCCATAATTTTTTTTGTTAGTCGTGGCGAAGAATGCCGTAACAACCGCTTTGATCTTTTGAATAGGTTTTCTCTGGAAAATGTTTAACGGCTGTGAATTTATTGTATTGCATTTTCCATAATTTCATGTTAACACAGTTTTATTGCGTTCCACCAACAGACAACATCTTTATTCGACTTTGTCTTCATCAAAGATGTATGTTCCAAGTATTTATAAGTAGTTTCATTACACGTACGTACCCGTGTGTATGAGCAGCTATTTCAAAACTAATAAATTTTCTAGCATAAATATATCGCATGTAGCTTTTTGTCATAGATGAATTTTTTTTTTTTTAATTTTCAATAGTAAATTTAGTTAAAAATGGAAGTATGGGACAAATTTATTAATTTAGAGTGGTAGTAAAACAGGGCTTTATTATATACTTAACACAGGGGGAAGGGAATATATTTTTAAAAATTGTATGGGATTTATCTTCCTTCTTAGGAATTTATCCTAGAAAAATTCGGCATCAATTCAGCTGAGCATAAACTCGTACTCTTAGAAATATATTTCATACAACAGTGAAAATTGAATCGATAAATATTTTTTAATTAATTTTAAACATTTACGATTTTCATTCCCAACTATCTGCGGCACTTGTGTGAAATCTCTTCAAAGCTTTTTAAGACTCAAAACCTCTACAAAGCACAGTAACGAGGTATAAAAATATAAAAACTATATAAAATGTGTGGAAATTTTAAATATTTCGCAAACATATTGTCATTAATTCATAGGGGACAGTGCCCACCTAATGGCACTGTTGAGGCCATTACTTTCGTGCGATTTTCTTAACAAAATAAATGGAAAAAATTGAAAAAATTATGTAAAAATGGGTGAAAATTATGTTTCTCTGTCTTGTGCTTCCTTTTCTTATTTAGAATTTCAGATTTTGCAAGTAAAATGAAACCTTTGCATATTGACACACTTTAACTGAATAGAATTTTAGGGATCCGAAGAAATATCCACTCTTTGACGATGTTCCGTCAAGGGTGTCAGTAGGTGGGCACTAACGCTATTCTGACATGACGCGAAATATCTTTTTTTCCATTTCGCAATAATGTTCGTTGTGGCTCGTGGTATTGTGAAGAATAAAGAACAAGCTAAGAATTCCACTATTATGTTATGTTATGTTATTATTATTAACTTTATTATTTTAATATGGATGCAAAATACTTGAAAATTAACTTAACAAAGATAATCGATATTAGATCGCCTTAAATTTGTTCGTATTTTTTACTTTTCGACGACGTGTGACTACAGCAACTCGTACATACAACTCAATGATTTATGAAAAGTGAACACTTATTGAGATGATACTTTAACACTTGGCACAAAGTCGCTGTTGGAGGGCACTCTCCCCTATACTTTTTGTTATTTGTTTCCTTTTATTTTATAGAATACTGAAAAGAAACTAGGAATCGTTTTGGACAATATCTGGAAAATCATTTTCTTGTCTTTGCGACGATTGAAATTCCCAAGTATTTTATTAAAATTATAGCAAATTAAGATCCTTAGCGATCGGGTCAGTATCAGTACGATTTAAAGGCACAGAGTTTGACAGTTAAATGTGCGATACTTTCAGTTGCGATTGTCGGTGATATTTCACAATTACTGACTTCAAATTCTTCTTCATATCTTGAACCTGTAATGTACCCAGCAACATAAATAGATGACTGAGTTCAAAATCTGATTGATTTTGGAACACATTGTAATTTTTATCAACCATTTACACATCGTAAACTTGCTTCGGTTCATCTCCGAAACAAAATCCTTCGTCCACATTGGTAACTGTAAAATATTTAGTTTGAAATTGTATTTTCTTGTAAAGCACTTGCAAATGAAATCATGAATATTTTATTGCATTCAAATATTATTAAAAAAATAAAAATATTACTTCGGATGGTATAAAATATCGTAATGCTAATAATGCCATAATGTTCTTCAAGAATTTCTAGGCTCCTCCTTAGAATTAATTTTCCAACTATTAGAATGTTTTTGCGCGATGACACAACTTACAAAATATTGTTTAAGAAATAACACATATTTATCATCATCGCGTTTTGTAGGGAATTTTGTTTTATTAAATTAAATTTCTTAATATTAAGTTTTAACTTCTATCGATAGTCCCTATGACTGCCTATGCTATTTTTTTAACACCTAGAGAAAAGTTGTTTTACTGAGCAGTACCTTTTCAGCGAAATATTGCATTTGCACAAAACGAAAGTTATGATGCAAAAACTTGTTGGCGTTTATTGCAGAATGCCTACGTAAAAATTTTCCGAGAAGGATTGCACCGACTATTTTTAAAAGATTTTTCTTTGGCAAATTTTTATGAAGAAAATTTTTTAACATTAATTTTGTATAAAGTTAAAAAAGGTCCAATTTCGACCACTATACATTAATTTATAGTGCGAACCCTATAATTATAAATAGACGAGTAAAAAATTGGTTGAATTTCGACCCCAGGCGATACTAGTTATATTAATAGGCCTATACAAGGTTATACTCTCAGGAATTCGGTAGTTTTATTTACAAGAACTTAAATCGAAGTACGCAAAACAAGTTCGCTTACAAAATGTTTCAACTTGTCAGTACAAGTACCTTCTTAGTATTATCGAGCGAGAAAATTTCGTGAACTTGTATTCACAAATTTCGTAAAAATTATATCTTGGTTGAAACCTCTCAGCACTTCGAAAATGTAACCTGTTTAAAATTACAATCATATGAAATAGACATATCAATAAATCAACGCTGAAATTCAAAGTGATATCAATATATAATTTATATTGCAAAATGATTTTTTGAAATGATGCGACGCATTTCATCGCATGGATCATCAACTGGTTTTAATGTTTTGTAAACTTGGTGACAAGCAAATCTTTAATAATTCCATCTTTTTCAACTTTTCATCTTCCAAAATAGTGACGATTCGTCGGTTTTTAAATTTGATTTTTACACAGTTGGAGCTCATGGATAATGACGCTACATTTTTTCATGAGCGGATAAACTGCCTCTCAGATAGAGGAAACCGTCTCCATGTATACTTTTAAAAGTCTAATAACGAAGCGCGATTTGTATCCAGTCAAGCTTGAGTTGAATCCACCTTCTTTTTCTTGAAAATTAAAAATTGAAATTGAAATATAAAAAAATTAAATTGCAATATTAAAAACAAAATCGTAGTTTCGTGAAGAGAGTATATTTAAATATATTGCGAAATTTTCAAATCAATCGAGCAGAAATTGGTTCTTCCTATGGGGAAAATTAGCAAAAATGTAATGTTAAAATGTTAAATTGTTCTTTTCCAAATTCTAGCTTTATCCAAAATGTCATTCTGTTATAATGGTATTTGCAGTGAGCTTTACTAGGGATGCTCACGTTAAAAATGCATTGATGTTTTTTTTCGATTTCATGCATCGTGAATTCTCATCGATGATTTACAATGCATCATTAAAACAAATGCATGCATTTTAAATTGAGTTACAAACTAAGAATAACATGAAAGAAAATGACTTGTTAATAAAAATGAAAAAAAAATTTATTAATTTTTTATATTCCAATATTTTTGAATAAAACTTTGTAAAAATAATATTTTATTGACTCTTTAGCTTACCCACATTTTTTTGGTTTTATGCTACCAGACACCCTTACAGAGATTATATTTTGGAAAAAACATCCCTTTCTTAAGATAATGGCATTATTTAAACTATTATAGTAAATAGTATCACTTTTTCATTTTTAATAAAAATTGCAATATGAAAATGAAAAGTAGTTAAAAAAAAAGTTCAACTCCATTCAAAAGAGAATTCGATTTTACGTAGATATGAACCCACTTTGTCAATTTTTAAGGATGGTTTGGAGTTCCTTAAGAGCTACTTAAAATTTAATAATATTTCCAAGTCAATTTTTCTCCATTATGTCAGTATGTGCGTTGGAAATACTTCATGTTTAAAAAAATTTTTATGAAAACTATTTTAACATAATATTTTTGAGTGTGCTATTTTCGAAAAATTCATTTTTAGTTTAAAATAACTGATTTAGTTTTTTGTTTCTAAATGTTTTAATGTTTCGTTGTGTATATATTTAAAAAGTGGTTGCCACATTATTGATAGTTAAGAAATTAATTTTTAATATAAAATTAACAAAATTACGTCCAAAATATCAAATTTATTTGTTAAATCTCCATGATTCTAATACTGGAGGATGTCTTACTTTAAAAAATGTTTAATTTTGAATTGATTCATCAAGATAAAGCTTTGAGCTAACAATCTTAAAAGATTTCAAGCACATATTACAACGAGAAATCTAATATTTTAAGTTTCCAAAAATAAAAACCATAAATTAAATCACGGATTTTTACATTTAAACTGAATTTTTAAATAGAATAAAATCTTTTGTCATGTTTTTATTTATACCGTCGGTAGAGCACCTTTGAACATATAAAGCATCACAGTTTTCGTACAAATATTTTAAAACACGAAGTAGTACCATCAGTTCAAATACGGTAATATAAAAAAAAATATCTCTCAAATGGTTAGTACATATTTTTAAAATAGTAACCCAATTTTTTTTTATTATTTTCATTTCGATTTTCATTAGAATTTTTAATTTCATAGGAATTTAGAAATTTATTTAGGAATTTTGAAACGTTGTCAAACATTTTGAATTTCATTTTATAAAATATTTTTTATAATTTCATAGGATTGACGTATTGCTGACTGGTTTTTAAGTAATTTTCAACGATATTTTATATTTCATACCACTCTTTGTGTTTAATTTTGTTTTTCATTTTTAAATTATATGTTAATATAAAGTCACTTTAATCAAAATATACCCTTTTTTTTAAATTTCCAACCTCTTTTATTTACATGGCTGACTTCTGAAATATTTTTTTAAAAAATCGCGTTTCTTATTGAAATTGTGGTTCAAAATAGGAAATAATGATTAACCCTAAAACTGTATCGCGGGGTGAAAAAACACCCCAAACTAGTTTATATCTCGCGCCAGACACAAACGTCTTACGTTTACTGCCAGGGACCGTAACCATAATTCTGTTTCAACGTCTAAGAGAAGAGGGAGCACGCTCGCGGCATCTGTACCACTTGGTAGCTCAAGCAGTGAACATGATAAGCGCGTCTGGGGTGTTGTTTCACCCCTCGATACAGTTTGTGTATATTTCTCGTCATCTTAAAGTCTTTTTATTTTTATATTTTTTAAACTTTTTGGACAAGTAATGAGTGGTTAAGGACCCACTTCACATATATTTACATATGTACACTCCCTTCCACTTGATTAACCGCACTTGTTTTAATAACAAAAAATGCTCTGCTCTCAATATTTAGGAAAATGACCACAACAACTACTTGGAATAAATGCTCATTGGGTGTACTTACCAACAACAACCAAAAATTTGCACTCCCTTTAAAAAAACGGTACCTACTAACAAGTTTTTATACAGATATAAAAATTATTCCAATTCTTACTCGTTCATTAGTTTAGACGCAGTACGAAATCAACGTTTTCAGTGATACAAGTTAACTTTGAATGATACAATTTTTTCAATCAAGTGTTTTTGAGGCTTGGAAAATATGGAGTCAAATGCTTCAAGTGTCAGGCCTTCGTGTGTCCAGACTATAGAGCTGTTATCTGTCAGGAGTGTGGTGAGCAAGAATGAGAGATAAAAATCAGGTTAAAAAATGTTTGATGATAATTTTAATATTCTTCTCAATAATTGGAGACCATCCAAACTTTTGGCCAAAACAGTTTAGTATACGTGATTCAATGTCAAAAGACAAAAAAATGAGTCCCTATGGAACCATCAAAGTCACACTGCTCCCGAGATACGGGCCCTTGAAAATTGGGGTATTTTTTCACCCAGCAATACAGGAAAATAACGATACAGTTCGAGGGTTAAAAGACATAGTCGTGCAAAAGACGTGTAAAATAACAATCAGCCCAATCGGCTCGATAAAACTTTTTCAGACCCTTGGGCCGATCAAACAAATTTGGTAGGTTTTAACAGCAGACTGCGCGCAATTATGAGCCGCAAAGCAAAAAAGCCTAAAATTGGTTATGCAGTTTATGAATCCATATGGGTGTGCAAGTGGACCCACAACCAGTGGTTGCTCAACTCAACCTCCCCTTTCACGTTCTTAAATAGTCGCACTCCCACATTGGACACGCTGTATAATGAATCATAATATTAGGAAATATTTATATATTAAGCATTAACTTGAACTAGGTTTTAACTCTTATTCGGGACTTCTTCTCTGGTATAACGTACTCGGCACACTGGGTTCATATGCACACCTGCAACAAAAAACAGTCATAAAAAAGAAGCAATAGAATATTTCTATGTCACAATGGTTAAATATGGAAAGTACTTAAATGTTTGGTTTCGTTCCTAACTTTTTTTAATTTGGAAATCTAATTTCAGATAATTCATTTACGTATGCTTACATATTTATTTTTTACACACCTTCATAATATATTATATCTGTATTCTCAAGATAAATGAGTATAGAAGTGTTTTGTGTACATAATTGTTTAATTGCAGAAGATTTTTTTCTTTTACTAGTGGTCAAGAATTTTTGGTTGAGATCGGACGGTTGTGAACGTTTTAAAAATTCTCTGTGTTCGGCTAGTGCTAAGAATAAACTTACTTACTTAGATGGCGCTTACAACCGTTTGTCAGTTTTGGTCTCGTCTATGAATTTGCACTAGCCTCTTTTGTCGTGCGTTTGCTGGCGTCTGTTGGATGCTCCAAGCGTTGTCAGGTTACTCAATGCCTGGTCTTTCCAACGGAGATGCGGTCTTCCTGGTTTGCGTTGACGGCCGCTGTGTACCGAATCCAATATATTTTATTTTTCGCTGAAGCTTCGTCGTTCATTCTCTCGACATGACCTAGCCAGCGAAGCCGCTCTATTTTAATACGCTTGACTATATGCAGCTCATGCAGCTCGTGGTTCCATTGTATTCGGTACTCGCCACTGACGCAGATTGGACCATAGAACGCTCCCAAAATCCTTTCATCATTGCTGCTCAACGTCCAGGTTTGTGATGCATGATTATTGACTTATAGAGCGTTAGTTTTGTTCGTCGAGAGAGAGCTCTGCTTCTCAATTGCCTACTGAACCCAAAGTAACACCTGTTGGCAAGAGTTATCTTTCGCTTAATCTCAATACTGATATCATTGAAGAAATCAATGCTGCTTCCCAGGTAAACGAAGTCGCCCTTTAAGGAAGTGTTGTCAACAGTGACGTGGTTTCCAAGACGCTGGGACTGTCTGCTTGTTGACACAAGATACTTCGTTTTATCTGCATTCATTGCAAGACCCATTCGACTCGACTCTTTCTCTAGCCTGGAGAATGCTGCACTGACTTCACCCGTATTATGGCCAATGATGTCAATATCATCCGCATACGCCAGCAGCATAACACTCTTATAGAAAACTGTGCCGCTGCGCCTCAAGTCAGCAGCTAGGATGATCTCGTCCATGACTATATTATTGAAATTAATAAAATAGTTTGGATTCCCGATGAAATCTGATAGAACTTATATAAGTAGAAGATAGAAGAAATTTCTATTTGATAGAAGATAGAATAACTTTCTATCTTCTCTTAGCCATATTAACCACAGAAATACGTTCATAATTGAAGAATATAGATGAACATTTTATGTGCATTTTATGTGAAAGAAAAATGTTTGAAAATGATAGTTATTAATTTGACGAATTTTGTGTTTGAAATATAGCTTCGTCAAAAGATTTCGTCAAAGTAAGAGAAAAATGTTTTTAAAAGTTGCTTGAAAAGTATTATTTAAGAAATGAATGAAAGCAACAGCATTAATTATTTCAAAGGATTGACACTTTGACGGAAATAAAATGGTCGAATTTAAAAATTTGGGTAGTAAATTTTTTAATTTGGTACATATTTTATTGCCTCTTCAAATTTCAGCTTTTAAAAGATTTCAAAGGACATTTGAATGTTGAAGTAACCGCTTGTCTTAAATTTAACTCCCTTTACTAGCTGATGACGAAGCTTCTTATTACCTTTCATAAACCATCCCCCTTCCAACACCCTGATCTCTTACATAATGCTGCTGCATAATAAATATTCTCTTTCTATCTCTCTTCTTCCTTCCTTCCTCACACTCTTTCGAAATTAAAATCCATTAAAATTAAATGGTCCTAAATTCTGGCAAATATAAGAAACACTTCTAAAAACATTTACAATAATTTAAACGCTCATATCGCACTCGTTATGCTCGTTGTGTTCTATCTGTGGTAATTTCGATAAATTCCGGATGAATTTGAAACCGCAAGCAGTGCCCCGACAGAGAACAGACTCCTTCGAGTAACCCACTCCGCAGTTCAGTTCAGTTTGCAATGAAAAGGATCATTAAAAATAAACTGACTTGCGTGCAGATAATAACCGACCAGTTTGGATGTTGTTCTGTTTGATGGTGCAACCTGGAACTTGCGTTGGTGAAATGTATTTTTTATGTTCACACAAAAATAAAATGAACAAAAACCAAAAAACAAAAAAAAGAAATAAAGAACAAAATACAAGCCAGAACAAAAACATCATAAAAAAAGAACATGGCAAAAATGCAGACCACGACAACTACGGCGACCAGGGCCACAAGTTGGCCACTTGTTGTTGTTCTACTACATTTTGTGGACATTCATTCACAATTCATATGATTTCATTCATGAAGATGATTTTATTATAATGTGTGTCGCTTGTGGCCAACACGGTTCTGAATCCGCTGGAATCACTGCCCTGTAGGCAGTTCAGTGTTTTTTTTATGGACAATCTTGGCCGAGAATTGTTTAATAGCCGACCAATTTAATGGACAGTCAGTGCTAACTGCGAATTACGAATGTGATTAGATAACGTCGTTCAGTCGTTCCGTCGGCTAGTCAGTCTGCTGTTAATCCGGAGGTGTTGAAAAGCATTTCATTGTGAGCAGAATTACCATTATTAGATTAGGAATATTATTACGCTTCGTCCACTTTGGACGTTAACAATGTTGCAAATAGTTATAATCAAAAAAACCCAGAAGGTAAATGTGTGCGCCTGGACGGGAGTAGGAGTAGAAGGAGGTACTTCGGTAGCAAAGTAGTATGCAGATTGAGTTTATTATTTTTAAGGGATGTTTTGTAGGAAGACCTCTGATTTCACTTGTTACGTTAATATCTATATTCGAATTATCTGCACGCCATTTTATGTGGTAGTTAATAATTAACTGGCTTCTTGATGATTGCGGTTCTGCTAATGGGCCAAAAGAACATTTCACTTAGGTTTACCTTGTTGCCAACCTGCGTGAATGATAGTCTGTTTTTATTCGTTTGAAATGTTTGTCAGGATACTTTACTATAAGTAATGTATGGCTTGGAACCAAGTTAAAAACAATAAATCTCAACACTCTGACAGTCATTACGAAATTTGATACGTTTCCGTACACAGCATTGAGCTACCTTTCCGTATGCGAACTCAACATTTTTACTTGTATTTAAAATGCTTGAACTGCAAATTTGCATATGTGGAGTTTGTCGATTGGATCTGATCTCTTGGCGATCAATGCTGTCCACGCCTTTAGAAATAAAATTAAACATAAGTCACTCAGAAAAACTGCAGCACGCAGGCAAAGTGGCCAGCTCAATGAATTAAGCTTGCCTGCCTAGCAAGGATGACATTCAGCTTGAGCTCGGGCAGTCAGCGGATGATGATGACTAGGATGATGACGCTTCGCATGGCGATCGTAATTTGTCGTTGGCGTTATATGACGTTTTTTTTACTTTGTTGTTTTTTTTTGGATGCTGAGTAACTTTAAAAGAATGAATCCATGGATACCCGCACAAGCTGGCTGTCCAGCAAGTTGAATTTTGAGAAAGGTTCAAATCTGATAAAGTATCTTTGGTCTGTGAGTTTACGCAATGAAGAAGAGGATAAACCGACCAAACTAAAGTCTTATCTCTTAGAAGGTTGTCTGAAAGACTTAAGTATTTTTTCCGTTTTTTTTTTTATTTTGTTTTATTTTTGTCCAAATTTGTCTTCTTTTTTATGACTTCTTTCGTCGTTCCTTGCGTCTTCCGAATAAAGGTTAATAAAATGCGACAGCCAGCGTTGACCGCCGTTGGACCAAGCAATGGCGAATGAACGTATAGGCAGACGGATCGGTTGCTTCCCATTCTTAAGAGTTCGTTTCGACGCGTCTTTCAACATCTAGCACATACCTGCTTGTGCTTCGCTTGGCTTGAAACTGTTTTTTGTTTAGACTTCAGCTTATATTTGTTTACTGTTGTGAGTTACCTTTTTGTATGAGACCGTATAGCAGACCTACACTCTCATCAGGCATCAGGCATCTTGCATCAAAGCTGACTGTGATAAATTGAAAATTAATGAAGTGAAAATAGATGGAACGGATCGCAAATTGCACCGAGCCAATAAAATATTTTGACATTTGGAGTTATCGTCTTAATCTGCTTGGCTGACTTCTCTTCGAGATTTGAGATTGTATCCAGTTGAACTCGTACGCTATGCTATACAGCGCAGTGCAAACGAATCCGGCCAACAGTCACTGTTGACTGGATCGAATGTTCGGTCTCACATCTCTTTTGAAGAACTTGCCGATTTCGTTGGTGACTGCAAATCACCTGTTTGTAGATTCCGCCTTGCATTAATTTTCTTAATTTTTTCCATATTATTAGTAAACACATTTTTTTCTTTCTATTTCTTTGCAGTTACTTGGTGGTGGCGGCGGCAGTGGTGGTGGAGTTGATGGTGGCGTTGTCGTTGGACAGTCAACTACCGCCTCGGGCATTCCACAAACTTCAGTTGCTACAGCAACTGCTCCTTCGCCCTTGTCTGGTGTTAATGAGGCATCGCTTAGTCCATCTGGCTGTTCGACTACGACCGGTGTCACCACTGGGCCACTGAGTCCAGGTGCAATTTCGCAAACGTCAAACAATGCGGGCACCGGTGCTAGTGCAGTCGTTGACGGTGGTGGTGCTGTTGCTGCAGCCAGTATTGTTGGCGACGGCAGTGCTGCAGTTGCATCAGCCGGCGGGACATCCTGTTGCGAAAACGGACGACCGATTGTGACGGATCCAGTATCAGGACAAACAGTGTGCTCCTGTCAGTATGATTCCGCACGTCTGGCTCTCTCGAGTTACTCACGCATGCCGGCTGGCAGTGTTGGTGTCTATGGCACACCATATCCATCGACAGAGCAGAATCCTTATCCCAGCATTGGAGTGGACAGTTCGGCTTTCTACTCGCCTTTGGTAAGTAAACCTGTTCAGTGCATTTCTAATTGGATTATGTGTGTTCGTCGTTGCATTCAAGTAATGCGTTTGAAGTGAAGAAGCAGACATCCTTAAAATTTAAATTCAGTCAGTTTGGGTGAACATCGTCATGTTGTTCACTGACTAGTTTAGCACTCAATGGTAATTGAATTCAGTAGTTCACCCCCTTGTTTAAAGCATGATTTCATGGGGGCATTGCTGCAGTTCATGTGAGTTGCTTTAAAAATTAATAAAATTTGTTCGATTAAAACTTGGATGGAGTGTTAGTCATGCTTGGTATAATAGAAGTAGGTATGCTTTATATTTTTTTTTATTTAGTGTGTCCTGTCGCAAAAATGTGGTTAATACATAACTCCATATATATGTTGGAGATGGTAACGCTGTATTTTTCTTATAAACTTTTTGATTGCTTTGAACCTAGATGTAAAAGATATTATAAATAGATTTTAGATGTGGAAGTGCGAAATGTTAAATTTTTTATTTATTTTCTTTTCAGAAATGTTAACTGAATTTTTAACCCTTTATAATTTTTATTTATTTTTTAAAAATATCTAATAAAAAAACTGTGCAACAATTTGAGGGTAATTTGAAATAACTTGAAAAATCTCATCTGTTGTCTGTTAGCAGGTTATGAGATAAGAGGAAATTAAATTTATTTTAATACCCCCACGCAGTACCTACAAGTACTGTGTGTAAGCTAAAAATCTTAAATTCGGTAGTTGTGTCCACCCAAGCACACGCCCACCTCCCATACAACCCCAAAATTCAAAACTACATAAATAGGCTTCTGTTTGAGCTAGAAAAATGAAATTGTTTATTTATTCATTTTATATAAAAATTAAGGTGTGTTAGAAAAATGGGTGCCATCCAACCACGAGCACGACCACCTCCCATACAACCCTAAAATTTAAAACTATATAAAGAGGCTTGTGTCGAATCTACAAAAGTAAAATTAGATATTTATTTTTTTATATAAAAATTGAGACGTGAGAGAAAAATGGGCGTCATCCAACCACGAACACGCCCACATCCCATAAAAAAATATTAAAATATTGTTGTTTTATGTTTCCGTAGCGTAGTTCATTTGAAGGTTCTCCTCATCACCAGCTCTGAATACTTTGCACTCTTTGCACTTTTATATTGTTACTAAATTTTATATTTTTAACGTATTGTTTTGTTTTTATTTAATTCTAGTAAGATACGTCAAAAAATTTTGTAGATCAAATCAAAGTAATGACTTATACGGTAAGGAGTAAGTTTAGGTCATGATTTAATAATTATAAGGTGCCCCGATATTTGACGTCTTCTCACGAAAATGGAGATAGGTACCTTTATTTGAAGAGGAGAGCAGAAGAGCGAGTTTTTAATAATACAAATACCCTCTGGGGCTTGAATATCGTACTTTTTATTAGTACAATATATCTTAAGTTATTTTTATGCTACTTTTCTATTTTCAAGCAACCATCAGATGATTTATATACGTTCAGCAACTTCACAGCGTCTAAGCTTGACATATATTCACAAATTTATTGTCTCAATTAATTCAGTGAAAGTAATGTACACTTTTTTAATTTTTTCTAAGCAGTAAAATATTTAAAACACAAACTTTTTTATAAAAAAAACAAACACAAAAAAACACTGAAATATAATATTTTTGGAGAAGCCCACTAAACCCTTGTTGTCATTCAATTTCGAGAAAGAACAATTTTTTATTTACAAAAAATAAGGGTATGTCAAATTTCGGGATAACCTATTCAATCATATTTTAGGTGAAGAGTTCTTATGGCGATGTTTAGTACGACGTGTTTCTTGAATTGCAAAGTTTTAGAAAAGATGTTATAAATATCGAACGGGATTTCAAAGATATTCTACTTTTTATAAATCAAGAAGGTTTTCGACCCCCTGTGCCGAAAATAAGAGGGTCTTAATGTTCCCAAATTTGATAAAAAAATTAAATTTACAATTATTGTTACTTGTTATAACCTACATTTGTCAGTAGCTTTTATTGAATTCCAGATTGTAGTTTATCACATTCTTCGTAATATATAAAATTATAATAAAGACAATAAAAATGTTAACGCATAAACCATACACACAATAAAAATGCTATAAATAAAAAAATCATATGTTTATACAAATATTTAAGAAGAGATTTTCTTATAAATATATAAGATTGTGTATTTAAAAGTCAGTTATGCCATTTGTTCAGATAAATGTACGACTGTTATCCGACACAGGCAATTCTTATTAATATTTTTTTTTATTTAAAAAAGTCGTAAATATTTGTGGTAAAGAATTCACATTCTTAACGTCTTTAAATTCGTAATAAAAAAATCAGGAATTTACAACAAGCTTCGTCATAAAAGTGTTGATTTTTCGTTTGACGTCATTCATCATGCATTTTTCAGAAGTTTCTATGAAAAGTGCATGATGATAATAAAATATAAACTAAAAATTGAAATTTTAAACAATAAATTCATTAGAATTTGTATTAAATATTAAAATAATTAATTGCAATACCGGCCACTTTTGACAAAATCCCCTCTTCCGGAACACATACACAGAGGGAAAAACCTATGGACTCAATACATAAATTTATGTACTCATCGCATAGTTTTCTGCACACAAAAATTTTACATTTTTCATGTATTGAGTACATGTTGAAATCTTTATTGACTACATAATGCTTTCAAGCGGTTATGTAGTCAATAAAGAATTTTATGTACTCATCGCAAACTGTTAAAAATAATTTTATGTAATGAGTAAAGATCTTATGTACGTATTACATAGATTATTGACTCAGTACATTCATAATTTACTCATTACATATTTGGAGTACATAATTTTATGCAATGAGTACATACATTATTTACTCATTACATATTTTAAATGTATAATTTTATGTAATGAGTACATACATAATTTACATTTATTTAATGAGTACATCACCCAAATCACCCTCTTAACAAATGCAATAAATAACTTAATAAAGAAATGACTAGATTTCACAAAATAATTGCCAATTACTTATAGAAACCCAGCCATTCATTTCTTATCCAATCATCGCTTTTGTTCTAGAGTACAGTGGATAAACTCATTCCCGCTCTGATTTTCTACAGGCTTTAGAGGTGTTGCTTATTTGAAAATCAAGAAACGAATGACATAAAACAGCAAAATCGTGTGCCGATGTGCAACAGATACGTGTACTGAGTCCATATGTTATGTACTGAATAAATGTGTCACTTCAATCCTATAAGGGGGACGTGTACTGAGTCCATATGTTATGTACTGAATAAATGTCTCACTTCAATCGTATAAGGGGGACGTGTACTGAGTCTATATTTTATGTATTGAGTAAAGTTTTTGTAAAAAATTACATAACACGTTGATTGAGTACACGTTGCTTGTATCTATTGAAGTCTGCTATGTATTCAACACATAACATGATGTATTGAATACATTTTTTATTCATTTTAAAAAGTGAATAAATTGATATGTACTCAGTACACGCTCCCTTTACTCAGTAAATACTGCCCTCGTTGCGTTCTCATACAAGTTGCAGTGAATAGATTTTACATAGCTGTCTCTGTACTGACTACATAACTTTTTCCCTTAGTGTATAGTATATTTTGAGCATTAAGATATGATTTACAACCGAACTCAAGCACTAAAATCTGTCATGACAAATTTAAACGAAATTCGTGGTTTTTATGTATAGAGAAGATACCAATATATAGAGACTGTTATTATGTAAAAATATGTGACAAGTGTTATGAAAGTAGTAATGAAATTAATAACAGTTCAACGGTTTTTTTATTTGTTTTTTACACAGATGAATTAAAAATCTATTACGAGTCAAAAAAAAATTACGTCAATTGTTCAAAATCAAAATATATTCTAGAATGTGAATTATATTCAGTAACACAACCCACGGGGGTTTTGTGGATGTCCCTTCCTCCTCCAAAATTATTACCAACAAGAAAAATAGAATACAATAAAAGTAAGTCACATGAAAAGTAATTATAAAAAATCAAAAGATTAATGTATCATGAATATATTGAAGTAATAACTGTAATCAATTCTAAATGAATTTTAAAATTAAACTTAAACTAGTAAGGTATATCTTCGACTCGGCCGAAGTAAAAATACCCCCACGGTCGATTCGTATTGTTACAAAATCTTAAATTGAAGCCCTTTTTGTATGAGATTTCAAAAAATGTTACTATTGTGATGACGTCTAAAATACATTCATATCAAATTGTTTTCCTGCAAAGTAAAGGCAAGCCTATTTATAAAGTTTTCAATAAGGACTTGTATGGGAGGTGGGCGTGTTCTTGAGTGGTTGATACCAATTTTTCTAACTCGCCTCAGTTTTGATATAAAATACACAAATACACAATTCCAGGTCTGTAGCTTAAATATTAGCCTATTTATAGAGTTTTCACATTTATGGGTTGAATGGGAGGTGGTTGTGTTCGTCGGCGGATGACGCCCACTTTTCTTTCACGATTTAGTTCTGAAATAAAATACAAACGTATCAAATTTTTTTCCTGTAGCTTAAAGAGAAGCCTTTTTATAGAGTTTTAAATTTTGGGGTTATATGGGAGGTGGGCGTGTTCGTGGGTGGATGACGCCCATTTTTCTAACACGCCTCAATTTTTATACAAGAATAATAAGTATCTGATTTTACTTTTGTAGCTTCGACAGAAGCCTATTTATATAGTTTTCAATTTTTGGGTTGCTTGGGAGGTGTGCGTGTTCGTGCGTGGATCACGCCCATTTTTCTATCATGTCTTAGTTCTTATATAAAACGTATAAATATCTAGTTTTATTTTTGTAGCTTCGACACAAGCCTCTATATATAGTTTTCAATATTAGAGTTGTATGGGAGGTGGGCGTGTTAGTGGGTGGATGACGCCCATTTTTTTAACACACTTAAGTTTTGTCATAGACTATACAAATACCGAGTTTAAGTTCTGTAGCGTAAATATTCGTTTCTTTATGGAGTTTTCATCATTGGGGTTGTATGGGAGATAGGCGTGATTTTCATCTGATTTTGTCCATTCTCGAATTTGATCTTAGTTTTTTTTAAAAAAGCTTAAATATCGAATTTCAGCTCGATAGCTTCAAAATTACGGCCGCAATCGTGTCCACAGACAGACGGTCAGACAGATGGACATGGCTAAATCAATTCAGGTGGTGATGCTGAGCAAGAATATATATACTTATCTTTACCTACCACGCCTCCTTTTGGGCATTACACACGTCGTGAAAAAATTAATATACCCCTTACGCAGTACGCGTGGGGGTATAAAAATGATTCTGGAATTATTGGCAAAAATCTGTTCTGAACTCCAATGGCGATCCAGGTTTTTTCCATCATGCCTAAATTTTGTGAAACAATTACTTTGAATATGGGTATTTCCAAACTGGCGTTCTGTACGTTTTGTAAGAAAAAATTAAAAAAGAAAGAATGAAAAAGTCTTTTTTCAAGATATGTTTATTTTATATTTGCGAAGTAAAAGAACATGCTCATAGAAATAAACTAAATTGACCAAAACATAAATTTTTACTTGGTAGCCCGATAACTCGCCTTCGCAGGAAAATATGTTAACTCTTTATTTAAATTAATTTTCAATATTTCTCTGTAATAATACAAGTAAAACCACAATATTGGTTAACTTTTAAGTTTTTGGTCACGGTACACTTTTCTGTGGTAATGACCATATAGTGCATTTAATTTTAGTTTCAATTTACTCACACCTTGCATAGAAAAGAAAGGATATGTGCTCTTCTCACGCACATGTCTTGGAAATAACTTGGTAATTCTACACAATATGAAGCATTATAATTAATTGTACGGTTTTTTTTTAAATTATGATGTTATTCGAACAAATGTGTGATATGTAACAATTCCATACATTTTGGTAGTTTGGAATTTTTACATCGTTTAAGAATAGAAAGAAGTTATTTTTATAAGATTACACAGAATTTTAATTTTTCAACTGGTTATAAAAGAAAATTTTGACGTGATAGAGAAAAAAACAAGTAAAGAAAGTCTAAAGTCGGTCTAGCCCGACTATGAAATACCCTAAACCCACTTTTCAAAAATAAAAAATTTTTATTGTAAATGGGCGTTTTATTGTATTGTAGTGGGCGGATGAAGCCTATATTTTAATTGCATTAAAATGGTGATGAAAAATTTACACATACCAAGTTTTATTCCTGTAGCTCACAGTTAATGCCTTTATTGTGCTTTCGCTATGGGAGGTGGGCGTGTTCATGGACGGATTACTCGCAATTTTTGAACGCACCTTAGTTTTGGTATAAAATACATGCATACCAAATTCAATTTCTCTATGACAAACATAACCTTATTTATTGAGTTTTAAACTTTTTGGGTTGTATGGGAGGTAGGCGTGTCCGTATGCGGATGACGTCCATTTTTCAAAACCATCTTTGTCTTGTCATAAAAAACATATGTGTCAAATTTTAGCTCTGTAGGTTAAACAGAGGCTTATTTATTGCGTTTTCAATTTTTGGGTTGTATGGGAGGTGGGCGTGTCCGTGAACGGATGACGTCCATTTTTCGAAGACATCTTTGTGTTTGTTTAAAACAGATACATATCAAATTTTATTGTTGTAGGCTAAATATGAGCTGAGTTATGCAGTTTTCAATTTTCGCGTTGTATGGGAGGTAGGCGTGTGCGTGGGCGGATGATGTCCATTTTTCAAAACCATCTTTGTCTTATCATAAAAAACATATGTGTCAAATTTTAGCTCTGTAGGTTAAACAGAGGCTTATTTATTGCGTTTTCAATTTTTGGGTTGTATGGGAGGTGGGCGTGCCCGTGAACGGATGACGTCCATTTTTCGAGGACATCTTTGTGTTTTTATAAAACACATACATATCAAATTTTATTGTTGTAGGCTAAAAATGAGCTGAGTTATGCAGTTTTCAATTTTCGGGTTGTATGGGAGGTAGGCGTGTCCGTGGGCGGATGATGTCCATTTTTCAAAAACATCTTTGTGTTGATACAAAACACATACATACCAAATTTTATTGTTGTAGGTTAATTATGAGCTGAGTTATGCAGTTTTCAATTTTTGCGTTGTATGGGAGGTAGGCGTGTCTGTGGGCGGATTCCAAAAATATTCAATAGTGCAGATCCTTGGGTCCATGTGACTATGTGTACCAAGTTTCATTTAATTATCTCAACTCCTTCTTCTTATCCTGTGTATACGGACAACACACAGACGGACAGACGGACGGACGGACGGACGGACGGACGGACATGGATAGCTCGACTCACGTGGTGACGCTGATCAAGAATATATATACTTTTCTATACCGGACTCGCTTCGTTCTATGCGTTACAAACGTTTGCACAAAGTTAATATACCCTGACCTTTCAGGTTTAGGGTATAAAAATCTTACATAATTTGAACTTTTATGATTCCCCAGCAAAATTTTTTGTAAAGCCTTGATTTTCATTCAATTCTAAAATGCATTACATAAATGCTGATTGACCAATAATGCATTATATTTTGTATTTCTCGTAATTCAGTTAGTAATGTCAGGTTTTTTCGCTTTTCAGATGTTTTGTTTTTTTTTAGGATTGTTTAAAATTTTTGTTTGACTTTTGCTTCAAATGCGTCAAATTTTTAAAATTTTTGAAGTTCAAAAACTAAAATTTCAGAAGAACGTTTGAAAAATATAAAATTTGCTAATTATGTATAGGAGAAAGAATAAAAGGTAAGAATAAATAACCATAACTAACTATCACTTAATAACTTTACCACTTGTGTTTCTCCTTAGTAAAAGAAACTTCGAGAACGATGGTTTAACATTAATTTGAAAAGGCTTCAACGAAATTATTTTTATTCCAAGCATAATTGTGTGCAGAAAAAGTCCAATGCTCTACAACTTTGTGTTATATAATTACAATTTATAAATTTTAATCCCTTAATTTATTATAAAAATATGTATCTGCTCAATAAAAGTATTGCCTTGTTTTAAGGATTAAATCATATTCAATATTTCATTGGTTTCCTTATTTGTGGATAGCAATGTGTTATTAAGCAACTTCTTAGTTTTTGATAAATAATAGATTACTGAGAAGTAGTTATTCGTCAAGCTTAATAAGCGCATACATAAGTACTTCCACGTCAAGCGAAAGCGTCATCAATTACCTCCAATGACATGCCTGTATAAAAATAATGGGTTGTGTAAGCGAGAGGGTAAGCGATGAATGAAATTTACTGGATTACTTTTTCGATTACATGTAAGCGAAGATTTTGCTGGTTCAGTGTATAATCACGATACCATGTGAACGCCATATCTGCTATTTTATAAACATGTACGTACTGATTTAGTGTTCTATCAATAAACGTAAAGTATTGACAAAAAATAAATTTGTTTGGATGCTCTTATTATTTTGCTATTTTTTGTTATCTGGCCCCTTTTTGGTTTTCGCCATCATGGAAGAGCTGGAAAAATTTCAGAACATGCTGAAAACTTTTTGGTGATCTATTACTCACCTGACATAAACAATAAAACTGTTAGAATTCACATTAAATAGAAAAAAAGTGAATAGTTGATTATTATAAATTAACTGTCCAACTTTGGATGGCCATATTTAATTTTTGGGGCAAAATTTTTGAATTTGAAAAAAGCAAACCTTTTTAGAGATTATAGTTATTAAGAGATTATTTGTTATTAGTTATAAAGAGATTATAATTTTGTTAACGTTTCTTATTCGAATTATCAATCGTCAGTCAACGTTAAGACCAAATCAAATAAGATCAGTAGTATTTTCTTTAGATTAAGTGTCGTGCTGGAACAATCCAGTTGTACCGGGTTTTAAGCTTGACTAGGTTAAAGTCCTTCGCTTTTACCTTTCATAATTTCTTTCCGCATATGTAATCAGGTGAAATGATATTAAAATCAACTGACTTGTATGGTAAATAACACTGGTTTACAAATAACGAAAAGTTGTTTGTAATTTGAATGCCATCCTTTTCTCATGTAAAATCGGTCGCTGATTCCGAAAAAAAATTTTGTTTTCTGTCACTCCGTTTTCGAGATATTGCTCACTTTCAACGAAAAAAAAAGTTGGTTCCATTTAATTGCATATATCTCCAGAACCAACAACAGTAATCAAACAGAACCAACAACAGTAATGATATATCAAATGAAAGCTAATCAAATTTCTTACAAACAATGCATACATCATTTTTTGGTAGAGCTTTTAGTTTTGACGGAATAAATTCAAATTTCGGGGATTTTTTTTATTTTTCAGAAAAATTTTCAAAAAAAGACAAAATAGTTGCAAATTTCGTTAAGAAATCAAAATATTTTGTTACTTTTGATATTTTTTACTAAAAGCCTTTATTTTTCCAAAAAAAATAAGCTATTGTTGAAGAAAATCTATTGAGAAATGAAAAAGTTGTGTTCAATGGAACGAAATCACCCAAATTGTGTGATTATCAATTTAGACTTATTTTATTGCCATAAAAAAAAATGAGAACTAAAGGTTGTTGTAATAAAATCATATATTCTTAATTTTTATTGTTCTTTTAATAATTTACATTATTTTTACATTATTTAAATTGAATATAATTATTATTAATAATTTTTATTGTTGCATTAAATCAATTATATTGTTATTTACATTCTAAATATTTTTTATTTATCATTCAGAAATTCAAAATGATTAGAATTCTTGTTATGTCGTTTATTTAATTCGGGATCGGTTTCTCTGATGAGAAACCAACAATAGTCGCCCATCATTCCTTCGTCCCAAAATCCTTGGTACCGATTCTCAATTGCTTTCATCTGTTGGTGGAATCTTTCCCCATGTTCGTCGTTCTCGTCACCGAGATTCTTCGGAAAAAAATTCAAATGGGAGTGCAGAAAGTGAATTTTCAGAGACATATTTATGCCCATCTTTTTATAGTTCTTGAGCAACTCGTTGACTATTTTCTCGTAAGATTCACTTTTATTGTTCCCGAGGAAGCTAGAAACAGTCGTCCTAAAAGAATCCCACGCCGCTGCCTCAACTGGTGACAATAGTTCTGCGAATTGAAGATAGTTTAACACCTTTTTTATTTGCGGTCCAACGAACCTTCTTTTACCTTGGCATCAGAAAGATTTGGAAAATATGTGAATGCTTCGCTTTCTTTGTCTAACGCCTTGACACTGTTTTTCATAATTCCAAGTTTGATGTGCAGCGGTGGGAGAATTATTTTTTCCTTTTTGACGAGTGGAACGTTTTTGACGTTGCTCTCTCCAACTTTCGACTCAATTCTTTCTGGCCAGTCCTTTTTGTAATAGTGGTGTTCACGTGCTCGACTATCCCACTAGCAGAGAAAACAGCAGTACTTTGTGTAGCCACTCTGTAAACCACAAAGCATACCAACGACTTTGAGATCAGAACATATTTTCCAGTCGTGTTGTTCATATTTAATACATGTCAATAGCTTCGCCATTGTTTCGTACGTTTCCTTTTTGTTGACTGTATGTGCGATCGGAATCGATGACTTTTTGTTTCCTATATGAAGTAATACCGCCTTCAAGCTCACTTTGCTTCCATCAATAAAAAAACGCCACTCTTTGGAAATGAACGGCTGACCGAAGGTATTAAATAAGCCAGGAATGTCTACGCAATAGCAGATATTGTCATTCTTAGTAATGTGTATAGCAAACGGTTTTTCACGTTTTCTGTAGTATGTCACCTTAACATCGGGTTTCAAAAAGCTGAATTGTTGCATACGAGAAGCATGCAATTCCGATTTTTCCTTTGACAGTTCCAAATCTCTTATCCAATCATTCAGCTGCGCTTGCGATAAAAGGTGAGTTGTGCTTTCAGTTGTAATAGTACTACCACCTGTGGTTCCTTGCGACTCCACTGAATCTACGAATTTTCTATTGTTTTCACATGTTGAATCGGGACAAGTAGGATATGGAATATCGTCACTCATGGCGTATGTCACTCTTTTGTGTTTTCCAACACCAGTCACTTTGGCCGGACAAAAATAGCAATCGTTTAGGTGGCAAAACGGTTGTCTCCAGATCATCGGAACATCGAATTTCATGTATCGTTTTTTACCCGAGCTCCATTCAGACAATATTAATTTGCACGATTGACACAAAATACTTGGCTTACTGTATTAACTGTCAAAAAAACACAAAATACGTATTCACGTGGTATAATAAAAACAGGTAGGCTCTCTTTCGTATAGCCATAAGTGTCGAAATCAGGTGTTTTGCTGTGACGGTTTCGACGGTTGCACTCTCAGTCGTGAGCCTACCTATTTTTATTGTAGCCTGTTTGTTCTTATCTTTTCTTTCGCAAAACCCTTGACTTGTTTCCTATTAACAATAAAAATGAAAAATAAAAAATTATAGTAAAATAACCCAATTTATTTATATGACAATAAAATTTGTAAAAAAAACATAACTTGGGTGCTTTCGTTCCATTGAACACAACTTTTTCATTTCTCAATAGATTTTTTTCAACAATAGCTTATTTTTTTGGAAAAATAAAGGATTTAGTAAAAAATATCAAAAGTAACAAAATATTTTGATTTCTTAACGAAATTTGCAACTATTTTGTCTTTTTTTGGAAATTTTTCTGAAAAATAAAAAAAATCCCCGAAATTTGAATTAATTCCGCCAAAACTAAAAGCTCTACCAAAAAATGATGTGTACATTGTTTGTAAGAAATTTTATTTGCTTTTATTTGATATATCATTTGTTTGATAACTGTTGTTGGTTCTGGAGATATATGCAATTAAGTGGAACCAACTTTTTTTTTCGTTGAAAACCCTACAGTGGGCAATATCTCGAAAACGGAGTGGCAGAAGAAAAAAAAAATTTGTTTTTTCGGAATTAGCGACTGATTTTACATGAGAAAAGGATAGTGGCATTCAAAGTACATATTGGCTGTAAACCAGTGTAATATATAAAAGAACAAATAATTCTTAGCTGTAATAATGTTTTTAATTGTTAGAGAACACGTAAGTAAAAAACTCTTAAATTTTATCATTTAAAGAGCCTTTACTATGAAAGCCATTTACCAAATAGCATCATGGAAGCTTTTATCGCCTCATTTCTCATTCCAACTCAATAAAACATAAATTTATACAGGATCAACTTTTTCTATTTCGCTTCATTTTTAACAGAAAAAAAATATTAAACATGTCAATGTTATTTATTATTTTTACGACTTTTATTTGTGCCATTGTTTTGCATTTTTTCAAAATAAATATTACAACATTTATAAAAAGACTACATCATGTTATATGCCAAGCAGACTCTACAAGTTGTGAGAGTCCAACTCATTCTTATCGGTTGGTTTGAATTGGGGCGAATTTACATCCGAACTGTTGTAAAGTGTTGAAGCTCATGCATATGTTTGTACATATATGTTAGCGTTTTCATTGTTTTAGAATTTTTTTTGTTTCTTACTCACCTTTCTTTTTTTTCACCTGTAAGGATTTTTTCAATTATTTTAATATTTTTGTTGTAGGTATTTTTATTATTTCTGCAAATGTTTGACCAACCAAACAAAGAAATAAATTAAAAAATAAAATATTAAAGCAACAACATTGACTGCAGTCAGACAGAAAACTTGATTGTATTGTTATTGTATTGATTATAAATTTTATCAATGAAATTTGATGTTATAGTTAGAAACCTTGTAAAGTGGTCAATATCTATGTTCAGTTAGGAAAATATGTATTTTTTAATTAAAGGCTGTGCGCCTCTTTATTTAGAAATAAAAAATTCTGTAATTATATTCCATTTGTATTAATTAAAAATGAAAACTGAATGAATTAAAAAGTATGAAGTGCAAATTAATTCGATGCATTTGTGTATTTAATGTGTGCATGCATGCACACATAAAACATATAGTTGTTATTGAAAATAAATAAGCGCAAAGAATAGAAAAAACAAACTTTGTAATTTAACATATATATATTATATTCAATGCAAACAATTGCTGCTTGGCCTAACATGTAATCGGTAACAAAATCACGCACTTTATTTATTTGCATTATTTTATTATCTTGCAGGGGAATCCATATGGTTTGAAGGACAGCCCCGCGGGCACAGAAATGACAGCATGGACTTCAGCTGGTTTGCAGCCCACTACTGGTTACTATTCGTATGATCCGACGCTGGCCGCTTATGGGTAAGAATATTATATCGATATAATATATCTACCAAGAATATTTTGGGAATATTTGGAGTATATTTTAAGCTGAATATTTTAATTAAACTCGTTTTTGTTCGATAATTTGATAGTTATTCACATCTTACCATCTGTTAACTAATAAATTTAGTGAATCAAGCGTGCTAAAATTTTTGCAGTTATCTTTTTTGAGTACATTTTGAATTCGTATTTTTATTTTTTTTCTTTTAAATGCACTAAGAATTAAAAAATAGTCAAGTCAACAAGTTATAGAATAGACAACCGAAAAAATAAATACTAGTTTAAGTTAATACTTAATTAAGTTAGTTAAAAAGAAATGAGTTGAATAAGCAAGCAATTATAACAACAGAACACAAGTAAGTAACGTATCAGGACTTTAAAATAATGTAAATGTTGATAGGAAGACGTAGAGACAGTATTAAGAAAAGTATAGAAAGATTTAACTTTTATACTTTTAATACCAACGTGCAACGAATTCCACAATCCAATTGCGTTCACGAAAAATAAGTAGTCTTAAATAATTTTAAACAGGAATAGTGAGGTTCAGATCTACAAAATTTAAGTTTCTCATAAGGTAATTTTGTGTTTTGGTTTGTATTAAATTATATAAGAATATGCAGTACCTAGAATTCATGTACTTAAAAATAATGCAATAATGCAAGGAATTTAATTGACAATGTGACTGATGCTCAAACTTCCGAAGGCCATAAACATACCTTACTGAGTTGTTTAAAGCATGTTGTAACTATAGTTTGGACCAAGGAATAAATTCTACTGTATACCACATCTGAGTAAAATGTAATAGGCACTATGAGCTGCTGTACTAACTTTATTCTAGTTGCAATAGGAACAAATGACGTAGTCCACCTGAACTTCCGAAACCTGAAAGGTCAGGGTTTATAAAGCATTGAAATACGAGAACCCGGTATAGAAAATTCCGGTAAATCCGGTGTATATATTCCTGATCAGCTTCACCTCGTGATATAAAGCGCAGAATAAGAAGAAGGAGTTGAGATAATTAGATGAAACTCGGTACACATAGTCACATGGACTCAAGAATCTGCACTTTTGAAATTTTTTGGAAACCGCCCACGAACACGTCTACCTCACAAACAACGCAACAATTTAATACTGCTTAAATAAGCTTGTAATTAATTTACAACAATAAAATTAGGTATATATTTATTTTATTTGCAAAAAAAGATGTCCTTGAAAGATGCCATACAACCCAAAAATTGAATTTTTTAATATTTTTGGGTTTGGTGAGCAATTAATCTCACGTTTGGAGCAGTCTTATGTCAGTACAAGATCATGCGATTTGACCCCACGGCAATTTTTGTGGAGGCACATAAAGTTTCTCGTATACAAAGACAAGCCAGACACAATTTCAGTGAGATACCGGCCGTAATGCTGAAAAAAGTATGCCAAAATTTGAGCTTACACATGGACGACCTCTGGCGTATCCGCGGGCAACATATTTTTGTTGCATATACCCAGATATATATATATATTATATTTGTTAATATACCCAGACCTTGCTGGCTTAGGCCGCGGTTATAGTGAAAGCGATTCAGACAGGCAGATAGGCAGGCAGGCTGAAATCTGTGTGAAAAAACGAGATGCAAATAGCTATCTATCTCGCTTGTTCACATTGCCTATTTGCCTGCCTGTCTGAGTCGGCGTTCACTATAATCCCCGCCTTAGAATAAAAAAATGCTTTATGCACTTTTCTATATTCTCTACATTAGAATCTAGTATTATATATCCGCAATGCCAAAATTGGTTTTAAATTTCGTAGAAATTGTTTGAGAAAGCCTAGAGTAAAGCCGTCTATAAAGTTTGATTCAGAAATAAATACATATCATTAAGGAATTAAGCAAAGCATTTAAACCAATTCACATAAATTGAACAGATAAGAAATCGGTCCAATAAGAATGTAAAATGGTTTCTTTTGGCTAGTGCACTTAAACGTATCAAAACGTATTCTCATAACCATATTGTGCATAGCAGATAAAATAAGATTTTAAACTAGTTAGATTTTCACTTTAAAATTCAACGAAGACTTTAATTTCTGAGTTGATGGTCTTAGGACCAGCCCATACAGTTTCAAACAAACGTTAGCTGAATTTAAATTTTACTTCATTTACATTGCATTGCGCAGTGTTGGAAACTCTTTTTTTTATACTTTTTGTAGATGGATTTCAGCATCATCCAGGGACTTAGCCGAAGGCACTCGAAAACACCAACTAGTTGGTTGTTGGTAGAGTAACATTCTTGTCTGTGGCTGCAGGCAGCATACCAATGACTACCATGATTATGAGGGCTTTCCTATTCTTTAGACGCACACTCAACAAGTGCAAACTTGAAAGCTTTTTAAAGCCTGAACTCGACTCTAAGATGAGAGTGAAATATAGAAGATTAAAATTCTTTTTGAACAAAAGAGATTAGTTGGGCTTGAGTGGAATTGTAAGATTTAAAAATAAACTCTCCTGAAAATATTTTAATTCAGCAAATAAATAAAAAATTATATAATCAATATATCGCAGTGTAGGAGTCATATTTAATGAAGCACCCATCTCTGGTTCATTGGCTTTTGTAAACAATTAACGAAACCGTTAATGTCGCAACTCCATTAAAAATCACTCAGGCGCACTTAACAACATTGTTGCCAAGTGCGCCAAAGTAAACAGAAATCAATTGATAAACAACATTAACAGCAACACTTCGAATAACAATTCAATTGAATTGAAAAATTGTTATTGCCCGTAATTATGAACAGTAAGACGCATGGAACGAGTGAGTGAGTGAGACAGAGGGACAGCGGCGAACTTAAGTAGCTCCAATCAATTATCATTCGAAGGTGTTCCAAGCGATAACAAGCAAAGACAACAAATTGCTACAAAGCCCCACTGGAAACAATCTCATACGAGTCATTAGCGGCATCTAGCGGGACAGATTGTGCACGATGACGTTTGTTTTTCTCGTGACAATATGTACAAATTGCATATGGCGGCTGCCTTTACGCAGCACTTCATGCGGAATGCTCTTATGCTTCATGCCATTGTTAGGAGTCATCATAGTTATACTTTGTGTTTTGTTTCCCGCGATTAAGTAACCAACGGATGCATACATCATACCCTTGGGAGCAAACTTTTATGTATTTGTAGAGCACTTGAAAGTAACCGACATGTATTGCGTTCCTTTTACCGACTTTGGCAGACAAGTAGCAGACACTGCATGCTTGGTTATCTGTGAAATAGCAGGTGATACAAGGTACACACTACATATGTACCTTAGGAAGTATTTATCTAGAGCGATAAAAAACAACTTAATTACAGCAATTTTTATATTTTGTTTCTTATTTGAATTGCAGTTTTTACAGATTTATTATTAAGCTATTTATCTTTATATTTTTAAGTTATGGCGCCGGTTACGATTTGGCAGCACGTCGAAAAAATGCTACACGCGAATCCACAGCAACTCTTAAGGCCTGGCTGAATGAGCACAAAAAGAATCCCTATCCGACAAAGGGCGAAAAAATAATGTTGGCCATTATAACAAAAATGACGCTCACACAAGTATCCACGTGGTTTGCCAATGCTCGTCGTCGCCTGAAAAAGGAGAACAAGATGACTTGGGAGCCAAAAAATAAGACAGAAGATGACGAAGATGCAATGCTTTCTGATGACGAAAAGGATGGCAAGGATATACACGAGTCGGATAAGTCTGAAGTCATATATGGTGCCGGCCCAATGGATGGAGATAATCGTAAAGGTGAGTAGCATTGAACTCCGCTAGCATTGAACTCCGTTTCATAGGTTTAGGCTAGTCTAATTCATCGGTTAGAAGTATAATAATTACATAGAAATAAAGTGATTTCTTGCATTTGTATGACCAAAAAAGATAAATTCCCAAAAAAACTTAACATATTTTTAAACAAGGCCGTATAACAGCTGATGTAATATAGAAGATCCCTGTGACGCATTGTATGTCACCATCAGAATTAGCTGATTTGAGCCCACTGTTGTTAAGTGGTAGATTTAAAATTTACCTCTAGGATATATCTTTCTTCTTTATGAATCTAAATTCCACCAACAAATAAAATATCTAATTACACTGTGTGACAATTTGAGCACTATTTAAAATAACTGCAAAAACAATAATGGTTTCTGAAACCCATTGTCCCAAAAAACCATATCGTCCAAAAAAACTTTCTAGTCTAACTCAAATAATCGAAATTTTTCAAGGTCACATTATATGCTATGGGGCCGTAGGTAATATGCTTTTAATCCTTAACAAAGCACAATTTTGATTAGAACCTTTAGTAATGTTCATGCCTTTAGTAAAATTCAATTCAAATCGAAGACTAATTCGATTTCCAGCTCGATAAAATGATAGGTTGTTTTTGTAATGCTATTGTTTTGTGTCCACTGAAAATTTATTGTTTATTGAAAAGTTATTGTTTTTCCTGATGGACCGGCTGGTAAACTATGTATAAATAGGCTTGGAAAAACAGTTAAGAACCAATTTCTCCCGTGATTTTCAGCCGATATTGATATTTATACCCCCACGCGTACTGCGTAAGGGGTATATTAATTTTGTCACAACGTGTGTAACGCCCATAAGGAGGCGTGTTAGGTATAGAAAAGTTTATATATCCTTGCTCAGCATCACCACCTGAGTTGATTTAGCCATGTTCGCCTGTGGACACGATTACAGCCGTAATTGTGCAGCTATCGTACTAAAATTCGATATTTAAGCTTTTTTCTATAAAACTAAGATCAAGTAAGAGAATGGGCTAAATCGGATGCAAACCACGCCTACCTCCCATACAACGCCAATAATGAAAACTCCATAAAGAAGCAAATATTTAAGCTACAAAACTTAAATTCGGTTTTTGTGTAGTCTATGATAAAACTCAGGTGTGTTAGAAAAATAGGCGTCATCCACACACTAACACGCCCACCTCCCATACAATACTAATATTGAAACCTATATATAGAGGCTTGTGTCGAAGCTACAAAAGTAAAATTAGATTTTTATTATTTCTTTATAAAAAAATAAGACGTCAAAAAAAAAATGGACGTAATCCATTTACAAACACGCCCACCTCCCATACAATCCCAAAATTAAAAGCTATATAAAAAGGCTTCTGTCGAAGCTTCAAAAATTAAATAATATATTTAGTATTTTTATATAAAAATTAAGACGTGAGAGAACAATGGACGTTGTCCACCCAGGAACACGCCCACCTCCCATACAACCCCAAAATTAAAAACTATATAAATAGGCTTTTGTCGAAGCTACTAAAATAAAATTAGATATTTAGTATTTTTACATAAAATTAAGACGTGAGAGACAAACGGGCGTAATCCATTCACTTACACACCCACCTCCCATACAACCCCCAAAATTTAAAACTATATAAATAGGCTTCTGTCGAAGCTTCAAAAATTAAATAATATATTTAGTATTTTTATATAAAAATTAAGACGCGAGAGAAAAATGGGCGTAATCCACCCACGAACACACCCACCTCCCATACAACCCCAAAATTTAAAACTATATAAAGAGACTTCTATCGAAACTACAAAAGTAAAATTAGATATTTATTATTTTTACATCAAAATTGAGACTTTTTAGAAAAATTGGCATCAACCACTCAAGAACACGCCCACCTCCCATACAACCCCTAATTGAAAACTTTATAAAAAGGCTTGTCTTTACTTTGCAGGAAAACAATTTGATATGAATGTATTTTAGACGTCATCAAAATAGTAACATTTTTTTAAGTCTCATATAAAAAGAGCTGCAATTTAAGATTTTGTACCATTACGAATCGCCCTTGGGGGTAGTTTAACTTCGGCCAAGTCGAAGATATACCTTACTAGTTTGTTTTTTAATTTAATCAGAGCGAAGAGAAGGAGTTCACCGAATATTTTTTATAATTATAAATTGGCAAACAGAAAATTGATCGAATTTCCACCCCAGGCACTACAAGTACATTATAAAAGCCCCATATATAAATATATCTAATGGTATTAACAAGAGCAGTAGCATTGCGACCACGAGGCTTTCTTTTGGGTCGTTCAATAACACTGCGCAAATGTTTTTGTACATGGCATCTCACTACTTTTTTTTTTTAATAGATTTGGGCTTTAAGCACGAAAATCGGAAAAAAACTCGCGTGTAGCAACGTACACGTGGCAGAAGTGAAACTTCTTAAAAAGTAAAGAATAAGAGAGATTTTAATGTAAAATAGAGAGAGAAAGTATCTTAAAAGATTAAAAGAAATGCAATACGAAATGGAATAATATTTTGTTTATTTAATATTTACATCGTTATTGGTTGGTGCTTTTTTTTTAATTTGAGTAATTTGATATTAATGATATTAATGGTTTGTGACAAATTATATATGAGATATATGTCCGAGAATCGATATTTTCGAGATATCGAGAAAAAGTTGCATGTACTGTAGTTTCGAATTTTGTTGTTGACATGTTGGTATCATTATTTATGTCTAGACCAAATTTTTGACATTCACCAATAAAATCAGTAAGTGTTGCAATAATATTAAAAGTGTATTAATGTTATTAAAGCATTTATTACAATTGTTATATTGCAGCAATGAAAGTATGTATCTGTCAACTAGTTGCTTTTTCTCCACACAAAAAGTTCGCGTGTAGAATTATTTGTCGAAATATTTTCGTTCGAAGCTTAATAAAAAATTTTCCGTGCATACTTATAGGACGAAAATTAAATGCTTGAAAGACATGGTTTGTGTTTGTGATATACTAGATACGGACCAAAATGCGTTCAATATTAATTATTTTTTGCTTGCCTGTTTATCATGTAACTGTGTGGCATGATTGTAGCGCTTCCGACTCTTACTCGATGCTAAGTTTTGAATTTCCGCTTGTAGCAATCATTTTTATGTGAAAATTTTCATATAAATATTTGCTTTTGACATTATTTATAAACTTCACGAATAAAGCGACCTTGAAAATTTTCATATTAAGTGAAAACTTTAGCCAAGCGTCACGAATAAGAGACCTTGCAATTTCACTCACCGCCAAAGACTTCACTGCAAAAATTTTTTTATGGTTACGTTTTTTAAAGTTTTTCTCGCTTTTTTCAAATAACCTTAAAAAATTTTGTTTGCGATTTTCATGCCTAGAGACGAATCTATTATAAGAAATATATAATGGGATGCCGTGTACAGACAAATTTTGTTATTATAAGAAGCTCAGTTAGTGTAGGCCAGGCTTGTTTCTATTTATTATCTCGGCTGACACTGCAGTAGAGGGCTATTCATGCTGGAGTGAGTTTAATAATAAGGAGTTTCGCAACTGCTATTTTGACAAATCACGTTTTTACATTCATCGTTTTTAAATTTTAATGTTCTACTATTGCACATCTGTCAAACCAAATTTTTAAATTTACTTGAAGAAGGAAACCCCACAAATAATTATAATATCTTGCAACTTCTGCCTAACCTACAGAATTGTTTTTCTGCCAAGTTTAAAAATATTTGGTGTTCCTATTCAGTGATTTTTCTGTTTTACGTATGAAGTTTTTTTTCTGGTGGTGTATCTTGTGACAGCCATTGAATGTCTTCTAAGTACAGTGGTGGCCAAAAGATATGCAAGAAAATTTTGTTTTTTGACTAGCTGTTTCTGTTGAAAAATTTTTTAAACTTGCTGTTTCTGGTGAACAATTTTTTTAAGATATGTTTCAGTCAAATGTTTACTAATAAAGTGTATTTAATTTTTAGGCAAATGTTTACTAATAAAGTGTATTTAATTTTTCGTAATCATTTGAACTCAACTCCAAGTTATCAAGCTTAAAGAATAACATTCTCAAAAAATGATTGGAAAAACATATGCAAGTAAATCTTAATAGATATCAAAGATACATTTTAATTGTTTGAAGCAGCACTGCTGGTTTTTCTATAACTATTTTGCAACGTCTCTGCATTGACATTTATAAATTATTTGTTACATCAATTTGAACACTATTCCAAGCCTCTTAAAGGCCCAGTTAACATTTTTTGAGTAAATAAGCGGGTTTGTTTTTAATGACTATTATTTTATATTTTAATAGATCCCTTGCGGTTTGCATGATATCACCTCTATAGGTAGCCTGAACCAATAAATCAAGAATATCAGTTTTGCCTTCCGTTAGTTTCTTTTTGAATTCTGTTGGTTCACGCGGAGCATATTTAATTATTTAAAAAAAAGTAAAACAATATTTAAGTGAATCGGACGAATACTCCAAATCGTAGTGCAAGCCGTTTAAATAAAAAGTTATTTCGAGAAAAACGTGTTTAAAGAGAGACAGGCGTTCCCATTCACAGCGCGTTTAAACTTAAATATCTCTTAAACGGCTTTGACTTCTGTTCTGAAATTTTTTTAAACATTTTTAAGATGTTTATCAAAATAAATAAAATAAAATCGAAAATTTTTCATAAAATTGAAGCTGAGCCTTAATCTACATGAACAACATACTTAGGTTTCTATGCTTTTTCTATTATCTTTCTGGGAGTGAGATCTGGGGACTGAGCTAGTCAATCATGACCTCTTCGTTGTTTACTTTAAACCATTCCATTACAGAGTTCCTAGTGTGCTTGGGGTCGTCATATTGCTGGAATGTCCAACGTTACAGCATTTCTCCTCGGCATTTGACTACATGACTTCAGCTAGTATGTCCTTATAGGCTGCACCATCCATAAAACCTTCTATAAGGTGAAATGGCCCAACTCCAGATGACGAAAACACCCCACAGCACTGCCTCCACCAAATGTAACACTTTTTCGAAAATCGTGACTATCGAGGCTTTTTTAGCTGGTCTTTTTACTTTCAGCATTCCATCGAAACCCAAAATGTTTTATTTCTACTCGTCACTAGCTATTATAGTACTCCACTTTTCCAAAGTCCAACTAAGGTGCTCTCTGACAAACTTACTTTATGTCGTTTTTGCTGGTTTTGTTTTGATCATAAAGCTTTTTTAGCTGGACAACGATACAAAAAACCAGCTTCTACAAGGGTGCTATTGGTAGTACAAACATTTGTACGAGATCTTTAGATGATATAAAAGGTAAGCACGGTAGCCCCTTATAATGTGGTTCCTTCTCGGAATTACAAACTTTTCCAATGCCATTATTTGTTAAAATGATTTTTAAAGAAAATTCGTTATGCGAGGGGTACTATTTATATATTGGGAACTTTCAACACTAATGTCAATAGCCAAAACAGGCAGCACCATAATAAAGTTTGACATTTGTTAGCATAAATTTACTCACAACGTTTTGATGTACAAGTGCTATTTGTTTTGTTTACAGTGTGTTGTTAAGAAAATTAATTTGTTCAAAAATAAATGGAATTTCAAGAGAAGGTTTTCGTTGGATTATTTTTCACAACTTTCGACGTGGATTATCTCAACAAGAATGTGTTGATGAACTCAGTTGTTTTTATGATGATAAAGCACCATCAAAAACCACAGTATATCACTGGTATACACACAGAAAAATCGCCACATAAAAACTTAATAAAGTAGAACAAAGTTAAGAAAATTTCTCTATGGTTTTTACCCAAGAAAATGTTTTTCTTAAAGTTATTGGCTATGTCTTCTTGAATTAATTTACGAAGAAATCTCATACAGCTACTAGGTTTTGTAGCTCAAATCTCATACAGCTACTAGGTTTGTGATTTTGTTTAAGAAGAACTCTTGTACAACTACTGGGTTTTCTTCTTAATTTTGTTTAAAAAGAAAGCTCATTCGTCTATTTGGTTTCTTTTTGATTTTGTTTAAGAAGAAATCTTATGCAACTACTAGGCTTTCTTCTTGATTTTTTTCAGAAGAAAACTCATGAAGCAACAAAGTTTTCTAAATGATTTGCTTTTCTCCTCAATATGTCATAAAAAAATAAGTTATAACGAATAAAACATACACGAAGTCTAGGACTTGAGAAAAAGTCTTGAAAATATTGATTTTAGAAAAAATTAAGAAGATGTCTTATCAAATAAATTTAAAAAGATTTTTGCTGAAAAAAGAAGATGTCTTCTTAAAAAACACCTTTCCTCTTTCGTCTTTCATGCCCTTTGTACTTAATATGTTTTAAGAAGAAATCTGATAGATTTTATGTGGCAATATTTTTCTCTGTGTAGTGAATTCAATTGTGGTCGTAGTTCGGTCGCCGACTAATTCCGTGAAAGTCGTGCGTAGAAACAGTTAAGCCATTTTCATTTAAAAACTTGTGTTATTATTTACTATTCACGGAATATAAATAGTACCCCTCGTAGTCACAAAATCTCCGCTTTTTATTTAAAGATAAATAACTTAACACTAATTAAATATTTAAATTTATTGTTTGGGTCGCCGAAATAAAAAATACAAAAACTGAAATAGATCAGTGTGTTCTTACTAAGTACTATAGTAAATAAATTCATTTTAACAAATGTTAAATTAGTTGCATATGTTTTGACCACCACTGTACGTTTCTGGCTTGGGCTTTTTACGCCCAAATAAACATTAAAATGAGCATCGAAGTCACAACACATCGTTTATGGGGCAATTTGCTTTAATTGAAATTTATGTAGCGCAACAAAAGACAGACGCTCGCCAACTTTTGTCCGCTTTGATGAGCTCTATTTACTTTCACGTAATATTGTAGAGCATTTTACAGCGGGTTGATTTGCAACGTAAAGTGGTCATGGTTAAGTCAAAGACTTTCTTCAAAGTGAATTAACTTATTTTGAAAGGAAGTTGGATTAAAGTAGCGGAAACTTAAGTAAGCGACATTGAGTTGTCCACATCGAAAGTTTGAAAAGTTTTTAAGGGATGTTTCTATAAATCTGTATTTATGCATTGCTCTATCTTATATAAGAATTTTATGGAAGTGTAATTTAAATAATATGTCTGACATTCGTTTCAGATTCACAGCACATCAAATCCGATAACGATAAGAACGACAAGACCAACGACTCCACAGATGATGATCATAAGCCGGAAAACCTCGCAGCTATGCGCAGTTTAAGCGCCTATAATTCTGCCTACATTCATCCTGGCTACAATCCATACCAACAACAGCAACATCATCCTAGCTTCTATCAACACGGCGATGGCTTTGGTGCCAACGAATCAAACGAATACGAAGCTTCAAAAAACCAGCTGAGCAGAGACTGTGGCATTCCGATTCCAGCTACCAAGCCCAAAATCTGGAGTCTGGCAGACACAGTCGCTTGCAAAACACCTCCACCAACATCGTATCTGGGCCAACAGTATTATTCGCAGCAACAGTCGCTCCATCATCCACAATCACAGCAGCAGCAAATGTCACACATCAGCAACAGCAGCAGCAGCGGCAGCAGCAATATGCCGGAACATCTTACACCGATGGAACAACAGCCGCTGCGGCCGCAACAACCGAATACAGCAGCAGCGCTCAATTCGCCGCTGAGTATGATGAACAGCTACGTCGCCGGATCGCCTTATTCGCGGATACCTACGGGGTACGGAACCAACGCTTTCAGCAGCAGCAACAGCAACAGCAGCACTGGTATGCCTACCACCCCTACTTCACCTCCTTCAATGAACGCTCATCAGCAGCCGCCTCAAATCCACCACCACCACCTCCATCATCAACATCAGCATCAATTGCAACAGTATCAGGCGCAGCATCAGCAGCTGCAACAACAACGTATGGGGTTTTCCGAGATACAACCCGACACTCCTCCACAAACACCGCCGAATATGAAGCACTCGAGTGCCAACGGTTCTGCAGTCAACAGCCTACAGGTCGGTCCAACAACAGCCCCTATGACCGGTATGTGCTACGCTAGTTCTTCGAGCAGTCTTAATCGATCCTACAGTCACGAAATGCCGGCAGGCAACCATGTCAGCAGCAACTATGTCGGCATCATGGCAACGTCAAGAACCGAGGGCTGAACGAAATGAGGTAGGTTGTATACAACTTCTGCTTATTACTCTTGGTATTAACAAGACATTAGGGGTATTCTCGCAGTATAGCAAAGATGCAAAATTTGTGAAAATGCAACCTTGCAATACTGAAATATACAACACTGCCGGAGCGCACAAAATCACATATATTGTGAATATAAAAAAAAATGCCGCGAACAGGCGAATACAAAAAATTTAAATACTCACTCTAACGCACACGAACTAAAATTAACAAATTTGTCTCAATTAGAGTGCACGGTTGCACGTCCACTCAAAACATGGGTATCACTGTTGCACAGATTGCACGAATTGCAAACTTTTATCGCTTGTATTTTGTTGTTGTGTCGTTGCACGGGTTGCAAGATTCTGCAACTTTTGCAATTGTTACACCTTGCATGGGTTTTGCAAGACAGCGAGAATACCCCTATTGAATTTTTGAGCTTCTTAAATAAGACATAGTCAATCAATACAATCTTATTTCTTTTCAGGATTTTGTCCGATCTACTATATGATCAGCCTATTTTAACAGTTGTTGGACTACTACCCCGAGTGCAATAGAGGGTCTCACATGGTTCCGGGACATTTGCAATAACCAAAAAAAAAAAAAAAAACACAACAAAACTATTAAAATTTGCAATAATTTGAAAACTTTTCCTAACTATTATTTAACATTATGATTAAGTCAAAAGTAAATTATTTAACAATTAAGGCATTGGAGCAGTAAAGATCTGTTTATAAAGTTAATTCCTTCTCTTGCCGTAAATTTTATTGTTTTATACTGAACATGCATGAGCATATAAACGAGTTACACACACACACACACACACACACACATACACACTCACATATATATTCTTATCCATCAGACTCAACTCACTTACACTATGCAATAGCTTATGAGTTGAAAATTAGTCATTAAGTTTAATGACTTCAAGTAATTTAAAGTATTTATGGACATGCATATAATAACAAAACAAAAAAAAAAAAAAACAAAAAACACAAAAACAATCCAAAACCATTTAAAACTAAGTGTAGCATTAAGTTTTTTATTTTAACTGTAGCTAACTTCATTAATACTTACATGCATACAACTTGAATAGTTAATCCACACATTAATCAAGAGATTTCGAGCTGAGTAATTAAAACAAAAACGTGTAATCTTTAGTTGAGAAATTGTAATCTGTGATAAACATTAAAATTATAAATCGTTGAAATAAAATACCTAATATTAATAAATAAATGATATCTTAAATAAATAATTAAAACAAATGATCGAGTGTTTAAATTGTGTCATAGATGACTGACTATTGCTAGAAAAGAGCAATATAAAAATGTTGATTACAGCACAGGTAAATATTATTCCATTATCTACAAAATAAAGAATATGAGGTAAAATATATAAGGGGCATTCTATGCATAGCGGTATATTTTAGCAAAAAAAAAAGCAACATTTTTGATTTTTAACAATGGGGCAGTGAACCTACATGAGTTAAGTAAATAATCTTTTTTCTGGCTCATCACTGCAATGATAAAAAAAGTATATATATATAGTTATGATATCATCAAAGAGATCAATGCGAACTTTACTCACACTTTTTTTTCAATTTTTCCTTATATTTGCATATCTAATTTTTATGTAATTGAATTTATTCTATAACGCATTTCATTTTATTACTATCACAACCTTTAATTCTCCAAGGAATAGTTAAATTTGTTTAAAATCCATTATATTATAATTGGCAAATTGGTGTCGCTTAAAAGATATATATTGTCATCACAAGAGTAAGAGTGAAGGTGGAATTTTTCACATCACTACGAAACAGACAAAGTGTCAACAATTTTAAAACTACAGGCAGGAGTTATAGGCAAAAATCTGGAAAATTGTCGTTTTTTCAATAATTGCACTATAACTTTTAAATGCGGAGGCGGATTTCGATCGAATTCAAATTTTTTTATATTTTATATATAAATTATTTTAATTTGTGAACCCAAAGTTGAATTATCTTTTTTAGTTTGCGAAATATGTCTCTCAAAGCTGAAGACTATTCCAATTTTAACATATTTTGAGACTTTAGCTTTTTACCCTGTCTTTAATTTTCAAAATCGTTTTTTATTTGGTTTACAGAAAACTTTTTATCAAAAATATATATATTTTATCTCAATCTTTGACAGTTTTTGAGATAATTTGAAAAATGTATCAATGTACCAAATAGCTATCCTTGCAGCAATATAAACCGATTTATAGAGTTTTTCTAATAGTGACACGCCCCTTTGTTGAGTCCCACCAACTTTCTTAATGGTGATTTGTAATAATTCTACCCACACCTTCACCGAATTTCAATACCCTAGTATGAATTTTAATCGAAAAAAAGTAATTTTGTTTGAGTGCCTCACCCTATGGATAATCTTTCCCACTTTTTCGTCGAACGTTGTACTGAATCTTCCTACCCCTGTTTCATTTCAATTTCAGTACCCTAGTGTCCATATTAACCGAAATACAGAGTTTTTGTAATAGTGACACGCCAATGAAAAATCTTCATGGATGCCTATGCAAAAAACAATTACGGACATATAAACTTGCAGTGCATCGGAGACGAAATTCACACTCAAGGATACAACATGGATGCTGAAACACCAATATTCAAAGAAAAAACACCAATAAAAAGTTTAAATTCGTGCTTGTCGCATACGTCACACATTATGTCGTGTACGTCACGCTTGCTTTTTATAAATTTTCACATTTTTCTTAAGTTTAATTTCCAAATTTGATTTTGAATAGTTATCTTCAAAATGCATATTTTTATTATAATATCCATATTTTGTTTTTGCATTTACGGTTTAGCTGAATTTTCGTGATAAATCGTTATAGCATTAAAACTGGTTGATTCATTGTCGGGTACGTCACCCAACTTTTGATCGTTTTTTTTCTTTTAACCATGAAGAGAAATTTGCTTAAACTTATTTCTAAAAGTGTAAGAGTTCTTAAATTATTAAAATAATGCAAAAGAATAATGAATAATTACTTGAATTTTTAACAAGCTCCTTTGAAACATAGCAAAAGTCGTACAAATGTCGTGTACGTCACGATGGAATGCCCCAGTACGAGATTAAAAATTAATCTACTTGCTAATCTCCTCAAAAAAGGCTTGCAACGCTGTGGGTAGCGAAAGTTCCTTAAATAATTCCTTAAACAAAACGTAAGTATTGTGGAATTAAAAATTCGTATCAAATAATGTAATTGCTTTTTATTTATCATAGGTCAGGCAGCAAAAGAAAGCACCGTCAATTGTGGACATATATCAGTGCCTGTACAATAAAAATTTTTTTGGTCTTTTTTGTATAACTTCGCCAGTTTTAACCCGATCTTGAAAAAAAGTATACCTTTGAATAGGTCTCAATTAGTACAATAACCCGTTCTAACATAACACTTTAGTACAACACATTAGTACAATAACCCGTTCTTGGCGACACTTTCGGTACCTTTAAGCTGAAGAAACAGAAGATACTCAATAACATCGCGATTAGACGGTAGTTTTGTTAAGTTTGTGTTACTTTTCACGAAAAGCATTTTTTAGGAATAGCAGATAGTTTGTTTTTATCCGAGGGGATACGAAGATGAACCGAAGGCTAAAGTCCAAAAGCGAAGACGAACTTCACTGAAATTTTGATTCGCTGTAACTTTTTTTCCTACGAATGAAATTTAATAGTTCCTTCACAAAAGTTTCATGATTTGGTATGAACTTTTATTATCTTCAAAAAAAAGGTTAAAGTTTTGGGGGTACTGAGGAAATACGACGAAAAATTGAAATATTTGGTCAAAGATGAATTTTTAGCTAAAAATGTTATCAGAACGGGTTATTGTACTAGTTGAGACCTATTCAACGATATACTTTTTTTTAAGATCGGGTAAAAACTGGAAGTTATACAAAAAAGATCATTTGGGGCAGATTTTGGGTTCACCAAAAAAAAAAATTTTTATTGTTCTGAAATCCTCTCAACATAAGCTTTCATGTTAGGGGCGGTAAACGCAAACTTTTTTTTTCTCCATAAGGGGTGACCCACCTTAATGTGCTGTCATAAAGTAGCACCATAAATAGAGTTTTTGAAGCTTTTGTATTCCTCAGAAATTCATCTATATTTTTGAGACTTACGCCTTTTAATATCAACATTTTAAGGCAAAAGTAAAGAAGATTGTCTATCCTTAATCAATGCACCCAAATGTGTAAGAATATAATCTTTATTATTCGGAATACACTCATGTACAATTTGTTATAGAATACTCGACCTCGTCTTAGAACCATATTTAAAAAACAATCTTTGTTTTGTCCTTTAACCTCAACTTTTTATTCCTTTTCTATTTTCATATATTATAAAACTTTTTCAGTCTGATCAATTCGGTTGAAATTAACATATAATTCAGTTATTTACTGCCTACCCAGACTCAATTATAAAATTATTATTGTTGTTGTTCTCGTTGCTGTTGTTTTTGTATGCCATGCCAAAGAAGACCAACAAAAATAAAGGTATACCGCTGCTTTTACTTAAAAAACGCTTGTGCTTCATTTAAAAATAAAAACCAAAACGGGAATTTGTTGAGAATTAATGCCGTTATCATCGGCACTAGATTAAGAGGGTCTTTCAACAAATAACGGAACTATATCATCCAAAACTCAAAATTTACAAAAATACGTACTTTTTATGGTTTAAAATAAATCCAGCTCCTTTGTTTTCGAAACTAATTTTATGATTCTAGAACCGACAAGAATGACTGATGTTCAAATTATATGCTGCAAAAATTATTAATTTTTTTTCAAAGGTAAAAGAAGGCCTTAAGGAGGCCCAAGACACTCGCGGCAGCGAAAAGAGACCTTGTTTTAAAAATGCATAACTCAGACAGAAACAAACATTTTCACTCCAACATGGTTTTATAGAGCTCCAAACTGGCGGCAGAGAAAACAAGGGGGCCTCGTGGTTGCAGCGCTGGGAGTCGCAAAAATTGTTCGATCTGAAAAAAATGACCTTTTTAAATCTTAACAAAATTGGTTATCGTATGGCAGGAGCTTTTCTTAAATTTTTTTTTCAATTTTTGGTGATGTTCCAAATTTGAAAGTGTTTTTTCGAAAAAAATATTTACTTTAAAAATTCATAAAAAATCGAAAAAAATTTTAAAAAAAGCTCGTGTCATACGATAGCGAATCAAGTATAAAAAAATACAAAAAAAAAAATTTCGTCACAGAATGAACCTGCAAGTGTCGCAACCAGTACGAAAAACATGGTTTCGAGATAAACGCGTTCAAAGTTTGTGAACAAAGAAAAATGCAAGAAAAAATAACAATGCGCTCTCACTAATCTGGCTGTAACTTTTGAACCAGTAGGAATTTTTAAATTTTTTTCTTAAAATCTTAAGAATATTTACTAAAATACAAAATTATAAAATTTTGGCCGATTTCAAAAAACGGCCAATGTCATGTCCCCTGTTAAGGCTCCAATGGTTGGATGCATCTGTGCAGATTGTTACCTGCTGACAGTTTTATAAATGTTCTTCATGCAATTACTGAGCGTGCATCGTTGATACATTGGTGAAGTGTTACCATTAACTACAATTTCGTCGTAGTAAAAAATGTATCATGTATGGCTGTGTACTGTAGCCAACACAAATTTAAGCTAAGCAATAATTACATAAGCTTACACAACATTTCACTTTTGTGAGAATACAACTTATCATTCTAATTTGTATACCCTAAGCCTGAAAGGTCAGGTTTAGGTCCCATACAACCCAAAAATTGAAAACTTAATAAATGAGCTACTGTTAATCCTACAGAAATAAAATTTGGTACGTATGTTTTTAATAACAAAACAAAGACTTTTTAAAAGTGGACGTCATCCACCCACAGATACGCATGCGTCCCATACAACGCAAAAATTGAAAACTACATAAATAAGCTCATAATTGACTTACATCAATAAAATTTTGTATACATATATTTCATGCCAAACCAAAGATGTTTCCGAAAAATGAATGTCATCCGCCCACGAACACGCCTACCTTCAATATTATCCTAAAATTGAAAACTCAATAAATAAGCTTCTGTTAAACTTACGGAGATAAAATTTGGTACGTATGTATTTTATAATAAAACGAAAATGTTTCTTAAAAATGGGCGTCATCCACCCACGTACACGCGTACCTCCCATACAACCCATACAATTTAAGACTCCATAATTGAACTTATCTTTGTCAGAGATAAAATTTGGTATGTATGTATTTTATACCAGAATTAAGATGTATAAAAAAATTGGTCGTAATCCATCCACGAACACGTCCACCTCCCACACAACCAACAATACCCGAAAACACTATAAAAGCATTAATATGTGAGTCACTGGAATAAAACTTAGTATGTATTTGTAAATAATTCATCAAAATTGCAATGTATATAAAATACGGGCATCATCCGCCAACGGACTCGTCTGTATTCAATACTATTATTGTATTTTCAAAAAGGAGGTTTAAGGTATTTTTAGGGTAAGTATTTAGGTAGACTTTCTGTACTTGGTTTACCCTAAACCTGCAAGGTCAGGGTATATTAATTTTTTGCAAACGTTTGTAACGTATAGAACGAAGCGAGTCCGGTATAGAAAAGTATATATATCCTTAATCAGGGTCACCTCGTGAGTCGAGCTATCCATGTTTGTCCGTCCGTTCGTCTGTGTGCTGTCCCTAAACACAGTATAAGAAGAAAGAGTTGAGATAATTGCATGAAAATCGATGCACATGATCACATGAGTCCAAGGATCTGCACTATTGAATATTTTAGGAATCCGCCCACGGACAACCAAAAAATTAAAAACTTCATTAATAAGCTCATAATTAACGTATAACAATAAAATTTGGTATGTGTGTATTTTATATAAAAAAACAAAATGCCTTAAAAAAATGGGTGTTATCCGCCAACGAACACGCCCACCTTCCATAAAACCAAAAATTAAAAACTCGATAAATAAGCTCATGTTAAACGTACAGAGATAAAATTTGGTGTGTATGTATATTATATCAAAACAAAGATGTCTTCGAAAAATGGGTGTCATCTGCTTATGGAGACGGCCAACCACCATACAACCCAAACATTGTAAACTCAATATATAAACTTATGTTTGACCTACAGAGATTAAATTTGGTAGGTATGCATGTTTTTTCTAAAAAACCGAAGATGATTTTGAAAAATGGAAGTAATTTGCCCATGGGCACACCCACTTCCCATACAACCCAAAAATTGAAAACTAAATAAATAAGATTGTGTTTGACTTAAAGAGATTAAATTGGATACGTTTATATTTTATAACAAAATGAAAATGGTTTTGAAATTTGGGTGTCATCCAACCACGAACACGCCCACCTCCCATACAAACAAAAAACTTAAAACTCAATAAATAAACTTATGTTTATTCTAAAGAGATAGAATTAGGTATGTATTTATTTTATACAAAACTAAGATGTATTCAAAAATTGGGCGTTATCCGTCCACGTAGACGCCCACCTCCTATACAACCCATTATAGCAAAAATACTATAAGGGCATTAGCAAGTGAGCTACAGGAATGAAACTTTAAATTTTTATATTTTTTTGTAAATTTTCCATCAAAACTGAAATGCATATAAAAATGCGTTTCATCCGCTCACGGACACGCCCATTTTCAATACTATTATTGTATTTTGAAAAAAGTAGGTTTAGGGTATTTTATAGTCGGGTTAGACCGACGTTAGACTTTCTTTACTTGTTATACCCCCACGCGTACTGCATAAGTGGTATATTAATTTTGTCACGACGTGTGTAACGCCCATAAGAAGGCGTGGTAGGTATAGAAAAGTATATATATATTCTTGCTCAGCATCACCACCAGAGTTGATTTAGCCATGTCCGTCTGTCTGTCCGTCTATCTGTCTGTCTGTCTGTCTGTCTGTCTGTCTGTCTGTCTGTCTGACTGTCTTTCTGTCTGTCTGTGGACACGATTACAGCCGTAATTTTGAAGCTATCGTGCTGAAGTTCGATATTTAAGCTTTTTTTTCAAAAAGCGAAGATCAAGTTCAAGAATGGGCTAGATCGGACGAAAGCCACGCCTACCTCCCATAAAACCACAACAATGAAAACTCTATAAAGAGGCTAATATTTAAGCAACAATACTGAAATTCGGTATTTGTCTATTCTATGTCAAAACTAAGGTGTGCTAGACGGGCGTCATCCACCCACTAACACGCCCACCACCCATACAACCCCAAAATTGAAAATGATATAAAAGGCTTCTGTAGAAGCTAAATAACCAAAATTAGGTATTTATTCACTTTATATTAAAACTAAGGCGTATTAGAAAAATGGGAGCCATTCAAAAACGACCACGCCCATACAGAATTGAATACTATTTAAAGACGCCACTGTCGAAGGTACAAAACTAAAATTTGGTCTTAATTAATTTTATTTGAAAACTAAAACGTGTTAGAAAATGGGCGTCATCCATGCACGAACACGCCCACTTCCAATACAACCCCGAATCGAAAACTCTATAAATAGGCTTCGCTTTAAGCTACAGCCAAAAAATTGGATACGTTTGTATTTTATATCAAAACTAAATCGCGGAAGAAAAGTGGGCATCATCTGACTGCGGACACACCCACTTCCCATGGAACCCACTGTTGTGAAAACTCTAAAAAAGCCTAATATTTAAGATACAAAAATTCAAATTCAGTATTTGTATATTTTATATTAAAACTGAAGTGTGTTGAAAAAATTAGCGACATCTCTCCACTAACGCGCCCACCTCCCATAGAAGTCATAGTAGTGAAAACTTTATAAAGGGCTAATATTTGAGCTACAAAACTGAAACAACCACAAACACGCCAACCTCCCATAAAACCCCAAAATTGAAATTTTTTGTATTGGAATTGAATAAGCAAAAGCTTTGAAAATATTGACCTTTAAGGTTAAACATTTTTCAGAATTTCATATTATATGACTTTTTACAACCCTGAAATAAATTACATATCTCCAAAACTTGACCTGATTGAAAATAACGGCCAGCTGATTTTAAATTAGCACCCAAAAATACATACGGGACACTTACGTCTTCTCTGGTCCATAACCGTGTAAACCTGTGTAATTTCTCAGTGGACATTGAAAAATTAAAATAAAAAATGTTATTCTCCCTTGAAACAGGCTAGAAACATTTAAAAAAATGTCTTTGCGATTAAACGATGATGTCGACTGCACTGCATGATCGTTACTAGAAAGCTAGAAAATTAAGAAAAATAATTAAGTACTTAAACTTCATCAATTTTCTTCAGTTTCAACGTTTGTTCACATAGTTGTCCTTAGAAACATGCTGGAAATAAAATTAATGGTACCCATTTTAAATTTCAAGGAAACTTTGTAATATCTATCCAAAGCAATTCTTCAAATAAGGTGACAAATCTTTATTCCATGCATGTACTCAAGTTAATCCTTTATATCTAATGTCAATCGTACCAATCCGTTGGTAACAACGTCAAGCATGTTTTTGTCATTTTACGTAATTAATGAAAAAACATATATAAAGAAAATCACAAAGAATGAAAACACGATCAAGGAACGGCATCAGCCACTGAAAAAATAGTTAAATTTTAATGACAAAGGGCCAGTCAAACGTTATTCAATCCTCATAAAACTACTCGAAATGCCAAACACACCAACACAACAAGACTCATTCCTTTTTTCTTTATTAATGATATTTATATTTTCAATGGTCATCAGGTGATCGAGGATAAAAAAAAAGTTGAATGGTTTCAATCTTGAGGTTTCTTTACTGAGATAAACAAAAAAAGTGTAGTAAGCGCGACCACATCTCATAAGTCAGCAAACCTACAAAAATGTGTGATACGAGGTGCATACTTATGACCACTACAGAGGCTCCTGATTTAGTGGATCCATGTTGTAGATCATCATGAGCTGTAGTCAGAGCATGGCTGGCTCCTTACTGATCGTTGAGCTGAGATTCCGACATTGTGATAAGTAGCGGCAGGCATTCATTGACTGACTGACTAACTGAGTGACGGCTCATGTTTTCCGTGAATCAACCGCTCTAACTGAGGAGTTTTTTTTTATGTCTCTCAGTTTTTTGTGGTCGTCTTTTGTATGCTCTCACGTTTGAGCATCCAGGCGCACGGTCTGCTTTTCGGTGTGCACTAAAATTATTAGTTGTAATTTTTCAGCTGTCATAAGCGGCGGCTACTGGTTTTCTAGGTAAACCATATTTTTTTCAGATCTTATGAGTGGTCTGCTGCATAAACTGTGTTTGTGTCTTCGTTTTTCTGATAGGATGCACGTTGGAAGAAGACCAGGCGGTTGGTAATATATGTGTTTTTAATTTTATTTGTTTTCTGTCTAATGTGGTTATTTGCGCAGTCGTGTATTACGTATATACTTGGGTATTTTTATTGTTGGGTTGTGATTAAGTTGGCACTATTAATAACGCATAAGTGCCGCAGCGGATGAGCCACTTCACACGAAATCAAGGTATGTTATGAGTTACACTCTTAACACAGACAACTGTTTCGTAGAAGTTTCCGACACAACCTGTCCACTTAGAGCGGCTTGCTGTGTGTAGCGCACTCTTTATCCGATTAATATTAACCCGCTGGCTGAGTTGCTGTGTCCCAAAGTAGCAATTATTTCTATTCACGTGTAAATAATATGTTGAATTTTGATATTTCGACTTGTGTCTATCTCGTTATCGTTTGTTGTGGTCAAATGTTTTTATTAATCTGATTTTTATGGTTTAATCTCCCTTTGGCTTCTGATGCATTTACTTAATATTTGTTATCTTTATGGTTTCTTTTGGTGACCTTTTGGATTCCCATGGCTCAGCATAAACTAATTTGTGTTTGTCTTCGAAAGCGAAGTATATTTATTTGAGATTCGATTTACTGGGAATATTCTTAAGGGATTAGCGTCAAATGAGTTTTGAAATGGTTGAATAATTAATAGCGACAAGAAGTAATAGTTTGATTTATGGATGTAGTTAAATAATACATCTTCTATAAATGTATTCTAAGTAAAACGCATTAAATTGTTTTATAATTAATTTAGATTAATTATTTTTATATTTATGGAAGTTTGCTTTTGCTCGAAATATTCTCTAAGCATACCACGCTACACTAAACGAAAAAATATAAGGTTTAAGCAAAAACGTATTTAAATTATCTAAAAACGTTGTTGTTAATTTGATTTGATGGTAAGTAACTCACAATATTTTTCTTTATTATTTATTATTTAAAGTAATACATTTTTATTATTTATTATATTTTATTGCAAGTACATATTTACATGAAAAAATTACAAACCGTCAAAAACTCTTAGTCTTCAAAATCGTCCATTGCACGCATCGAACTCGAATCTTCGTAATTATAATTATTAATAATAATAATAATAATTAGCGCGATGCTATTTCATGTTTGAGCGTGAGAAAAATGTATACAAAATACAGAATACTTGTGGGATCTACAACTTAAATGTAAATATGCAAAAACAATTGGTCTTACATCGTTGGATTTTTCAGTACAACTGTAATTTTTCAATAAAATTTTGTTATAAAAAGTACGTTAATACCACGAAGACATTTTTAGTAAATTTTCATTCAATTGATCTTCGTCATATCGAGTTTCTTTGCTTTTTATATATATTTCAAATTTTATTTTATGTTTTTAGTAACTTTTGTGTTAATTTTTGCAAAAATTAAAATTTAAATTTACAATTTGATACCAAAAAGTACAATTTTTATTTCGGTTAGGTACAATTTCGAAAAAGTTATTTCCCATCCCTGCTGCAACGTGGTTAAAATTTAAAAAGTGAATGTAGAGCACTATGTTTATTTAACTATGTAGGTATATTGAATTGTTTGTCCATGGTTTTTTATTTTAAGTAAATTATTAAATATATCAAAAAGTTCATTATTCATGGAAAAAAAAAATTAGCAACATTTGATGCCAAAAAATACAATTTTTTTTTCGATTTGGTACAATTTCGGAAAAGTCATTTCCCATCCCTGGGTCTTATACATAAAAGTGAAATACTTCTCAGAGATAGACGATGTGAGATCGATCTCAAGGAGTCAGTCACCAGACGTTGCTCAGCCTCAGTATCAAAATGGTATGCATAAAGTCGGTTCAAGTTTATGAAAAAGTACTCAACTCACTGAAGTTATTGGTTGCTAAAATTTGAAACATGTCGAAAAGCGAGGGGAAAACTGTAATTAATCAGGAAATAATAATTATAAAGGAAATAAATTATATAATAAAATTTATGTATCGAAATATAAGAAACTCAAATTATATTCGGGGTACCCATAAGTAATAAATTAGTTTTAATTGGTAAAATTTGCCTCAGTCCAATTCACGCTTTTAACATATAAAAACTTATTTAATCGTGTTATTTTGCAACCAGTGTTGTCAGAAGAGGGATTTTTCCCGTTTTTCGTGAATTTCTGACCTAAAAGGGAAAACAGTCTTAAAAACGGGAAAAATTAGGTTGGACGCGTTTATAGATGAAAAAACATATTTTTCAAAAAATCAACTTAAATTTTTATGCATTTTTCTTTTCATATATTACAATGTTTAAAAATATTTCAGAATTATGTCATGGAGACAGAATCTTCATATGTATTTATTAGGATTTTCGTCAAATGTTAGCTGAAATACAATTTTTGTTTATTTATTTTTCATGACAAAATAAGGAAAACGCACAAGTAAAAAATCTTATTCGACATGCTAATATATTTATTAAAAAATCACAATAAAAAATGTTAAGAAATAGCTAAGGAATATTTTCAGTTGCACTAAAGTAATATGAGAAATAAGATGGTCGGTCTCCATAAAAAAGCTTGAAAGTGCACCGTCAAAATGTTTTTTCCCATGACTAACATTTTATGTCCGAGCTTAAATGACATTCATCATTTCCGAAGAAGTGCAAACATTTTAAGGAAGTTTAATTTTATGATCAAAAAATTCAAGTTCAAGTGTGGTTAAATCGAGATAGTAGGATTTACCACTCGAATATGATTTCGGAAGTCAAAAAGCCCTGAGATGAATATGTAGTTCTAGAAATTCCTTTTTTTTAAATGCGTGGACAAAACGGGAATGGTCCTTACCGAAATCTGGCAACACTGGTTGCAACACTTTTTGTTGGTGTTGACTCTTTGTTCATAATAAAAACGGAATTTGTTATTACAACAGTGCAGAATGGCTGACAATAAACCAACAGGAGGAGATTTTCGTCATTGCAACGGCGTTAGTTTCATTATTTTTAATGCAACGGCTGCAACAAAAAAAATAATTGTGATGAGTATGGGAAAACAAATAAGTGCGAGCATTTGTTTAGAAAATTTTCAAATGGCGATTTTGCATTGTCCGATAGTGATCGAAGTGGAAGAAATTGGAATTGTTAATGACGTTTAAAAATCACTGGTCGAAAGTGATTCCAAACTGAGAATTCTAAGGCACCTTCACGAGATCGGTAAGGCTTACAGATGGTATATATGGATACAGTAACAGGATTGTTACTGGCAATGAGAAGTGTGTCTTCTTCAAAAACAATAAGTGTACTAGTCAATGGATATTCCAAATCAACTGGCTCTGCCCACTCCTAAACCATCACTCAGTTCAACTGACTTGGAATCATATTTTTCATCAAATATAACTAAATTTCACAAACAGTTAATTGAGACCCTGTCAGCGAAATGGCAAAAGATCATAGATAACGATGGAGATAACATACATAATTGATCTGATCAAATGACAGCAAACGCCTAATTTCACAAAAATAAACCCGAAAGGCGTAGTCGGAAACGTAAAACCAACATTCACTATGATCGCTGAATAAATAAGAGTTTGGATCTAGCTGTAAGTAATGTAACTATTCTTAGGCTGCGATTATAGTGAACGCGATTCAGACAGGCAGGCAGGCAGTCTGAAATCTGGGTGAAAAACGAGATGCAGATAGCTATCTATCTCGCTTGTTCACATTGCCTGCCTGCTTGCCTCTCTGACTCGGCGTTCACTATAACCGCAACCTTAGACGCTTATTAGATAATATCGTAAATTAAACGTGTGGAGTCCGCGAAAAGTTCCATTACTTACAAAGAAACATGCTGCGGTACGCCTTTAGTTTGCCAGAGAGCATGCCATCTGGCCAACAGAAAAATGGATGAGCATAATGTGGACTGATGAAAGCAAAATCGAGCTATTTGGTGGAAAAGGGTATGGCAGTATGTGCGCCGTCTACCGAACACGGAATAGAATCGCCTTTATACACGGTGGAGCGAGGATAATGGTGTTAGAAAGTTTCTCGCAACGTGGAAAGAAAGTATGGATGCAAATAATGGTACAAGCAATGCTGCCATATGCCGAATGGCTTATGGCTTGACTTTCTTTATAATCCATAAGTTGCTGTATTGTGAACTTTTTAGTAAACGGCGTCTCAAAAACTTCATAAGGATCATTTAGATCGATCATGTTTATATAATCGTTGCAATCATAATGTATGTGTGGTCTGGTGTATGCCCTTAGTTCAGTTTGCTCTTCAAAAATTTAAATTCGCATGATTTTATTGTACGCAATGTCTCGAATAGCTTTTCTATCGTCAAAAAGCATTGATAACAACACATTTTCTGAATATGCATAATAAGAATTGTAAATAGTTACTCCATTGAATATCCGGTAAATAGTTACTCCATTGAATAAATTTGAATACAATTACGCTGCCATACATTGGTGTTTACAGTTTTATTATATAGATGTCTAAATCTCTCAAATTATTAGACGGACTGTTTGCAGTTACGTATAATCGTAGAATGCGTGCTGCTTTTGTTAGCCATCGAGTGTGATGAATGGGACCTAATTTTATATCAGCCAAGTTTACAGGTCCCAAGTTTACTGATCCCATCGAAATTGCTTGAATGAGTCTAAGCAAATTTTTGGCATCTGTAGAGAGATCGTTTTCAATTTCTATCAGCGGTGGCACATTTTCTAACAATATAGTGTCGAAATTTTCCACAACCTACAAAAGTTGAAATATAAAGAAAACTATGTGCTCAGCAAAAAAACTCAAAGCGATTATTAAAAAAAGTAGCCTCAAATTACACAGGTCTACTTAATTTCAGACACAGAAACTAGAATATACTTTTTCAAAGGATTTAGACTCGCTGAATCTGAATCTGAGGTCCAAATCTCTCTACTATTAGATTTCCAAAATTTTCTGACATATAGTGCAAAATGAAAATCGTTGAGTTTGATTAAATATTTTTTTTCTACGTTGATATATCTCAGTGAAGAAAAAATATTTATTCAAACATGCGCGTATTTTTAAAGTTTTTTTAAAAAGTGCTCAGCGAACCCATAGTGCGACTCAAAATTTAATCATTACATTTAAAAGTAGCATTAAATTATGAACGAAATAAACTTACCAAATAATTTTACAAGCAATCTCTATCACAAATTATATTCATAAAGAAATCACTCGCGTAACAGAAAGACAAAATTGTATGCGTCTATATCACGAAGTGCCGACTGAAAACACGAACGCAACCTCGATAATAGTTTTTTTAGATCGATGAATTCAATTCAGTGAGTGAATGAAATTTCAACTGCGTTTTGATTTTTCTCTAAAATCGAACATTAAATTCCAACATCTACAATAAAGGGAAAAAATGGCGTTTTGTTTTTCTTCGAAAATATATATCTCAGTACCAGGTATCTCACACAATCGATTAATATATCAAAATGTTTCTATTTAAATTATCTATAAACTTTCTGAATATTGAAATGACGTTAATTAATTTTTACTCATGTTCCGTTGGGTGGGGCCTTAGTGGGTAAAACACTATTTTGCTAAAACTTTTTTTTCTAATGGTAACTTCTTATCACTATCTAGCATTGATCTAGAACAATAAGTTCACCTTTTATGAGCAAAAAACCCTCTAGAACCAATATTTCTTAAACGCATTCATATCAAAAGCTATTTTTTAAAAGTTGGCGGTTCGAAATTCATCAGAGAGCAGAATCCTTCGGCCAAGTTGCTTAAAATGCTGCAAGTTTTCAGATTCTCAATCCCGCTTCGTAGCAAAAATCTCATCCCATACATTTCACTACACTTAATGTACATACATATATATAGTAGACTGAATAAGCAATGCGACACAAAAAAAAAAAAATCACAATCATGTGACAAATCATATTGCACTAAAATAACACTAGTGTTGAGAAATTTAATTTTTTGGTTTTCTGTTTAGGTCACTCCTATTATTTTGAACACAACTGTGATTGACAAAATGTACAATTAAACAGAAAATGAATTCGTTTCTTCGGTTGCCATAAAATAATTGATTACTTATGGCCACCCTTCATATCTAAAAAACCGTACTGGCCGGCAAACAATTTAATATTTAATATAAAGGAAGCAATAAAAAACTTTGGTTTAAGAATTGAACATCTGTTACTAATAATGATAAAATGCATTCTTCTATCTTCAAATTCAAAAAAATAACTTGTCTGCAGTTTAAAAACCGGAGTTATGAATTTGTGAAAATGAGTCTCCAAGGCAAATATCACGAAAATCTCAAACTTTAAACCCCTCTATTTAAAAAAACAAAAAAAAAAAAAAATCCTCGAGCACGTGTCCTTTTTTGATACAGAATTCATAAAAAAAATTTCAGGCAAACCAAAAATGTGTCGGTCATTTTTTGTTGAAGTCCGTACGGTTTGTAGAAGAATGACCCATATATATACATGCAAACGCATGATAAATAGCATGTCCAAAACTAGAGGGTCAGGACGTTTTGATAGTTTTCGGCCTATTGCACATCATATAGGTGAGATAAGCAAAGCTCTAATTGAATTGGAATTGCTAAACCTAACTGCACTAGCTCGAGCTGATCTAAGCTTTATTTCAGACATATACGTCAAAAATAGAATGTCTTTTAATGTCATCGTTATGTATAAAGTTGTAAACAATTTGTAACAGACATATCACTTGATTGAAACATGTGATACGATACTAGATCTCGAAATGATAAATATTGAAAGTCTTGTAAACGGCATTCAAAAAGTTCGTGATCAGTAGGATGAAATTTTAAATGAAACACTAAGTAAGTTGCGGACAGTATTGGAATTACTTCCCAATTAACTTGTGACCGATTGATGAAAAGTGAGTCTGACATTGAAAAATATTATAAAGTCAACATGTTTTTCGTTTTTATTGATTCCATTTTATCTGGTCTAAGACGACGATTTAAATCCCTTCATTTCATTTGTATTATATTTTCATTCCTCTGGCAATTTAATGAACTGAGCTACGAAATTCTGCAGTTAGAAGCAAAAACAGTTCAGAATATATTCTGCCAACTTTAAGTAAAATCCATCTTACTTAAAATCCATCTCTAGCTAAAGAATCTTTTAAAAAAAATAAAATTTTGAGCTTTCTGGGGTGTTTCCAAATTTTACCTCCAAGTATTAAATGGATTTTTTTTTTCATATTGCCATTAGTGTCCTCAACAGGGTCATAAACTATCACCGGTTGAACATGCGACAAATTCGTTTAAATGGCCTTTCCACACGCAGAAAGATTACATTTTCGGCATTGATTGTAGAGAACATATTTCTTTTTACTGCAAATATATCTTGCAATTCGGACCATACTTTGTTTTTTATACATGTTACTATTTTTGTGACAATTATTTCAATGTTTGCTTCTTATTCCTATTAAAATATTTTGATTGATTTGTAATTGCAACAAAAATAGTAATTCCTAGAAAACATATTTTTTAATAATTATTTTTAGAGCTTGATGAAAAATAAACTTTGGCCTTTCTAATAACTTTGAAAAGCTAATAAGCGAAATGCAGCAAAACCACAACGGAATTACTTGAAAATATGTTTTTTAAGAATTATATATTAAGAATAAACAATTAAAAAGCCACAATTTTAAAACTCAAAAATATTCATTTTTTGCCATGAGCATATCGTATTTGTCAGAAACATGCAACATTATCGTATTGAACATAACATGTTCATGATCGGTTTGCTGCTTGTTCACAAGCCATCAGGCGATTAGCATGATGTTTATTGCGTTGGACTACGATGAGGCAAATCGGTCAATTGAAATGATATGCAATTTTTCCTTAAACTATTTGCTTGTATTAATTATAATAAGAACGAAATAAGATTAGAGCTCGGTTTGGCTAAGAATTGAACTGAACCATGAAATAAAAATTTGACTCGCGTTCTAATTGTATACTAAGCTTACTATTAACTTAGTTGCCTCAAAACTGGTCACATATATAACTGATCATAATATGTTTATAACAACTAATTACCATTGTTGCTAGTGAACATAATATATTAATCGTAACAAAGTAACTTGCATACGCAAACTCTTTTATGGTAACCGCAAAATAGGAACATATTTCTAATAAAACTAAACTTGTTTGTTCTCAATAACTTTTCAAACATAATAGTTTCCTCTCCCAATATGTTTGTTTTAATAAAAAAATACTTATGAAATAAGTATATGATAAATACTTATGATAATATTGAATATTAAAATATTCAATATATAATCAATTATATTATACACATTTTTAATAAAATATAATATTAAAAAAAAATCATGTAAACATGCAATAATGCTTTACGAAAGGGTGGGGGATCACAACAATTAAGTGCCCCGGGTCCCTCATGGGCTCTGAAAGGCCCTATAGATAGCAGCTGATGTAATTAGCCATTTACCATATTTTCTTGTTTGATTTTTCAAACATGCAATGGCATGGCCCGAAGGTTGCTGGTTACACTCTCATGCAGTAGGTTCACGGGTAGTTCAGGTTCGAATCTAGAATTTTATTTAACCATAAAAAAAGTAAATAAAAGTCATCCGGACACCGACTCCAAAGTTAGAGGGACTCTTAAAAACTATTTCTGAATCATTTTTTTTTTGGATCGGAGAAACCCCCATGAGTGGTTTTGGTTCTTCTGAACCCTTTTTTTGGCCAAAAAATCAAGATTTTTGCCTATAACTTTTTTCTTTCTTCAGAATGCATACTCAAGATAAGCAAAAAAGTAAAGATTGTGATAGCACACAAATGTTGGCTAAAATAAATTTTGAAATACAAACTCTTTTGAGACCCCAAAAAATCAATATTTCGTCATTTACGAAAAGGTGTTTTTTTTTAAAAAAAACCCCAATAAAATATATATTTTTCGTGGTATTCATATGCACTTAAGCTTATTGGTAAAGTATTGAGATATTCTTTCCATTGGTATAACGTATGGAGTGGTTTGATCAATTGATCAAAAGCTTATTGGTAAAGTATTGAGATATTCTTTCCATTGGTATAACGTATGGAGTGGTTTGATCAAAAGCTTATTGGTAAAGTATTGAGATATTCTTTCTATTGGTATAACGTATGGAGTGGTTTGATCAAAAGTGAGTACTATGAAAAGTACGTATCTTGTAAGCGTTTAAAAAATAATATTTTCGAAATTCATGCATTTTATACTGGAGCGCCATCTGGTGTACACTTTTCTAAGAAATGGTTGTCAGAATTCGATTTTGCGTACCTAAAAACTCATACATACCAAGATTTATCAAAATCTAATTGTAATTATGGCAGTTAAATAATAATTAAGCTGAAAAATCCTTCTGAATAACAATTTCTCATGTTTTATATAAATGTGGCACTTAGTTTTGGTTTAACCACACCATAAGATATATCAGTGAAAAGAAGAGCTCAATGCCTTTTCAGTATGCATAGCTTGAAAAATACATATTTTAAAGGTGTGAAACATCTTTTCGAAAATGATGAAAAATCTACTTTTTGGGGTATCAAAAGAGTTTGTAAGGATAACAAATTTCAACATTTTTTTTAACCAATATTTGTGTACTATCACAATTTTACTTTTTTCCCAATTCCGGTACCAAAACTTAATAGTACATGAAAAATCCTGTCGAGTGGTATACTTTGTTTTTATTTGAACTAATTTTGGCGTCCCCCGAAATGCAATTTTGTGCATTTTTTATCAACTTTTGTACTAGAGACCCATTAATGGTTGATTTAAAAAGAAAATCAAGCTTATCAATTAATTCCTTTCATATAAAAAGACAGAACTGCAAATTTTCCCTTTTGACAATTGCTCTGACGAGATAGAAGAGTTTTTTCAACGTGAATCTACTTGTGATTTAATATTTGATATGTTTTTAATTTTTTGTATGAAAGTATTTTTTTTAACTTTTAGCAAGTTAAAGCATATTAAGCTCGTCACAGAGACGACAGTGGCTGCTGCTTCTTCAGAACGAAGAAAAGAAATAATGTTTTCTATGTTGGAGCGCCGTTCAAAAAGGCCAAAATATTATTTGGTTAACTGTAATAGTTTAAAAAATACGTTACTTTTGCATTAAGCAATAAAAAAAACAAAAGTTTAAAAATACTTTATCACAATAAATAAAAACATATCAAATATTAAATAACAAGTAGTTTCACTTTGAAAAGAACTGTTATATTTCGTCAGAGCATTTGTCATCAAGGATGAAAATTTGCAGTTCTGTGATTTTATTATGAAAGGAATTAATCGATAAACTTAATTTTCTTTTTAAATCAACCATTAATGGGTCTCCAGTACAAAAGTTGATAAAAAATGCACAAAAATGCATTTCGGGGGACGCCAAAATTAATTAAAATAAAAAACAAGTATACCAATCGACAGGATTTTTCATGTATTATTTAATTTTGATACCGGAATTGGGGGTACGATTTTTCCCATACAAGTCGATACACTCTAGTATGCATTCTGAAGAAAAAAAAATTATAGGCAAAAAACTTGATTTTTTGGTCCAAAAAAAGGGGTTCAGGAGAACCAAAACCGCTCCATTGGGATTTCTCCGATCCAGAAAAATGATTCAGAAATAGTTTTTAAGAGTCCCCCCTAACTTTTAAGTCGGTGTCCGGCGCTATCTAAATTTCGATTCGGATAAAGATAAGATTTATAAATACATCGCTATTTTGGTTGTTGTTGGTTTCATTCATACAATCTTAAAGCAATAATTAATAATTCTTGCAACTTATTACAATACACAAGGATTTTTTTCCTTTATATATCCAACAATCATATTATTTTCTTTGTGTATTTTTGTGTGTAAACGGCTAAACGAGCATTTATCTAAAACTATTTGACATACATGACAGCACGAACAAGCAGAGTGAACTCCCCACTGCCTACATATTTTATTTGAAATGCCCAAGAGACAGACTTCAACTCCGCCTGTTGTCAACAACGATCGCGATGTACCTCGCTCCCACACAAAAGTTACACTTTTATATTTATGTCATGTCGATACAATGGATTCCCATCGTAATTCACACTCATGCTGCTCCACTAAAGGAACCTCAAATGCTTGACATCGACTTTTCACATAGCATCCAGGGTAAGCACAGCTGTTGTCGGGTGTTAATCGTATGTGTGATGGAATCCATTCAAAATGTCAAAGTTGATGATCGGACGAAACGCGATTGTTTGGCGCTTAGTCTGCTGAAATTTTTTTGAATTTTGAAAAAAATTTACATAATTTTCTTTTGGCGTCACAATTCGTTGGGGAACACTTTAAGAATCCGTTCATTTTATTTTTGGATAAAGTGGATGCTTAAGGTTAAAGTGAAAAAATTGTCTAAAAGAAGAAAGTTTTTGGCATGTAACCACACACTATTTCAATCGCATTTATACTTTGCTAGAGTCAAGTCATGAAAGCCATAAATCTTTTTATATTCTGGTGGGCGTTAAACATAATTTTTGTTTCTATCCAATCATTGTTCAATACCAACCAGACCTTAATTAAAATTTGTAATCAATTGAACTTGTCGTGTGTTTTTTTTGTTTTTGTTTATGTTGGTTTTGTGTTTCCTTTTTTTTTTTTATTTGACCCCCTTCTGCTCAACGGTCAACTTTAATCGGTCTAAGAGATTTGCATGCACTTGATGTGGCTATTTGCGTTGTCTTGTGGCCAGTGCGTTGGTTGTGCGCCTGCGTATTGACTTCATTGGCTGCTGTGAATGACTCCTACCTGAATGTTCCTGCTGTATGTCTGCTGAGCTCGTGTCCACTGCTCATCGGGGCGCTTTATCAAGCTTCTAACAGCGACCCCTGTAGCTCGGATGACTCTGTGAGTGGCTGTGTTTGTAGGGAACCCCGCAAGGAATATGACTGCGCATAAGTCAAGTTAATTTTAAGTTGATTTATTTCGATGTTTCATCTGATGTTTGCTCAAGTCCGCGTATTTTCATCTTAGACTCCGGTTGTAGGCATCAAATTAATGTAATATATATATAATATTACTTTGACTTTAAGATATGCTGCCCTTTGGAATGAGACTTTCATTAGTTACTGTTGCAAATGAGGCACTTCTAGCGGAGTCGTTAGATCAGAACAGTCACACCTGATTGTAAATAAAATAGTGCAAATAAAATAATTGTGTTAAATGGAGAAAATGATGGTGGCAGGCGTGGCCGAGCATCTAAGTGTGGCATGAGTGCCAACGAATTTCGGCAGAACTGATTTCGAAAGACCATCTGTTACAGAAAGCTTTTTCAATAGAAATGTATTTTTTGATCGGGATTTTCAAAGAATATGCAAGGCCATGTAAAGCTTTTTGAGAATATAGCTGTTCAGAGTAGGTATAAACTAGTGTCCGACCGATTATTCGGCTTCGGCTTCGGTAATCGGCCAATATTTTGATCTTCGGCTTCGGCTTCTGCTTCGGCCGAAAGAGCCGATTATTTTTGCCGAATGTTTTTGCTTTACTAAACATTTTCTTTATAAGTTTTTTTGAATTGTTTTGAATTATTCAGTAAACATTTTTAACATTTTCATTGTTCGTTTTGTGTTTCTCTCGTTTTCTGTTCTTTCATGAGTTGGTGTTCATTCAGTGAAAATTTTATTGAAATGATAAATGCAGCGAGTCCGACTGTTACGTTTTTGCTTTTGTTATGGCTGAAATATAAAAGCCGAGTTAACGCTAGAAATTTTCTGCCAGATTTCAGTTAGTATTACATTTCTGTAGCTTTTCTCGACTGGATCGAAGATATATTAAATTTACTCAATAATTCGATTACAGAAAAATCCGAATCTTGCAGAAAAACTCTTCCGTTTAACTCGAATTTAATGATTTCAGTAATTTTTTTTGAACTGAAATGAATATAAAGGGTGGTTAAATTTTAAAGGCCGGTGTTGATTTTGAATAAAAGGCAAATTATTCAGAAAATTACTGTCATTTCTTTTTATTATGATAATATTGGTATGGTTCAATTATGTATAAAACAAAATATCAGCCAAATGGCTGCCGCGACTTCGGCGGCACACCTCCATCCGATGGTCCAAATTTTCGATGACGCTGAGGGATAATTGAGGTTCTATGCCGCTAATGTGCCAAATTATCTCATCCTTTAGCTCTTGAATTGTTGCTGGCTTATCAACGTACACCTTTTCTTTCAAATAACCCCAAAGACAGAAGTCCAACGGTGTCAAATCACATGATCTTGGCGGACAATTGACAGCACCACCACGTGAGATAACACGGCCATTGAATTTGTCGCGCAAAAGAGTTAATGTTTCATTAGCTGTGTGGCAAGGTGTACCGTATATCTACTAATTCGGGCCTTAAAAACTTCGTTATCATCTCACGATAGCGAACAACATTCACAGTACCTACCTGACCGGCCTCATTTTGGAATAAATACGACCCGATAATGCCGCCAGCCCATAAACCGCACTAAACAGTCACTCTTTGTGGGTGCATTGTTTTTTCTCTTGGATTATCATTCGCCCAAATGCGGCAATTCTGCTTATTGACGAATCCACTGAGGTGAAAATATGCCTCATCACTGAAGATGATTTTCTTCCAAAATTGATCATCCACTGTTGCCATTTCTTGAATAACTTTAACGCGTGGCTCGATTATGTATCTTTCCATGGTTTCAAAGTTAGTCTGAAATTGAGAAATGCCAAACGAAATGCAGAAAAAACTTGACGTTTAGGTGTGGTTCACATTCAACATTGGCCCTTAACAAGAGCAAAGAATAAACTTCATCATTTTTTTTTACTTGAGAACATTTATTTTCTATTCGGCTTCGGCTTCGGCAAAAATTCACGTTCGGTCGGACACTAGTATAAACCCTTTGCGGCCATATGGAGTGACTAGTTATCCCAGGCTCAGAAAAAGTTAGATTAGAGGTGTAAAACATTTGAAACTGATTTTAACTTTTTAGGACGCCATCTATTAATTGATCGCTAATAAAAATTTTTTAGCTAAAAAAACTACTTCAAAATCACTACAAAGTAAAAAATAATTTTAAATTATTTTTCCTATTTATTTCTTGGTCAAATTTGATAATTTGGTTATATTCATTATTATATTGGAAATTTTATGATATCAATTATTCTGAATTTGTAAGTTATAAAAATGTGTCATTTTAATTTTTGTTTCATTTTAATCATAAATATATTAATTTTTTATGATAAGTAAAGCTTTGTAGTCAGTGTAATCATTGATATAAAATCATGATATTTTTACCATCCTTACTATATTTAAAACTTTTTATTTGTGAATATCCTGCTTTGGTGACGCTGTATTAATTTGTAATCTTAATTTAAGTAATTTTCAAAGCTTTGCATACATAAACACTCTCAATCTACTGGTTTGGGTGAGCTTGTAAAACTGATATTGAATATGCTATTGTGTGTTGCAGCTGCACAAAAAATCTGATTATATGAGCGCCGACTTCGAAGTTTTTTTTGTCATAAAACATGAATATATTGAATTACATAACATGAATTAAAACAAATTAAGAATAATTGATATCGTAAGATTTCCAATATTATAATGAATATGAATTAATTATCAAATTTGACCAAGAAATAAAAAGGAAAAGTAACACTGGTTTACAGCCAATATGTACTTTGAATGCCACTATCCTTTTCTCATGTAAAATCGGTCGCTAATTCCAAAAAAAAAATTATTTTTTTTTCTGTCACTCCGTTTTCGAGATATTGCCCACTGTAGGGTTTTCAACGGAAAAAAAAAGTGGGTTCCACTTAATTGCATAAATCTCCAGAACCAACTACAGTAATCAAACAAATGATATATTAAATAAAAGCTAATAAAATTTCTTGCAAACTATGCAAACACTATTTTTTGGTCGAGTTGTTAGTTTTGGCGGAATAAATTCGAATTTCGGGGATTTTTTTTATTTTTCAGAAAAATTTCCAAAAAAAGACAAAATAGTTGCAAATTTCGTTAAGAAATCAAAATATTTTATTACTTTTGATATTTTTTACTAATAGCCTTAAGTTTTCAAAAAAAAATAAGCTATTGTTGAAGAAAATCTATTGAGAAATGAAAAAGTTGTGATTAATGGAACGAAATCACCCAAATTGTGTGATTATTTATGCATTTGGACTTAGTTTATTGCCATAAAAAAAACAATGAGAACTTAAGGCTGTTGTAATAAAATCATATATTCTTGATTTTTATTGTTCTTTTAATAATTTACATTATTTTTACATTATTTAAATTGTATATAATTATTATCAATAATTTTTATTGTTGCATTAAATCATTTATAATGTTATTTACATTGTAAATAATTTTTATTTATCATTCAGAAATTCAAAATGATTAGAATTCTTGTTTTGTCGTTAATTTAATTCAGGATCGGTTTCTCTGATGAGAAACCAACAATAGTCGCCCATCATTCCTTCGTCCCAAAATCCTTGGTACCGATTCTCAATTGCTTTCATCTGTTGGTGGAATCTTCTCGTATGCAACAATTCAACTTTTTGAGACCTAATATTAAGGTGACATACTTCAGAAATCGTGAAAAACCGTTTGCTATACACTTTACAATATCAATATCTGCTATTGCGTAGTCATTCCTGGCTTATTTAATACCTTCGGTCAGCCGTACATTCCCAAAGAGTGGCGTTTGTTTATTGATAGCAGTATTAAATATGAATAACACGACTGGAAAATATGTTCTGCTATCAAAGTCGTTGGTACACCACGTCGTTGGTAAACCACTATTACAAAAAGGACTGGGCAGAAAGAATTGAGTCGAAAGTTGGAGAGAGCAACGTCAAAAACGTTCTACTCGTCAAAAAGAAAACATAATTCTCCCACCGCTGCACATCAAACTTGGACTTATGAAAAACTTTGTCAAGGCGTTAGACAAAGAAAGCGAAGCATTCACATATTTGAAAACGATTTTTCCAAATCTTTCTGATGCCAAGATAAAAGAAGGTGGTGTCTTCGTTGTATCGCAAATAAAAAGGTGTTAAGCGATCTTCAATTCGCAGAACTATTGTCACCAGTTGAGGCAGCGGCGTGGGATTCTTTTAGGACGACTGTTTCTAGCTTCCTCGGGAACAATAAAAGTGAATCTTACGAGAAAATAGTCGACGAGTTGCTCAAGAACTATAAAAAAATGGGCGTAAATATGTCTCTGAAAATTCACTTTCTGCACTCCCATTTGAATTTTTTTCCGAAGAATCTCGGTGACGATAGCGACGAGCATGGGGAAAGATTCCACCAACAGATGAAAGCAATTGAGAATCGGTACCAAGGATTTTGGGACGAAGGAATGATGGGCGACTATTGTTGGTTTCTCATCAGAGAAACCGATCCCGAATTAAATAAACGACATAACAAGAATTCTAATCATTTTGAATTTCTGAATGATAAATAAAAAATATTTAGAATGTAAATAACATTATAAATGATTTAATGCAACAATAAAAATTATTAATAATAATTATATACCATTTAAATTATGTAAAAATAATGTTAATTATTAAAAGAACAATAAAAATTAAGAATATATAATTTTATTACAACAACCTTAAGTTCTAAATTTTTTTTTTTATGGCAATAAACCAAGTCCAAATGCATAAATAATCACACAATTTGGGTGATTTCGTTCCATTAATCACAACTTTTTCATTTCTCAATAGATTTTCTTCAACAATAGCTTATTTTTTTTGGAAAACTAAAGGCTTAACAGATGTTACGGTTGAAAATCTGACTTTACCCCCTTATATAATTTCTTTTCATACAAATCAATTCTAAAGGAGTAAAATTCAAAAATTGGTGTCATCCGCTTACGGACCCAAAAATTAAAAACTCAATAACTAAGCTTATGTTTAACCTACAGGAATACAATTTGGTAATTATGTTTTTTATAACAGGCCAAAGACGTTCTTGAAAAATGGGCGTCATCCAACCATGGACACGCCCACCCACCACGCTCCCAAAAATTTAAAACTCCATAAAAAAGCTTATGTTTAACCTACAGAAATCAAATTTGGTATGTATCTTTTTTGTACCAAAACTAAGACCTAAGACAAAAGCAAAAACTTTATAAAGGCATTAACATGTGAGCTACAAGATTAAAACTTGGTTTATGTAAATTTTTCATCAAAATGGAGATGCATATAAGATATGGGCTTCATCAGCCCACGGACACGCCCATTTGCAATTCTATTATTGTAATTTGAATAAGTAGGTTTAGAGTTTTATAGTCGGGTAAGACCAACTTTAGACTTTGTCTTTTGTTAATTTCTTTAGGAACAGTACATTTTCATAATTTTTGATGAAACTATTCGAAAAGTGAATGAAAAGTGATTAAATAATTCAACATAAACAAAAGTAAGTATACTGACAAGTTTGTTTTTTGTTCACTGTATATTTTCGGTTTGGCCGAAGTTAAAAACCCCCACGGCCGTACTTACGCAGTACGCGTGGAGGTATAAAAATAATATTTTTAATGACAGCGGAAAATAATTGATATGTGAAAATAAATTTTAAATATATCTTTATTCTTTTGTGTTTGATATATTAAAAGATATAATTAGAGATCTTTAAAACAAATTGTATAAATAAGGCTGTTTGAGTCTATTAAACATTGTCAGTTTCGAAATGGAAGTGAACACTTTTCGAAATAAAATTTACAAATTCTGCTTGTAAGTTGCATGTCAATCAACAGATAAAAATACAATTTGTTCACAAATTTGGCAAATGGTAAAACAAACAAACAACGCGTATAACTAAACACGTCACTGTTAAGTATCTCGAGAATTGTCTGTAATTGCGAAAATAACGACATGGCGCCGAGTGCTAAAAAACCCGTAAAATGACTCACATAAAATTAGCGGCTGTAAAAACAATAACAAAGACAATGATAAAGCAATAAAAACAAATTAAGTGTTGCATTTATTAAAGTGCAGTCATAAAATAATACTATAATTATGCAGTAGATTCACACACACACGCAAACAAACACACATAAGCATAAACATACGCACACGCTCTCATTTATACAAACATTAAATTTGAGGTTGTTAACTTATTTCACGCTTTTTTTCTGTCACTTGAATGCAGTTTAAATGTTTTAACCCTTTGGCTCAAAAGTTGTGATATTGTGGCAAGCTGCTTGAAAGTTTATAAAGACTTAAAGCAACTGATTGATCTGAGAAAACAAATGTTTTTTCATGAATGAAGTCCATTCATGTCTAACTTTAATGTGCGTCTGTTTAACTATATATATTCAATATTAACAAATTTTGGTATATATATAACCAAGTATAGTCGTTGCTCGTTACACTCGTATATGTCGAGTCAAAGTAATGTTGAATGAATGGTATTGGTTGGCGTTAATAAATTAGCTTTACTAACAATTTCATCAGGCAGTGTGTTATCGAAATGTCAATTTTAAAAATATTCAATTCGATATTATATATGATTCGTACAATGATATCTAGTTTACTATAAATATAATGAGTGTTCAGTCAAAAAATGGTTTGGTTATATTAACTAAACCTCAGTTGATGCTATTGAAACCTGTAATTTTTGTTTGCTGGTGTTTAATTCTCCCATTAACTAGTAGAATTACGGTACGACGTTAGAGTGTTTGATTCTTATGTGATGGTTGCGATGATTTGGGGTTCAATCCACATGATGAAGATAAATACATTTTTGTAATCAAAGAACGATCGGTTAACTAATCGAACTTCTAAATGTAATATTTTTCTCGCGCTTACTGTATACTTGGCGCCCGTGACTCTGCATGCTAGTGTGTGGTGTAAGAGCCAATTAATATCGGTAAACACGGGTTCGAATCACTAACTGACACAGAAAGTTTTTGTCAATAAAACTAATTAGATAAGCAAATAATAAGAGAACAAACACTGTCGTTCGGACTTGGCAAAAAACATGTTGATCCAGTTTTCGGCCAATTGTGTAAAACACTTGATAGCACACACAACTAACTGATCATAGCAAAATCAGTCAAAGACTTCTCTGAACTAATCACTTGAACTCTGAACTAATCACATAACAGTTTTTTTTACTAAAAAATTTATTTCACTCGATAAAATTTTTATTATAAATATTTATTTTGCCATATGCAAGTATGTCGTTTTTTAACTATAACCGAATCTGGTTTCTTTCTACTTTTATCTCAGTGTAAAAATGTTGAAAATAGTAGTTAGAGGTGTGTTGCTACATTTAATTCAAATCTTTGCAGAATGACAAATGAAAACATCTTTTGATTTGGTACCATCTGTTTAGACATGTCAAAACCAGTATTATACATTCACAGTTGGTCACTTTAGGGTTAAGTATGTGCACAGTGGCAATATTTGATGTAGTTGTTGAAGAGAATTTCTGCTCACATGATGTTTATGACTTGTAAATTATGCATCTCCACAGGCAGCGTTCAAGTTTTAGCAGAACTCATTCAATTAAATTCGGTGAGATTTTGTGTGAACTTTTTGTCACTTTTAAGTGACAAAAAAGGGAAGTCATTAAAATGACAACAAATGTCATGTCTGTTCGAAAATATACATGCAACCAACTGCATATAATAATGTTTATTTGCTGTTATTGTTGTTGGCATTTTGTGTTTTTTGAATCACTAGTACGACGATTAAATAGTCCCTCGTAACTTCAACTGTACATTTAATAAAGTACATGTGACAAAAAGTTTTGTTAACAATAAATTTAAGATGTTTGCTGAAGTATTCTAGTTCAGAAGTATGTTTAGAACATTAAAATAATTATAACTGCAATAAGATTATAATTTAGGTTTTCATATTCTGTGAAAATTTTACTAGACTTTAGAAACTTCTCATATTAAAGACGTAAGAGACTACTTGACTCCTGGCTACCTCAAGCTAACTTACTAGTTTACTTTTAAGCTTATAATCAGGGGCGCGAATTTTGTTGTCTGTGCTTTTTGTTTTGTTTGTTGTTATTTTAATTCAGGGCTAATTGATTCCAAATACAAAATTTTATTTTGCTTTTTTTTAAACATTTTTCCTTTGGACCATGTTATGTAGACGGTCACGGGCGGTCATTTGATCAATGATTACTGGTACGCTCTTTGCTACTTTTAGTACTTTATGCGGAAAAAGTATTGTTGTTCCTATGTTAAAAAAAAATAAACTAAAGTGATTTTAAATTTATTATTAATTGCTTATATTAAAAACATTCATTATTAATTAATAAATAACTCTCACGTTATTTTCTTATTTGTAGCTGTTATTCTAATTAAACTTCAACGTCAAATAAATACAAGTTTGCTAGCGATAAGTGTTGCTTTTAACAAAGTTTTATTTTTTCATTTATACATTTCTTACTAAAAGCACACTGTTTTAATACTTAATAGCGCTATTTTAATACTAAAAACCGAAATCGTAAATATTTCCACAACGCAAGACTGTTTTGATCCAGTGATTTGGTATCGACAGCCGAATCATTTGGTGACCGCGGTGGTCAAAATTTATTCCCTCCCTCAGTCTCTCAAATTCCCCTTTTACAATGAAACAACACCAATTCGTGCCCGTGCCGTGCCCGTGACCGTCTATATAACATGACCCTTTTTTAGCATTTTTAAAATTTTGTTAATATATCACCTTAAGTTTTTTTTAATTTATTTAAGAAATTCATTACTTATCATAGTAGTAATTTTTTCTTTAATATTATTACTTTTTTGTGGCAACATTCCAACATATATTTGAAGAGTAAAACCTTTCCATTTCGTTGTGCAACAAATTTAAAATTGTCAGTTAAAATAATTTCATAAAATTGGAAAAAAACAGGGTGATCTTTACATAGTAAATTTAACCTTTAGAAATACCTAACCTTGTTTTTCCAATTTGTTTAGTTTTAACAAGTAAAAAAAGTCTAAAGTCGGTCTAGGCCGACTATGAAATATCCTAAACCCACTTTTCAAAAACAAAAAAATTTTTGTAAAAATTTTTGTAAATGGGCGTGTCCATGGGCGGATGAAGCCTATATTTTGTATGCATTTAAATGTTGATGAAAAATTTACATATACCAAATTTTATTTTATTTTATACCTTTATTGTGCTTTCGCTATGGGAGGTGGGCGAGTTCATGGACGGATTACTCCCAATTTTTGAACACACCTTAGTTTTATAAAATACATACATACCAAATTAAATTTCTCTATGACAAACATAACCTCATATATTGAGTTTTAAACTTTTTGGGTTGTATGGGAGGTGGGCGTGTCCGTGAGCGGATGACTCCATTTTTCGAAGACATCTTTGTGTTGGTATAAAACACATATATATCGAATTTTATTGTTGTAGGTAAACTATGAGCTGAGTTATGCAGTTTTCAATTTTCGCGTTGTATGGGAGGTAGGCGTGTCCGTGGGCGGATGATCTTCATTTTCCAAAATCGGTTGTTTTTTATTATAAAAAACATACGTGCTAAATTTTATCTCTGTAGGTTAAACAGAGGCTTATTTATTGCGTTTTTAATTTTTGGGTTGTATGGGAGGTGGGCGTGTCCGTAAACGGATGACGTCCATTTGACGAAGACATATTTGTGTTGATATAAAACACATACACACCAAATTTTACTGTTGTAGGCTTATTATGAGCTGAGTTATGCAGTTTTAAATTTTTGCGTTGTATGGGAGGTAGGCGTGTCCGTGGGCGGATTCCAAAAATATTCAACAGTGCAGATCCTTGGGTGCATGTGACCATGTGTACCAAGTTTCATCCAATTATCTCAACTCCTTCTTCTTATCCTGTGCATACGGACAACACACAGACGGACAGACGGACGGACGGACGGACATGAATAGCTCGACTCACGAGGTGACGCTGATCAAGAATGTATATACTTTTCTATACCAGACTCGCTTCGTTCTATGCGTTACAAACGTTTGCACAAAGTTAATATACCCTGAGCTTTCAGGTTTAGGGTATACAAATCTTGGATGAAGTAAAAGCATTTGAGTTCCAAAAGAGAGTTGCTCAAATTGTGCTATAAAATTTTAGAAAGCTTTTTTCTGTGAATAATGGTCTACAGAAAATATATTTAAATAAACGAAATGATCACAGTGGTAGGAATAGAGGAAAAGCTGGCCAAAACTTAAAGGAGCTTTCTGATTGGCATAAAAATGGGCCTACACAGGTTTTCAGGGCCGCTTATTACGAAATTGAAGTCAAAACCTTTAAATGTAAAAAAGCGGCTTTAAAATGGTGGTTATAAGCAAGCATACTACATTATTTACTGTATTCGGCACTTCAAGTTTGGTAATCTGTAATCTATCACGGGGCTGAAACCCAAATTTGAAATTCAAAAACATTTGAAATTAAAAATGGTAGCTATAAGCAAGCTAACTTTTATATAGTTCAGTTTAATAGTTGTTCCAAAGCTGTTCAAACAAGTTGTTCAGTGTTATGATTAGACATAATTGTAATTTGATATTTTTTATTTTTTGTTTTCATTTTTATTTTCATATCGTGTATTTGTAATTATTTATCCATTTCATTAACAATTTAAATAATCTCAATTATTGAACTGTAAATGAAATGGAAACAATTAAAAATAAACCAAAATAATTGATAAATATTATCAATTATTTTAATTATTCATATAACTAGTGTCAAAGCCCGTCTTACGACGGGAAGGAACCATTTAAAGTATAAATTTAAAATGCGACCAAAAATTTATTGGATTTATATACAAAGCTTTTTATTTGAAAACATGTTATAAAATTATTTTTATAAAACTTCCTTGTATACAACATTTCTAGTAAAAATTTTTTTAGAATTTTTTACCAATTCACCTTGTCCCTTGCCATCTATTACTGAGTTTCCATGGCGAGTTAACTCGGTGTTTACTCGGGGTTAACTCGCTATGGAAACGCAAGTTGAGTTGAGTTTCGTTAAATCTACGAAACTCCACGAAACTTGTTAGATTTGACTAGGTTCTATCTGTCAAAGTGATTGCTGTCATTAATATTGAAAAAATAATGAAAATTTTTATTTTAACAATAATATTAAAATGTCTCAACTCAACGAAAACCCAAACCCAGAGTTAACTCGCCATGGAAACTCAGTATATAATGCTCAGTTTTACATCGTCAGCCCGCTGAACTCTAGACATGGCTACATAAAACTGCCCATGACTAAATACAGGTTCTTTTAGAAAAACTCCTACTTTTTGTAATGTTTGACCTTGCGATTTATTTATGGTCATTGAAAACGCCAGTTTAACGGGAAATTGTCACCGCCGGAGAGTGAAGGGCAAGTCTGTGTTTGTCGGGGCCAAATCAATTCTTGGTATGAAAACTATTTCATGTTCGCCAGTGCCAATCAATACCTGTGCGATAATTAAATTAGTTTTCAGATTTTTCACTACTAATCGCGTTCCATTACAGAGACCTCTTTTGGTATTTAAATTTCGAAGAAGTATTATAATACTTCCAATTTTGAGGTTTAACTTATGCAGTGGCATTCCTGAAGGACAACATTCATTCAAAAACTCGACAGGGTAATTTTGTTTATCGTTATCATCACTGTCTTCAATTGAATCCGTGCTCAGATATGTAACTGTGTCACCAACTAAAATATTCAGAACTTCCTCGTTGACTTCGTTCACATCAGAATTTTTCGGGCACAGGATAGCGATTTTGGAATAACGGTTGATGTTATCCGGACTCAAAGTATCCCCAAAAATCTCTTTAATAAGCGAACCTTTACAAACAAAATGATCGGGAATTTCTATAATATCTTCAGGCCAGCCGTGATTATTCGTAAGATCTCCGTTTCCTAACTTGAGTAGCCAAGCGCTAAAACTCGGATCAGTAGACCGAACATTGTGATTTAAATGTAATAATTCCAATTGACACCAAACGTCACTGAATTTAATGCTGGCTTGCACAATTGCAGATCTTGTTCCATGAGGCACGACTGGTAGCGTTTGCCTAAAATCACCACCAAAAATTAAGACCTTACCACCAAAAGGCTTTTCATTTTTCATGATTTCTTGAAGTCTATCAATGCATTTGATTGAATTATTTGCCGCCATTGTGGCTTCATCTAATATTAAAACTTTTGCCTTTCTGATGTAATCTGCATCAGTGCTGTTCATTTTTAGCAATGAAATTGAGTTTTCAAATACAGGAACAGGTACTTTAAACTGCGAGTGAAAAGTTCTGCCTCCGTTTAAAAGGTTCGCAGCAATTCCAGTTGATGCCGTGGCTAGGGCCACGTTTCCCTCTGCTCGAATTGTACTTAGCAGTAACTTGTATATATAAGTTTTTCCACAACCACAAAGTTTTTCTTCATTTTCAATTGCAGCAATTATCCTATCGTACGCTACCTTTTGTTGTTCATTTAAAGAAGCTAACATTGCTTCACTTCCTTCTCTTTCGTACTGAGTATTATATAAAGTCGTGAAAGTAATTTCTTCTGTTGGAGGAGTGTGCAGTCCAAAGTCAGAGCATTTTTTTACCAGGAATTATTAGCACAGCTTGAATTTGTTGAAGGACAAAATTTTCGAAATAAGTGCAGTTTTCTGTTGGACATCTGTGTTGATGTGCAAAATCGGAGCAAAGATCCTTTTTGTACTTGACAAATAGCTCAGAAACATTTGGTGGAGCGGAAAGCACACAAAGGTACGCGAACAATTCTCGCAATTGGTAAGGCATTTTTTCATTTGCAGCTTCATTTAAAGTTTCATCCCAAATTTCATCGCTATGAAATAAACCACGCTTTTGCGCTGCCTCCTTAAAATCCGAATAAATAACTCCGTCAACAGTCTTTAAAAAATCAAAAGAAGTTGCCCCTGGCACGTGCAATAAAAGAAGCCTTAGACAAAAGCGTTCTGAATCCGCACTCAAACTTACCGCATACATACGACCTATAGTTTTATCTTGTCTTACTTTTCGAGGTTTCCACTTATGATTTTTTTCATCGAAAACATAATTTTGTGGGATGTCACCATACAGAAAAATCCTTGCTGCTTCCTCTTCTTGATTCAATTTAAGCCAAGCTGTCAGGTAACTGTCACGTATTACTGCCCTTTTGGCTGCTGCGAGCATGTTAGTTTCAGTAAAAAAATATTTTGTTGGTCAGGAAGGTGAACTTGAAGTCGTATTATTGTGTGCGACTGATCGTGCATTTTGAATGCAAAAAGTTGCCACGCTGCCTCAGGTGCGCTCTCGTATCTGGCGTTCATGAACGTTTTAATTTCATCGTGAACCAATGTGTTCTCCTCTTCAATCCGTACGTTGGCACAGTCGTGACCTTTGTACACATATTTAAAAAGATATTTAACGCTTTTAATTGAAGCGCAGCTTTCTACATTTATATGGCAATTGAATTTAGGACTTAAGTATGGATTATACGGAACAACCCATCTGCTGTCAACGATTTTACCGTTGATGGTAATTTCTCTACCATCGCTTCGTCGACGATACTTAGGATATCCGTCAGAATTTGCCAAAGTTTTCATCTGAAAATCTTTCGGAAATTTTTTAGTGCATTTTTCGTCTTCCATACAGGGAGAATTAATGTTACGTGCTCCACATGGTCCATGGATCATATGTTTTGTAACGATTTCATATAGCCGTGGGCTTGCATCTGCATCCGGAATTTCAGCTGAAATAACTTCATCAATGGCATCTGTGTCCATTGGTTTATCTTCTGATTTCATAATAAGCAGAATATGAGCATGTGGTAGGCCGCGTTTCTGAAATTCAATGACATGTAATTGCCTTGGGTGTGTCGAGAACGTGCTTTTTCATTAAATCAGCCATTAGCTCATGGAACTTTAAATGAAAAACTCGTGCCAATAAATCTGGTCGAAATTCTGTAGATTGGCCGTATTCCAAATTCTCCTGTATTTCTGGCCACTTAGGGTTGCACGTCATTGTTATAAAATAATCTGGTTTGCCATATTTACGCACAATAGCCATCGCATCCTAATATTTATTAGATACATTTTTGTCTTAATACATAGGTACATACAATATGAATTTTTTTATATTTACCTGATAGTTCTGTGCCATATTTCTTGGGCTTCCTTGAAAAGAGGACGGAAGAATAACAGTTCTGCCCGGCAGAATACCCTTTTCTGCAGCTGCGTTATTAATATGATCCATGAGTCCATTATATTTTTCTACACGTAGCTTTGTCTGGTTTTGTCGTATATAATTAAGTCGATTGCTCTCAGTTTTTATGTATGCATCCACTAAATATTGCTGTGTAAGTTTTCCAGCAGAAAGAAAAGGATTGAATTCATTGCGGACTGACAATCTATAACCATAAAATTGTAGCTGTGACACACGTGTTCTTGGGTTAGTAGCTATAGACCGAAAAGCAGTTGGGCGCCTTTGAAGAGGAATGTGAATACCCCAGCTTTGTTCGCCAAAAGGAAATAATAGGGGGTATATCAACGGTTCCAGATTTGGATCTAAAATATTAATCCTCTCGGTTACTTTGCAATTTTGTGAATTTACATTTGGTCGGCAATGAATTAGTAAGTCCCTCTCAAGAGGCGGTTCGCCATCAGCATTTTGAAAAACTGCTGCTACCTCGTTGCATTTTGGAGCGTTATACCGCCTGGCATCAGACGTTCGATCTTGCAATATCACCATTGTAACCCTCCCTGGTTCCACACCCTGCTGTGCGGCATCTTCAGCGCATTCTTGCTCTACTTCGTATAGCATTTTGAATGCTTGAGCAAAAGGATTATTTTCCGCCATAAATGTGCTAAGCTCCTGCATAAGGCTTCGGTTGCAATCCGCATTTGCTTTTATTGACATCCTTTGCTCAGCTGCATCATCAGGATCCAATATATATAGTTGGGCAAGTTTTCGTTGTTCGCCGTTAATTGGATGCAACGCGCCTGTTCGATGATAAATTTGACCGTTGATACGGAAGCAATAAGGGCCGTACCCCCGTGGTGGAGAAATATTTGCACCCATTGACGCAAATGCCACAGCGCTATTCAATGTTCTTATTTCAGCCATAAAATTTTTGGAATGAACATGACCACCCTTCATAAGCTGCTCAATAAAAGGAGCGGACCTTATTACATCCAAGCGTACCTTGCCTATAAAAACGTATTAGAAAAATATATAATTTTTTTGGGGTTTGGTGTCATGTGTGAAATTTAACGCAAAACGACACTTACCTTTTTGGCAGCACTGTGTAAAAAGTTTGTCGGATGGGCGTTCCCCCGCAAAATGTTTTGCATGACAAAAATCACACACATAGTTCATAACGCCACAGTAATGTGCCTCAATATTTTCCTTGGCTACGGTAGACGCAGCAACATTTTTTGTTCTCGGGTTTTGCCTGAAATTTATTCGAGCACTGGCGCGACACGAGATTTCATCTGGAGTCATATTTTGGACTCGGGATCTTGTACGGTGGCGTTCTGTCTAAAAGGGAGTCATATTTTCATGCCGGTGGCGCTTGCGATCGCGCTCCAACTCGACTTCGCTAAAGTTTTGTCTGCGCAGCCTTTGCGTATCCGCTTTACGTTTTTTCGTTGCTTCCTGAATAGCTGCAGCTTCCTCTGCACCAGTGGCGTAGCTAGGGTTGGTGGCACCCGGGGCGGAAACTAAATTGTGCACCCCTTAGAAGGTTATAGTAAACCTCAAAAGAGTAATGTTTTAAAAATACCACGAAATTAATATAAGTTTTTTAAATAATAGCTTACTGTTATCATTCGTTTGTTAAAGTGCAAATAAATTTATAAATATTTTAATTATTTGTATAGTTTATACAATTCGGTTACAATAGACAAAACTTTAAATTCATATCATTTGAAAGATATGTAATTTCGTAACTTACACAAAACTTAAAAAATTTCATTTAATTTCAAATTTGAAGTATATATTAATTTTTTAAAGCAGGATTTACCGCAATCAAGGAATTTTTCACAAATGTTTTGTTAACGCAAAATTTTGATTTGCAACAGTGAGTAAATCCCCAAAGATCTATTTTGAATAAAATTTTTCACTATTTTTGTCTTAATTTTACAATAATTGTCGATGAATCCGAGTACATATTTTTGAATCAACCTCTACAAAAATTACATATTTTAGAAAGGATTTGGAAAAAAGCTTATAAGGGCCTATAAGTTATGCGAGAACAATTTACTATAAGTAAACCAAACAATATCAGTTTCAAATAATTGTAGAACTGGGTGAAGTTTTTAATAATTGGACTTTATGAAGTTATAAAAACTTAAGCTAGTTTTTTATAGAAAATTTTTAAAATTTTTTGAAAAATTGTGCATAATTGAAGAAAAAACAGGACCAGGTACCGTTGGCAAATTTTCCCTCGTTAACCCTGAATAGCTATTAAGTTAAATATTATTTCGAAATCAATCCATGTCTTCTATATAAAAATTAAGTGAAAATTAAAATAAAGCATAACAATTCATTTATAAACTTTTTTCCTAACTTTTATCAACTTCTTTATAGTATTCTATATTCATCTCAGCTTCGACTTTGATAGACAAAACTGAGGTCTGTAACATTTGACTGCCCTAAGCAAACTAGCCCTGGCTGGACAAGGTCAAGAGTCATGAATGGCCAAAAAAAAGCTGACAATTATAAGAAATCTGTCGATGCTTTACATTCGGTGACCGAGAATAAAATTTAATTTAAATAATTAGAATAATTTTTAAGGATCTGTGCATCTTCTGTTAAAAACTGTATTTTTTACAGTTTTTGTTGGTAGATTTAATCATAATAATGATTACTTTAGTAAAGTTAAGGAGTCAGAAAACCATCTTAGAGCTTTTAATAGACATCTTCTAAATAAAATAAAAAAAAACGTCAGAACGCCTTAAAACTATCATAAAACGCCATTTATTTAATATAAATAAAAAAATTAATGCATTTAAATCATAATTTAATTTTTTTAGAAATTTTTTAAGCATGTAATTAGTTGAGTATTGATTTTTAAATTGTTTCATGTAACAGGATACCCAAAAAGATATTACTATTAAAAATTATATTCTAGCAGATTAAGAGCTGTAAATAAGTTTTGTTTTATGATGTATTATCTCAGAACTTAGTAATAACAAAATCATAAAACATATTTTTATTCTTGAAATTAATGACATGAGCACGTTTTTCTGAAAAGTTCTGGAGAAATGTATTGCTTATAAAATAACTGACGCCTCCATTTATCATGCTCTGAAAATCATGCAGATTTGCGAAAAATATTGGTAATAGAAATGTATACTATACGAGTAAGTTTGAACACTTCTTAACCTGAATATAAGAAGCAAAAAAATTTTTTATAAAATTCTATGGAATATAAAAATAATGTAACATTATTATATAACATTTTTCTTTTTGTCCTCTATCTTACTGTCATTAAAATTTGAATTGCATTTGTTTGGCAATTGCACCCCTAACCAATGACAAATTAAATTCCGAATTGACTTAAGTTTTAGTATGAGCGTTTGTTTATACTGAAACAAATTTAATATTAAGTTGAAATTTTAATAAATACGAAGAACAAAATATTTACTTTTGCACCCTACTTTTGCACCCTCTTTATATTCAAAACATAAAACCGCAGTCATTAAAGTGTTCTTATTATTAAAAAAATCAAAAATTGTGTGGTGAAAAGTTCTTTTATCAAATTTTGCACCCCATTTTAGCGTGTACCCGGGGCGGACCGCCCCCCCCCCCGCCCCCCCCTTGCTACGCTACTGCTCTGCACACTTTCTTTTTGGAGCCATTTGCCGAAAACACTTTTCTTGATTAAGCTTTTAGTTTTTATTTAACTTATTTTTGCAAAATGCAGAGAACTTGCTTAAAAATAAACTTTATATTTTTTGTTTCTTACAGATAGTGTTGAAAAATAAGTTAAATTTTGCGAGTACAAAAGTCGAATTTATACAGAATTTTACAAATTGACTTTGCAACGATCATATACGTGACAGCCAAGGTATCGTTTCGCGGCTGTTGCAATTATATTTTTTTGTACAATCCATCAAAATAATTTCGTTATACTCATCATAGCTTATGTATTTATTTAAAAAATAAAAAGAGGCAGCAGATCAAAAACGTAGTATGGTGAAAACCAATGTTGCTACTGATAAGTACCAATTAAATTTTCAGTGCATCTTAGGGTGAAGAGTTTCTGATAAGTAATAAATAAATTTTCAGTGCAAATTAAAGGCTTCTGGTCTGGTACAGGCTGAACAGGTTGCAATAAATATAGTACGTACAAAGATTTCAAATGGATAAATTTATAACAGGTTCTGGTCCAGGCTGAATAAGTGTAGTACGTACAAAGATTTCAAATGGATAAATTTATAACTGATTCTGGTCCAGGCTGAACAGGTTATAAAAAGTATAGTACGAACAAAGATTTCAAATGGATAATTTTAGAACAGATTCTGGTACAGGCCGAACATGTTAAAAAGCGTAGCAATATCAACTATAGCAGTTTGAGCAATATAGAGCCAGGGGCGGATCTGGAAAAAATCTTGGGGGGGGGTAAATTATCAAAGACACACATTTTCGTTTTGAGAAAATTTTGTCTTTTTACAAATAGACAAATTGTACTTTTTTTAATTGAAATTATTGAATTGCTTAAGAAGCATTTTTCCCAGAAACATACACACACATTTCCGTATTTATTTATTTCTTCCTTTTTCTGGAATAATATCTTAGCGAAAAGTAAATAAAACTCTAAATTTAAATTATTTTAGAATTAAGGTTGACTTATTAAAATTTTTCACATTTATTCCATTATAAAAAAATTGCATAATTATATTTTCAAGTATGTGCAATGAAAAAACATAGTTCTTTTTACGACTATGATATGGTACACTTTGAAAAATAAATGAACAATACAAAATGAATACTGATTACACTGCGCGACGGAAGTTCTGGTGCCGGAGATTTTTCAGCTGATTGATTGGGTTTCCTGATTTCAAATATGAACTCCGTTTTTATCCATCAGCTCGAGTTTTTGAGCTTTAGGCAAAAACATGAAAATTAGTTCTTTTTCTGATAATTTCGCTAAATCTATTATTTTGATCTACCGATTTGTATTACTATGACTGATTTCAACGAAGACTAGTAGACCTTTCCATTTTTGCACATTCAATAACAATATCTTTGGCAGGTTCGAAGATATCGACGTTTAAAGTCAAAAAAATTTCACAATATTACGTAGGCTGCTCTTTTGAAACCCTTGTATCTTTGATATTTTTCAACGAATTTACAAAAACTTTTTTTTACTTGGTAGAAAATCTTTGGAATTTTAATAAACATTTTGGTTTTTTTATTATCTTGCATATTTTCAAAGAACTTGAAAAAACAAACAGTTTTGTACGTTCAATTTTATTAAAATGCTTACAACTTTTATATAAAACTCTTTTCTACTTACCTACGTACTTTTGAAGTAAATTTTAATAAAATGGAATGTAAAAATCAGTCATAGTAATACAAATCGGTAGATCAATATAATAGATTATAAGAAAATTATCAGAATAAGAACTGATTTTTATGTTTTTTCCTATAACTCAAAAACTCGAGCTGATGGAGAAAAAGGGAGTCCATTTTTTAAATCAGCAGCTAAAATACATTCAGGATTGTTTATCGAGATCTCTGCAACTTTTATAAAGATTTTCCTATAACTCAAAAACTCGAGCTGATGGAGAAAAAGGGAGTCCATTTTTTAAATCAGCAGCTAAAATACATTCAGGATTGTTTATCGAGATCTCTGCAACTTTTATAAAGATTCATTTTGTTACTCTATGTTATTAGATCGTCATTAGATAGAGAAAAAAAATTATATAACAAAATCATCGCAAAATTATCAATAACTTCGTAAATACTTATTTTAATATCTCTTAGTATATGCAATAATTCGAGTCCATTCAATCGTTCTTACAATGCACGTATTGTTTTTTTTTGCTAAAATTTGTTGGCACATAGGTTGCAAAAAAGTTTGGCAGGTTTTCCGTAAAAATTAAGAAGAATAAAATATTTTAAGTGGCAACTCTGGTCTGCATTGCCAAAATCTTAATTGCGCTTATTGCAAATCAAAATCAATGTTGCTTGCTCAATGATTTCATATAAAGGACATTTTAAACTAATCGTTAATATTTTGCAAAAATATAATTTTTATAAAGCAAACACTTACTACGCTGACTTCAAGTTTTTTTTTTAAAATTTTTATTTGTAAGAAAATATCGCATCTTTAAAGTTGATTGTTTAAAAAATGGCTGTAAATTTGAGTACATAACGTGCTATAACTTTATTTTCAGGCTCATTTTTAAAAAAAGATGAAGTTACTGCCTTGATGTAAGTGTTTGCTTTACATATAATTATATTTTTTTTTGCAGATGACTACAGATTTAGTTATTTTACAAGCAAAATGGTCCTACTCTTCTCGCATCGCTTCATAAAAACGGCACCTACACGCAAATGACGTTACAAAAAAAAAAAAACAATATTTTTTTTATATACTGTAATCATTTTTGAAATCAATAAAAAAACTAGAGTTTAACAATGTCTCTGACCTTCTTTTTGTAGTATTTTTTCAAAAAACGCCTTCAGAATGGCTTATATATACATAAAAGTACCCTTAAGCTGTGGGCACAATTATTTTCTTCAAATAAAGTATTAAAAAGTAAAGTATTTAAAAGTTCTTGGGGGGGTAATTACCCCCTTTACCCCCCTTGTATCCGCGCCTGTATAGAGCACGGAGCAGGACACTTGCCTTTTATATATTAAGATGATATATATGTATATATAATTAACGCTCTCAAAGTCCTTTTATCAGTGCTTTTCAACATCCAGGTTTGTGATGCAATTACCTACTGCTTCCAAAGTAACATCTGCTGGCAGGAGTTATCCTTCTTTTTATCTCAATACTGATATTGTTGGAGGAGTTAATGCTGGATCCCAGGTAAACGAAGTCTTTCACAACATCAAAGGAGGTTTGCGTATTATGGCCACTGCTATCATTATCATCAATTTAGGCCAGCAGTAACATACTTATAGAAAACTGTGCCGCTATTTCTCAGGTCAGCAGCTTGGATGATCTTCTCCATGACTACATTAAAAAATCGTACGATAAGGAATAATAAGAGTAAGAAGACCCCTGAATATAAGGGGCCTTCATATTTTCGAATTTGAAAGGACCCATTTAATTCTAATTATTTTACAAATTATCTCAAAATCATAACTTCTGTTGTGTGGTTGAGGGTTCATATGCAAGAAATAAATATCAAAATCATGAACATTGTGAACCTTTAAAAAAAAATTTTTTTTTTTTAAATAAATAAAAATAACATTTTTAAAATTATTCTTGGGGTACAGTCTTTCTATTCTTATGAATGAAATCAATGCATCTGAAAAAGTAATTAAATTATGTTTGAAGCCATGACATGCCATTATCGACCATGTTAAGTGTAAACGTTTTAAGGGTTTTAATTATAAGGTCTGTTCCCGTACATTTGTAGCAGAAATTCGCAAGTTGAAAAATTTGAGAGAGTAAGTAAAAAGTGCTCTCTTTGCGTGAAAAATTGCAGAAAGTACGGGAACAGGTTTTTTGCAAAAAGCTGCAACTTTTGATGAAACTGCATGTTGGTGGCAGAATTACTATAGTTGATATCTAAGGAAGAAAATACGCTATTTTTTATTGGAAAAAATTATATAAAATATACTTACATTTTATTCTGCTTAATGTTTCTGTCGAACAATTAGTTTCTACTTTTCTCGATATTTTGCTTTAATGGCTGCCTATCTAATTTGACTTTATTTAATTTTTTTATCAGCTGACATTGGCTGACGCAACATAAGCTGTCAAAATATGGCATTTCCTAATTGCTGCGAATTTTGCAACTCCAAATTTGTGTAGCAGAAAATAGCAACATTTGACAAGGACTGGATTTCACATTTTCGCTCTCTTTTGCGATGTTTTTGGGTACGGGAACAGGAAATCGTAGAAAATAGCACGAATTCGTACGAATGTCAAGTACGAGAACAGACCTATAATCTGTTTCTAAAAACAGAAAATGAACAGTTGGGCTGAAAAGTTAGTGTAAACAAAGTAAAACACAGTTTTTTGTTAAAACTCAATTATATTTTTCAACATTGTTCGTCCTTCGAGGACGTTGCAACGATTATTGTGGTTGTGTTATAACATTAGTACGATTTCTGTTTCGCTTAAATTGGTCTCTGTTTCAGGGATTACTTCTTCTTCCTGAATTTTTTTTCCAGAGAACATTCTTTTGAGGTCTGTAATCAAGAAAAAGTCCCTGGAGGCCAGATCTGGAGAATATGGATGGGGGATGAGAAAGCAACAAGTGACATGGTGAATTGTCTTTAAAAAAGAGCACTTTTTTATTTTTCAAATGGGGCCGTTTTTTCGGAAGTTCCTTCAAACACTCCAAGAACGCTATGTTATAATCACTATTGATAGTCTGGCCCTTTTTAAGGTACACGCAAAGAAAAAAACGTTTATTGCCATTTTGCTGCAAACAAACTTCGTTTGCCGTGCTTAAAGTCATTTTTTGAAAACGTTTGAAAAATCGTCAGAATAATAGCCAGTTGCGGGAAACGCGCTATTTAGTTGCAAGAAATTTATTTCGTTTTTTTTTTTTGTTCAACTGAAAACTTCATTTATAGAAAAAAGATCCATTTCTTATGACATACACATTTGTAATCTAAAAAAATTCATTCTACACAATAGCTCAACGGAAACGTGCTAGACTGTCATGCGGAAGACGTGGGTTCGAATCCTGGCTGTGTAAGTATCAAAAATTTTAATTTAATTATTCAAATTCTAATTCAGTTTCATTAACTGCTTTGCCAAAAATAACCGTCAAAATAAGTTTTACTCAAAACATTAAGTAAAAAAAATACAAAAATATTTGGTGTTCTTGTTGGGGATTGAACCCAGGTCAATAAAGTTCTAGACTCGAACGCCAGCACACTCAGGTAAGCTTGAACTTCCAAAATAATGATCAAATTTCATTCAGTTTAATGTTTTTTCGTTTCAAGTAATTTTCTCTTTTTCAAATAAAATTTTCTTCAACTAGAATAAATTTTCACATTTTCGAAGAAATATTTCTTCACTTGTGGGAAATGGAAATATTTCATGTCCCTAATAATGATAAGTATTTTATCGCACATAAAAATTCTCATTTATTAATAAAATTTTATTGAAAATTAAAAATTTTTCCAATATTTTGATAAAAAATTCACTAGGAGAAGTATTTTCTTCAATAAAAACAAATCTTTTCTCAAAAATAAATAAGTCTTTTTCACTAAAAACGATATATTTTTATGTATTTCTCTTTTTCATAGAAGCTTTTTATTACTTTTAGGGAATCTTAAGTGGCATATGTAGGTCCGATAAACTTGCGGTAACAATACCCAAAATGATTACCGTCATTATTACCCCCCAAAACATTTGTGACATCCTCAATAATGTTGTGCGTTATTACCGCCAAAGAAACGGACATAATCTTCAAATTAAATTTGAAAAATATTTGTTTTTATTGCAATAAAATGCGATATGATTTTGTTTTTAAACAATTTAGTAATTATTATTTTAACTATTTTGGTTGTAAAAAAAATATTTTATTTTTTATAAATTACATGATGGGTTAAAAGTTATTATCGCAGGCGAAACATTTTTATTAAAAAGTTGAGATTGTTAAATTAAAGAAAAATTGCAAAAATGGTTTAAATCGGTCAGTTCCTAGGGGTACTTTCCTTGGGTACTTTTCCTATATTAATTTTTTACATTATTTGGTATGGGAGCTGAAAGCCTAAGTTGGCCGATCTTAACAAAATTTGCTCAAACGGCTAGGGAATTCGAGAAATAGATGTGCACTGAAAATGATAGAAATTGATAAGACCTTAGGGGTACCTCCCTAGGATCTTTATATATTATTATACATAATTTGTATGGAAGGTACATACAAAAGTATCCCGATCCTAACCCGATGTTTATTGAAAATTATAGAAATTAGTTAGACCTTATTTTTTTATAAATTACACTAAGGGAAAAAGTTATGTAGTCAGTACAGAGACCGCTATGTAAAATCTATGCACTGCAACTTGTATGAGAACGCAACAAGAGCAGTATTTACTGAGTAAAGGGAGCGTGTACTGACTACATATCAATTTATTCACTTTTTAAAATGAATAAAAAATGTATTCAATACATCATGTTATGTATTGAATACATAGCAGACTTCAATAGATACAAGCAACGTGTACTCAATCAACGTGTTATGTAATTTTTTACAAAAACTTTACTCAATACATAAAATATAGACTCAGTACACGTCCCCCTTATACGATTGAAGTAACACATTTATTCAGTACATAACATATGGACTCAGTACACGTATCTCTTGCACATCGGCACACGATTTTGCTGTTTTATGTCATTCGTTTCTTGATTTTCAAATAAGCAACACCTCTAAAGCCTCTAGAAAATCAGAGCAGGAATGAGTTTATCCACTGTACTCTAGAACAAAAGCGATGATTGGATAAGAATTAAATGGCTGGGTTTCTATAAGTAATTGCCAATTATTTGTGAAATCTAGTCATTTCTTTATAAAATTATTTATTGCATTTGTTGAGAGGGTGCTTTAGGCACAGGCATGAATTGTGTATATATTCAATACATGAAATTATGAACAAAAAATATATAATGAATACATTATGCATGTACTCATTGCATAAAATTATGTTTTTAACATATGTAATGAGTAAATGATGTATGTACTCATTATATAAATGTATGCACTAAAAATATGTAATGAGTAAATTATGTATGTACTCATTACATAAAACTGTGCATTTAAAATATGTAATGAGTAAATAATGTATGTACTCATTGCATAAAATTATGTACTCCAAATATGTAATGAGTAAATTATGTATGTACTGAGTCAATAATCTATGTAATACGTACATAAGATTTTTACTCATTACATAAAATTATTTGTAACAGTTTGCGATGAGTACAGTGAGCATGTACTCACCACATACACCCATGAATTCACGACACATATTTATGCGTTGAGTACATAAAATTCTTTATTGACTACATAACCGCTTGAAAGCATTATGTAGTCAATAAAGATTTCAACATGTACTCAATACATAAAAAATGTAAAATTTTTGTGTGCAGAAAACTATGCGATGAGTACATAAATTTATGTATTGAGTCCATAGGTTTTTCCCTCTGTGTAGTTAGACAAACAAATTTTGTTACTATTTTCGTACCATTTCCGATGCATTGTGAGGTGTCTTAAATACTGACATTTCTTACTTTAAGAGTTGCAATATTTTAAATAACCTCATCGGAATCAGTAATATTGATTTCAAGCTCGTTTTCAATGGATACAATATCAAGATCGAAAACTCTTGCCTGTCCCATGGAAGACCTTTAGCAAGTCTTATGTAATTTAAGCTTTGAAGCGCTCCTTTCACATGATGCTACTGATACACAAATTGTTAGAAATAATTTCAATGCTTATGAAATATTTGGCGAAGTTTACAAAGTCCCTCTCGACAATGAATGTGAGCATTTCTAATGCTCTATTTCTAATGCTGCATTTATGTGCCTACGTAGCATCGGAAGCAATTTCAACAACTAGCTCCTTTTGTGAAATTTCGTCGTAAGCTGCTGCCAAATTTTAAACACTTAACATTTGCGTAGTGTTACAATAAGTTTTCGGATTTTACAGCACGAAGCGTTTCCGCAATGTTTCCTCCTCATTGTTTGACTTGCAAGAATAATTTTAAATTTTGAAACAGCAATTAAATTTTTTGCCATAAAGTATTTTATCACTTTTTCTGTCTTTTTGAGAAATAAAAAATAAAAAATCGAAATGGTGTCACCCCTATATTGGTGGTACCCGGGGCGGACCTTCCCCCCTAGGAACGCCTCTGCTGCTGACTGTTGCGTCCTGCCACGTTTTGGTTTCGGTTGATCGCGAAAAGTCCAATAAGTCGCGAGAGGCTGACTGTCGATTGGATTCTGGAGTCATGTTTCCTCCATCGCCAAATATGGACAAATTTGTTATTATAACGATTGAATATTTTTATAAACAGTGCTCCGAATTAACGACCCGTTGTAGCTTTTGATCGATTGTGAGCTTGCGAGGCAACCACTTTGCACACTCTTCGCATTTCCTAATATTCATGCACGAAATGACCAAAACTGTCTTATATATCTTCACAGTCTCAGCTATCTCGATCAAGTCCACTTTACGAGCATTCATAATCAAGAAAGATAGAAAACAAGTAGCGCAAAGAGAGCATAAGAAAGTAGCACAGCTCTGCGCATCTCGTCAATAAATACCAAGAGCTGGCTGTTTCATATTTGTGTGTTTGCTTGATTGTGAGAGAACAAAATACAGCTGAATTGTACATCAGATCTGTTGTGACCAGTGTTGCTAGATTATGGTAAGGACCAATCCCGTTTTGTTCATGCATTTCAAGAGTTTTTCCCGTTTTTAAATTTTCATTTTCTCTTTTTTTTTCCTTATTTGAAAGTATATAAAAGGCAATGATATCAGAATATTTTCCAAATGTTTTATTTATTTATTTGATAATAATTTATAATTCTTACAATGAGTATATAAAAAAATATTTATATAAATTAATTTCTGTGCATTGGAGTGGGCTGAAATTTAAAGTTTGAAAAATGCACCCGCACGGAGAAAACTGTTTGCTAAATTTGTATGGAGATTAAGCAAAACTTGAGCATAATTCTCAGCCACTTCAAAATATTGCTTATTTTCAGCAAAAATCAAGCAAATTTTGCTATTTAAATTTATAATAACTTAGCAAATTTTCGCTTGAATGAAATCAAAATTTGCTTTTTCGATTTATATTAACTGAGCAAATTTTTGCTTGAAACAAATCAAAATTTGCTATTTCTATTTATAAAAAATAAAATAAAAAAAAAAAAAAACAAATTGGCCATTTCGGCTGGGAATCGAACTCGGGCTCCGAGCATGCTAAACCACACTCTTAACCTGCATGCCACGGTATTTCTATTTATAGTTCGAATTTTGTTTTATATTTCAATAACCTAGCAACTTTTTGCTTGAATCAATTCAAAATTTGCTTATCAATTTATAATAACTGAGCAAATTTTTGCTTACATTGAGTCAAATTTTGCTTTTGCCTGAACAAAATTACCTTATAATAACTTAGCAAAGTTTGGCTTGAATCAAATCAAAATTTGCTATTTGAGTTTATAATAAGTAAGCAAATTATTGCTAAAATTTATCTTAATTTTGCTTTTTTCAAATTATATGAGAAGTAATTTCAATTTATAAAACGTTTTCTAAAATCAAACCGCTATTGAGCAAAATTTTGCTGATTTGCGTTTAAGCAAAGTAATGGCTTGATTCAAGCAAAATAATTTTCTCCGTGCGTTATTTAAAAAAAAAACTTCGAAACAACACAAAAAATCGACTTCTTTTACCCACTTGTTTTTTTTTTCTTTATTTATGCATATTTTTTGTCCGATCCTAGGAAATGATGTAACGTCAAAAACGACTTACTTGAACTACATATTCCTCTCAGGGCTTTTTGACTTCCGAAATCATATTCGAGTGATAAGCCCTACTACCTCCATTTAACCTCACCTGAACATGAATTCTTTGCTCATAAAATTAAACTTCTTAAACATTTTGCACTTGTTTGGAAATCAATAGAATATTAACTATTTTAACGATATGTCATTTAAGCTCGGACATGAAATGTTAGTCATGGAAAAAACATTTTGGTGGTTTTTCCGGAGATCCAAAACATTTTTCTTTTTGAGCTGTCTCCAGGCCATCTTTAAAATAAAGAGTTCAAGCTTTTTTTATGGAGACCGACCAACTTATTCGTTGGGCCTTCACTGAGTCATCGGTGCTTATTTTGCCCCGTTTAATTTTTTAAATCACTTCTCAACGGTTGACTTTCCTGGTGTAGACTCCGAATAATGTTTATTAAGCCAAGCTTTTATTTTTTCAATTCTCTGACAAAGATCTTATTTTGACACGTGTCGTTGGAAGGCTGTACTAACTGCAAATCATGTGAATTTAATTCTGGTAACGTCACCGTCAATTAAGTAAAGGTGATTCGTTATTGAGTAAAAAATGAGTTTAAATATCATGTTCGTTACTTGACCCTCCTATGGACGATAGTGTCAACCCAATATTATTCAATATAGTTCAAAAGATAATAAAGATATAACTTTAAAGGATTAATAAGTACAATTACAAGAACCAAATCAGTGGCAATAAGGAAGATCAACATAAGTCGACTTATGTGGAAATTGAATTGAAACCAAATCAGTGGCAATAAGGAAGATCAACATAAGTCGACTTATGTGGAAATTGAATTAATTACTTTATCTGATGCGCCATAAGCGATTCTATTAATCATATTTTTTTGGTATTTTTATCTTTCACAGTTAATGAGTTACACAAAAGAAATTTACATGCAAAATTAAATTAAATCAAACACACAAATTGCTCTCTTTAAAACTATCAAAATTTGACTTATGTAGTTTTTACTTATTTCCATATAAATAGACAAAAGCTTCAGGTAAGTGCTAGTTGTTTATGGAACAAGATAATCGTTAGCCGGACACAAGTCTTATTTTTTTAGGTTATCCGATTAAATTCCTTTATTTCTGACAAAGATTAAGTCCTTATTAAATGTCAAAGCCTTACAAATTTAAAGAAATGGTTATCTCTGATAAAATAAGCAAAATATTTTGTTTGCAGTATTGCATATAATTTACTTTTTATTTAGTTCACACTTTAATCAACTCCACTTTTTTAAATCAATAGAAACCTCAAGCTAATAAACGAATAATAAAAAGGCCAGTCTAATATAAATTTAAAAATATTGGAACTTAAAAAACTAAAACTTTTTTTTTGTTCACTAAAGAGATGTCATCTGACATAATTTTGAAGTTTATCTTCAAAATAGTTTCTAATACTCGCATTTATTTGTAAAATACTCATAAATTCATTAAACATACGCCGCCGCCCTGCTCACTTTTTAAACGTCTCATTTATTTCCGTGTCGGCTCTTTTCTAATTCTTTTCCACGAAAGCAAATGCTTTAAATCTTCCATGAGCACCAAAACCATTTAGATTTGAAATAAATATATTTAGGAAAAAAAGCAACATGCAACAATATTTTTTTTAATTGCGGTACTAATTCAGTGGAAGCCAAAACATTTCTTTTAACTAATTAAATTACAATAACAACATAGCAAGCTGAAGCTTATATTGTGTCATAATTTATTGCGCCGAATGACTTTATTTCATGGCTTGTATCAACATTTTAGAAGTTTCTTAGTTTTGTATTTATGTGTGTTGTTTTTATAAATATTCTTTATTTTACTTGGCATCAAGTTGACGCCCCTTGTCGCACCTTCGTCAACGCATTTCCCCTGGCTGTCATATCTTTTGTGAGTTTTCCATAAATCTCTAAAATGTTTGAAGAACTTTGTGGCGTTGCGGCGTCCTCGATTTGAGTCACGACAAGCGTGAAGCGCATGCGCGCGTTTTAACACAACAACTAAGCATGTCACATGGCGTTAATCCAAGCGGTGAGACCCGCAACGATACCCTTTCTAATCGAATGTGAAAGCTGCTCAAAGAATCTATCAAGATCGTGCAGATATGCATTCAATTCGATCTCACGGAATTAAGTTGTTCTAATGTTTGAATTTTGATCATATCTGCCATAAAAATCATTCGCACAACTCTTCCACGTACTCGGCGGTCATTTGACAGAAATAAAGTCATTCACTCAATGGCCCATTCAACACTATACGTCAATCTGGTATTCAATTAAATTTTTATGCACGGCAATTGTGAGTAGATGACTTTGTGACACTTGAAGTCGTTTCGAGTCTTTACGACCATATAAATTTTTTTTCAATGACTGAAGTTATTTGCAGCCGAACCGCAGATAATAGCTTTGCTACTGTGGTGGCAACAGCGCTGCGGCACTTTGATAGGGAAAAGTTGAAACTCATAAGAAAATATTCTTCTTCATATCTTGTTGTCTTACAATAAATATTTCATGTAATACGAATTTAAGAATATGTCAGGTCAACGAAACACCAATAAAATGAAAGTGTTTCTTGAAGGAAACGTAATTAAAATTTTTTAGGTTTGAAAATTCAAAAGAAAACTTATGGAGCAGGAGATTAAAACGACAATTACGAAATTTCTCTCATGCCTCTTACTTTCTTAGGTTTTGTACAGATTACATTCAGATCTTAATATGTGGCGGAGGTTCTTTGTTCCTCCTAGACTTCTGTTGAACGTTAATGTTCTAATTAAACCTTCACTGTCACTATCATGTCACGTTTCGCTAGCGTGCTAATTTAGCAAAGCACAATTAGAATTACAGTTAGCGGATATGAAAATGGTATGGAAAAAGCTTTAATTTCAGCATTTTTATACAAAAGAAACCGGCCGCGGATTTAGATTTTTCACTCTCGTTGGATTCGCTTTTCATTTAGTACTAGCGGATGTAACCCGGTGTTACTCGGGAATGTGCCTCGATCACAGAAAAAAGACGATTTTTAAAATTGCTCTCATATAAACATTTTTTAAATGATCAATTTAATGTTTGAAATTTTTATAAATGATCGTTTTTGGGGTTGTGCACCTCCCTCCGTTGAAAACGTTTAGTCAAATTTCCGTAAAACAGTACCTGCCGGATATGACTACAAAAGAAAATTACGTTTTCCACCTCTGGTTTCCGTGGAAAATTGTCACCCAGTTTGAAAAATTCGTGAAAAATGCGGTTAAAGTTTTTCTTAACATGTATTTAATATGCATTTTTATCTCATACAAAAATTCGAATTTTAAAAAATCGTTCGATATGATTCGAGTTCGAGTTTTGGATTGTCTTCGTTCAACTTGTTTTGGACCAACTGTTTGGTGGATTTTTGTTCATCTTGGGTACATTTGAACCTTCGTATAAAATTTCATTGGAACCGGTCGAGGTGCTTAGGAGTAATTATAGAGTGTCACGCAAACACATACTTCCGCTCACTTTTTTTTACACCTCCTATGATCTTCCTATCTATGAAACGTACTCGGTGTCCAAATGTCAGCCCAATCGGTTTGTTTTCGTTAATAATAACTAAAGTAATCAATTACACAGTGCGACACGAAAAAATAACTTAAAATATCTATAACCTTTAGGTCACAAATATTTTCTTATAACTCTTAAACTAAATTCAAATTCTATGTAGTAACTGCATCTTAATATTTGCAATGGATGGTTCTTTACATTTTGGGACAATTTTTGCTCAAAGAGTTACGTAAGGGGGTAAATTATTTCTTCGAAAACAGGGCTTTTTTAATAAAAAACAAAATTTTTAATAGTTCAGTTACTTTGTATTTGTCTTCAAAAACAATCGGATTTTGCTGAATTTTTCCACATACCTTAAGTAAAATAAAATAACGCAACTCTCAAAAGATCACCACAATTACATGTGCGTATCCAAAGATATTCGGACTTAAAGATTACCAAGGATGGTAACTTCGTTAATGTAAGTCCTAGATTAAAATCATTCAGATCAAAATTATAGATCCAACAATTTTCTTCAAAACTGTTCTTAACATTTTTAACGAAAGAGTTACCGTTTTAAAGATATGCGCGTAAATATGTATTAATAACATATATGAAAAATTTCGAACTTTGAAAAGAAATAGAAATAAAAATAAATTTTATTTTAACCGTTTACATTTTTCATATATAATTTTCATATAATTGTAATTACATATTTACTCGCATATCTTTAAAACAGTAACTCTTTCAGTAAAGATGTTAAAGACAGTTTTGAAGATAATTGTTGGATCTACAATTTTCATCTGAATGATTTTACTCTAGGGCTTACATTTACGAAGTTACCATCTTTGGTAATCTTTGAATCCGAATATCTTTGGATGCGCACATGTAACTGTTGTGATCTTTCCAGAGGTGAATTATTTTATTTTACTTAAGGTGTATGCAAAAATTCAGCAATATCTGATTCTTTTTAAAGACAAATACAAAGTAACTGAACTATTAAAAATTTGGTTTTTTATTAAAAAAGCCCTGTTTTCGAAGAAATAATTAACCCCCTTACGTTACTCTTTGAGCAAAAAATTGTCTCAAAATGTAAAGAACCATCCATTGCAAATATTAAGATGCAGTTACTACATAGAATTTGAATTTAGTTTAAGAGTTATAAGAAAATATTTGTGACCTAAAGGTGAAATTTGACCTTGAATTTCTCTCTTATTTGACCTAATCCGATAAAACTGAGTGTGAGGGCATAATATATAGACCATGCACTACTAGAAAATATCGCGATATTTGAGGTTATTTCAATTGACCCTATAATTGTCGCACAGTGTTATCAGATAACAAATGTATTCTTATATAAAAAACATAGGTCAAGTAGCTTTAGAATTTATCAAATGAAAGAATATTTTAGAAAAGCAATGTACAAATAAGTTTCAATATACATCTAAAAATTGTTCAGGAAATTCAAAATAAGTTTCACTCGGTTCAACAATAATTAAGCTATAGAATCTATAGTATAGATAGAACAAAAACTAAAAAAACTCTAGAGAGTTAAAAATTCCCGAGAGTTTAAAAAAAGGTAGATCACGAATATGTGCATTAGACCGTACCACCTCCTAAACAAAACAAAAAAAAAGTGCGCCATATACCAGCAAATATGACGCGTTTTTGCAAGACAATTACGAAACAATTTTTTTTTGTTTTTTTTTACCGAACGTAGGGGTCTCGCATTGACATATTTCTTCATATCGATAGTATTTTAAGTGGGATTTTAAAGTTTGGTATATCAATGTTTTTTCCTCAAAGAGACCAATATAATATCTATAGCTAAGTTCTGTTAGAAAATTAAAACATATTCAGTGTGTTTGAACATATTTACTTGTAGGTAATATTAGAAAATGTAGATGAATTGAAAAAGTTTGTTTATTCAGACGGATTCAGACCGATTCAGACGGTAACAATTAAATTTTCGTTGGCAATCACTCATTTTTTTATTAAAAGTAAATCTTAATATTAGGTGAAAAATTGTCTTAAAATAAGCTGCAACAGCATTAAGACGGCTTTTGCTGAAATAACTTTTGCCTTTTTATACTGTAAAACAGCATCCAATGATGTCTGACTTAAAGGCAGTTAAATGGTAAATGCAGCCTTACTTTCGCTGAATTTCCCTTTCGTAAACAAACTGCCCTGAATAGCAATGCAAGTTATCTTAAATTAAGACTCATTTGATGAATTGTAGACATTTTTAATACAAAAACCAATAAATTTGTTTAAATTAAGCTGGCTTGTCTTAAAATCAACTTCCAAAAGCTGACTTTAAATATGTTTCTTTGGATTTTTAAGCATTTAGAATACTACAATTCAAAACATGCTTAAATTCGGGCACAAGTTGATTTAAAGGCAGTCTTTAAAATACGCTTTACTTTTTAGAGTGTTTCTGGAAACATTTATTAATTACACAAAAACTAGTTCGGGGATCAGAAAGTAATATTAAAACTTTTGACGAAGAATTTCATTATCTTTAGTTTTCTTCATTGGTTGCCATGATCATACAACTGGTTAGCGAGATATCTTCAATAATAGATATTTTTATACAATTTTGCGCCAATTTATCTAAACCAAAGACCCAGTTTTACTCGGGAGACTCCTCCAAATCCGAAAAGGTGGATCTTATCGTAGAACCAAAAATTTCGTGTCAAAAACTACAACAGTGTTATTATTGGTTCTTTTCATATTGCAGAAAAAATCAGCTTGAATTTAGAATACATTGGCTTGAATGTTAATTTGATACCCCTGAAAATATTGGATGGATTTTAGAAGATTTTGACTGGAATATTCATTTTAACATCCCAGGAAATTTCGGCTTGGTTTTAGAAGATTTCGGCTACAATGTTATTCCCAGTTCCCAGAAAATATCGGCTGAATTTAAGAAGATTGCAGCTGGAATATTGATTTTGATATATTAGAAAATATTGGCTTAATTTGAATCAATTTTGTTTGGAGTTTGAATTTTTATAGCTCAGAAAATATTCACTTGATTTTAGTTGCTTTTGACTGGAATATTTATTTTGATATGTCAGAAAATAAGTTACTTAATTTTAGCTTATATTCGCTGAGGCCTAACTGTGACCGCGATTTTCTTAATCCCCACTGAATATGAGTATATTTTTCTATCCGTATATAGAGGTCATTGACCTCAGGTGCACCGTTCTAGTACTTACCCCCCAGATCTCAGTTCCTACCATCCTAAAGTCAAAATGTTTTTACTTTGTTTAAAGTAAAAGTACCGGCCGAGTTTAAATGAACTTTTTCTGCAGACACGGTCGATGTTCAGCATATGTTAAGGCAAATTTTCTGCAAGCGCCTGTTGTACAGCCGTTTTACGGCTTTTTGCTTACAGAGTTTCGGGAACGCATCGAAATAAGCGAGTCCGGTATAGAGAAGTATATATAGACTCTTGATCAGTGTCATCTCGTGAGTCGATTTATCCATGTCCGTTCGTCTGTGTGTTGTTCATAGAGCATAGTACTCTGTTCGGCTTCACGTGAAATTCCACTAAAATCTCCATACAAAAAATGACAGCTGTGAAAAAAGCATGAATATTTCACAACTTTTTGATCATGCTTCGCTGCGGACAATCTAGTACTATATTCCGCAACATGCATCTAGTAACATTATTTTCACCGCAATTTAATTGAACACACCATTTATTTTGCCGTGAAAAGTGACAGTTGTCATTAAATTTAAGAAAAAAGTGCAAGCAAAAGAACAAAGTTAATTGAAATTATATTTTTTGTACTATTTCTAAAGTATTGCAACTAATAATTGCAGTTGTTGGAAATTGTAAATACGGATGCATCTTTCCGCGGTGTTGGCGGTTGCAAGACTTCGCAGCTTGCAGGCTGCCATAAACCAATGACTTGTCCTACTCTACAACAAAGCACATCATTCATATACATACTCGAATAAATACTCATCAGCTGTTCGTTTGCAACAAAACTTCTGTCAAAATTTTCACGCAACAAATAAATGGATGTTGCCAGCGAAATTTCACGGGAACGAGCATAGTACTAGGCTTAAGCATAGGATAAGGCCGCGTTCATGGTAAAAGCTGAACCTGGTTAAGCTTTTTCAAGCGATATAATGACGTTTTTCTTGTTGTTGCTGTTCATAGTGCGCGCTTTTTGCTCGCGCTTTAAGACACTTTTTAGCGCTTTAAGACTTTTTTCATAGTGGGTGCTTTTTGCTTCCGCTTTTATACGTTTTTTGAGCTTTTTGGGATGCTTTGATAAGAAAAAAGGACCCATTAGCGTGTTATAATAAGCTGCAGATCAAAACATAAACAAGAAATAAAATAAAACAGCAGAATTATGCAAACAAACGAAAAAGAAAAAAAAAAGGTCAAAAGTATAAAACAACAAAGCATAAGTACGACATGAAACAAAAAATCAACACTGTGTACCAGAGCGAGATAGAAGAAAAAGTATCAAAAAGCCTCAAAAGTGGCGTAACCTTGATTTAAGCTTGCACTATGAACACTTTCCGCTTTTTCCATATGATTGTACATATAGCGTTTTTCAGCAGCTGTAAAAGTTTCAGCTTCAGCCTTACTATGAACGCGGCATAAGAAGGACTTGAGATAACTCCTATATCTGCACCTGTCAACGAATTCAATTGAAAAATCCATATTAAGCTCTTGTTTGAAAAAAAAAAAAAATGGCTTCATCCGCGCACGGACACGCCCACCTACCATACAACCCAAAAAATTTAAAACTCTTTAAATAAGATTACGCAGCCGGCAATGGCAGCACTTCGAAGCGCTACCAGCAGGCCTTCATATGGATTTCGAAGTGCTTCTACACTCATATCCAAGTACACTTTCTTTTGTACATGAAACTGGAAAATTTTGCAGGCCTTCCGCTCTGATAGCTCAAAAGAGGCCTGATAGAAGCACTTCTTAAGAATGGCTAAAAGAAGCGGTAAACAAAAAGTTTGAAAAAAATACTTTTTGCTTACCGCTAGAAAGAAAAAAACAACTCCAGGAGTTGTATTACTCTTGCTCCGTTTTGAAATCAAAGAGAATTTCAAAACTGTTTTTGAATGCTTTAGAGCAGACATGAGCTTCCAGTAGCTCACTTAGCTCAGTTGGCTCAGCTACAAATTTGTTTTGTTTTTTAGCTTTGTGTTTGCACATTTGTAAAAACAACAACGCGTGCAAAAAAAAACAACAACACGTACAAAGAATAGCAACAAAAATGACGTTCACCAAAATTCTAACTTGCTAACAACAACAAATGCATGCAAAGCCAAGCAAGCGTTACTCGCTTGTGCTGCGCTTGAAATATTTGTACATGTGTAGCACAAAACGCACATGATTTGTTTTTGTTTTGCTGGTTAATTTTTTTTTTTGCAACGATGAGCAAAAGCAAATATGAGGATAATTTTGTATTTGTTTTAAAAAACAAAAACCTTGGCTCACTAAATTTATTTTCCTGCTCATGACTGCTTTAGAGTTAAGATAGTTGCGTTTTCATTTCACCGACTTGTGCAGAATTTTTTTCTTTAAAAAACTGCATCAAAAAACGATTTAAAAAACAAAAATGGAGTTATCCGGTTGATGCTCTTTGTGCTTCAAATATGAAATATACTGTTTAACCATTGTCAATTTGCAAGAAAAGGTGTTTTAATTGTCGTGGAAATTTGACATTCAACACTAAAAAAATGCGGAGTATGTGTTAGTGTTAAATTTGTTAAAGATAATTGGAACAAATTAATTATACGATTTATTTAGTTTTTTTATGTGTATTTTTTCCTTTTATAAAATATAAAATTGCACAATAAAAATATGAATCTGTCAACTAGAGCAACCGGTGCTTTTTTCTACACAAAAATTTTGACTCTACACCAAAATTTCACTTGTAAAGGGTGTTTTTTTATGAGGTTTTTTTTCAATATGGATTGCTTTATTGTCTGACAGTTGTTTTGACAGTTTAAAGTGACATTATGAATAGCTTAACTCCAGAACAACACTTCCAAATCGCGGACATGTATTTTCAATAACAGTGTTCAATTAAAAATGTTTATAGATCACTTCCTGAATTTTATGGTTCATATAATCGTCCGTATTTTTGGTTGAATGGATATGTCAACAAGCAAAATTGCCGTATTTGGAGCAAAGATAATCCACACGTCGTTCAAGAATTACCAATGCATCCCGATGAATGTACTGTTTGGTGCGGTCTATGGGCTGGTGGAATAATCGGTCCTTATTTCTTTAAAAATGAGGAAGGACGATGCGTTACCGTGAATGGAAATCGATACAGAACCATGATCTTCAAGATATGGATGTGGACGAAATGTGGTTTCAACAGGATGGTGGCACTTGTCATACTGCGGGCGAAACAATCGACTTATTGAAAGAACATTTCAACGACAACATTATTTCGAGAAATGGACCGGTGAATTGGCCTCAAATGCTTGAAAAGGTGGTCGAAAATTGGACCTCCAGATTGACCTTTGTGCAAAATAGTCGTGGGGGCCATATGCCCGAAATTATTTTGAAATGTTAAATGTCAAGATATTATCTACCAAATAAAGAAATTTTTCCATTTCATAATTTGGCATGTGTTTTATTTAAATTTCAAATCAGCAAGCTCTTAAAAAAAAACCCTTTAGAATTATATGCCTAAAAATTTTGGTTTCTAAAGCATACGAGGCTTTAAAGAAAAAAAACAACACTTTTAAACATCGAAGAATAGTTTTATTTTCGTATCAGAAAAAAAAATCCGTTTCTTGAGCGTATTCATCCGGTGGCGGTGTTAAGTTTTTTTTTTATTGTTTGCTTCAACTCACAGATAGATAGCTCTGACTGCTAACCATATGGTAGCGCTCCTAAACTTGAAATGTCACTCTGGCTGTAGTTTCTAATGGAAAGTTTGGCGCGATTCACGTACCACTGGCAATTGCCGAGAGGGTGAACATTTTACCTCTTTTGTTTTGGTTATTTTAAACGGAAAGTGGAGAAAAAACGGAAGTGGAAAATATTTTGAAGCTGTTCGATATTAGCAATTCCCAGATTTATTCAGTTACTACCGATACTCAAACCTTAATGCAAACGGCATTAAAAAAGCTTCGTTTCAAGAATGCTATTTTTTAATCCATGCAAATATATATATAAATAATGATCATCAAAATTATACAATATCGCTTAAAAAATACTGATGTACTTTTGACTTTTCCAGGTTTTAAAGAAATATTTCTTTAACATGTCGTTGTCATTGACAGCGGTATATTGACACAATTTCAATTTCCAAGCACATGTGTTTGAAAACAAAATGCTGCTTTGAAATGTCCTGCAAGCGCCTGTTGTAGAGCCGTCTACAAGCTTTTTGTTAACAGAGTTTCTTGTTTACCTGTTGTTCCAACGTTGTACAGCTTTGGCTAAAAGATTTGCATTTTTACTCGGGTATTGAAGGATTTTATATGAAAACTAAGGTGCACACACAAAATGGGCGTCACCCGCCCACGAACACAGCCAATGTTCCAATACAACCCACATTATTGAAACTGGTTAAAAACTGTAAATACATGAATTTTGAAAAATTATTCATATTTGTTTAAGTAAATCAATATATATTTAAATATGATAACAGTTTTAGAGTATTCCATAGTTGGGCTAGACTGACTTTAGAGTTTCTGTACTTGTTTTAGTATTATAATTACTATCATTTCATAATTATAAATTATTAATAATTATTATGCGCTCAATAAATAATACTTAATAAAATGAGCTTATAAAAGGTTTGTTTGATTTTCTAAAATACACATTTTAAAATCAGATTTCAAAACGTTCGTTTGATATTTTAAAATCAAAGGGTTTTTTAAGCATTCGGTTTTTGAAAATTGGAAAAAGCAGAATTGGTGAATAATTTTTTTTTGGAGTGATACATCAATGCCTGCCATTTACTTTTCAAAGATTATTTAATAAAAATGTTGCCCGCGGCTACGCTTGAGCTGATTCATCCGTAAGCTACAATTTGTGCATTCTTATTTCAGCGTTTCGGCCTGTATGTCACCAATGGCAGCTGTAATGTTGTCTTCAATGGCTGTAATTGTGACTGGCTTGTTCATATATACGAGAGACTTCCCTGCAAGAGAAGTACTGGTTAAATAACTCGTTATTTAACTCGTAGTGTTGCCGGAAATGTTGGTTATTGTTCAGAACAAAGTTTCTTTTAGTTTTTTAAGGGCAATGTGAAAAATCTGACTGAAACTCTCGTGTATGTGTGATATTCTTTCACCTTCTTACACTAGTATTTTGAAAATCCACCAATCATATAGTTTACTCGCTTGCTCATGTTAGCTTTAACGAAAATATCAGTTAAACCTAATGGAAACGTATGATTTTCTGTCACCTTCTTACGCAAGTATGTTAAACCCCCACTGAACAGTTAGTTTTCTCCCTCACTCACATCAGCTATAACCAAAATATGAGTTAGTTCTGACTAGTTAATTTTACTTACGTTTTAGTAACGAGTCATATTATTTTATGGAAATATCGTTTTTATTAAGTTAAACATTAACAAATGAACAAATCATTGAAAAGAACTATAATTTCACTCAAAGTTCAGTTACTAAATAAAATTGAAAATTAAGAAAAGAATAACTTAACTTTTTTCAACGTCAAGAACCGTCTTTAACCATTTGAATCACAATGTGCTCGCTGGAATCGTCCTCCTTAATTTCTCCTGTCATTAACACTGAACTCTCTATTTTTTAAGCCCATAGTAATGGAAAAATTATAAATTAATAAAATTAAATTGTATTCTTGTGTACTTATCTTATAATCACTGAATTATTCCCAACTGGACTTCGTAAGCTTTTAACTATCACAATTTTTGGAAACTCAATTGAACATGGCGCTTAGATGCGTTCATCAGTGTTCTCTGTCTCACGTTTGAAATATAACGCAATTCTACAAGTTTACTGAATCTTCCCTTTCTCACATGCATCAAAGAAAAACAGATACTTGACAAGTAGGTTTGTTTGTCAGTTTTCATCAAAAAAGGTATACATGTGTTGGAGTTTTGGTTAGACTTGTCTTGCAGGGTTCACTAAGCTCCACAAAAAATAGTCTAGTAAGGTCAAATCGCATGATCTTTGGGGCTATTGGACTGCTCCAGAACGTGAGATTAATTGCTCATCAAACTCGCCTCTCAGTAGGTCCATGGCATCGAGTATTGTGTGACATGTGTCACCGTCTTGTTGAAACCAAATGTCACTTAATTGTTGTAAGCATTCATTACATTATCACTTAGATACAGTGGTGGTCATATAATTAGGGACACCAGTTAACACTGTGAAATATCGACGCTCTTTGTGTAGGGAGTTGTTTATTTATTTATTTATTAATTTACAAGTAACTTATATGTATTTATGTAGATAATTTGCAAAAAAAAAAAAAAAATTAAAACATTCGTATCAACGTAAAAAATTAAATTAGTAAATATTCACCATTTTTTTTGGACAACTAATTAAGGACACTTGAACTTTTTCAAAATATACTATATGAGTTTTAATATATTATTAAAAATTTTTTTATTTTATTTAACCGAAATTTAATACTTTGTCGGATATCCTTTCGATTTCAAAACTGCATTGCATCTTTTTGGAAGACTAGCCACTAAATACTGATATCGTTCAATTGAAATGTTCTGCCATATTTCCTTTATATTTTGAAACAGTTCGTCTGCATTTTTTGTTGCTTTCTTCTCTAAAGCCCTCTCAACGTCTGCCCAGAGATTTTCGATTGGGTTTAAGTCAGGGCTTTGAGCGGGCCAATCCAATACTTTCACATTTTCTGAAGAAAACCATGCTTTAACGCTCTTAGCTGTATGTTTTGGGTCGTTATCTTGCATAAAAACGAATGAAGCAGGCATATATTCGTCGGCATATGGCTTCATTGTGTTCACCAGTATGTCCTTATACACATTTTGGTCCATTCGTTCAGTTATCCGACGAATAGGGCCCACTCCACACCACGAAAAAGCTCCCCAAACCATAATATTTCCTCCACCATGCTTTATGGTCTTTAAAGTATAGAGAGGATTGAGTTCTTTGTTTGGGGGACGACGCACATATTTTTTTCCATCTGACCCAAACAAGTTGAATTTTGATTCATCGCTCCAAAGAATGCTCTTCCAAAACTCTAAAGGCTTTTCGGCATGTTCCTTTGCAAACTGAATTCGACGTTTTAAATTCTTTTTTGAAACATGTGGCTTTTTCTTCGCAATACATCCGCGGAGTTCTCCATCAACTAATCGGCGTCTTAAGGTTCTTGTTGATATGCTATTGCTTAGTTGTTCCTTTATTTGGTTGTGGATTTGCGTAGAAGTCAGAAAAGGATCAGCTTTGCTTGTTCTGCAAATTATTCTATCTTCTGCTGCACTCGTTTTTTTTGGCCGAGGCTTCCTTTTTTTGTTTTCAGTGGTTCCATTGCTTCCACAATGAACAATGGCATTGTGAACCATTGATTTTGAACACAGAAGTTCTTTTGCAATTGCACGAATTGACTTTTTCTCCTTGACGTACTTATAAACTATTATTTTACGTAATTCTGGAGTACAGCTTTTCTTACGACCCATATCTTAAAAGAAATTGTATAAAAAAATTTCGTATTTAAGAGGAATACCACTCATCTAGAACTTACCTCGATTTTCGAACTTAATAGTAAAAAAACTGAAAAAAACTTTATTTGTCCCTATTTACGTGACCAACCGAAAACACCTTCAACTCGCGACTCTGTTAATAAAGGCAAACAAGTAATTGAAGTGACGATTTTTTTTCTCTTTAAACACGTGTCATATTTGTGTTTACTGTTATATTGTACAGTGGCGTCATTGTAAAATGAAAGAACTAAAAGAGTTAAAGCAATACTTTAAAAATCTACTTTTCTTATTGAGTGTCCCTAATTATATGTCCACCACTGTATATATTGACGTGTCTCACAAGACCCCATGTCTTACAACACCCCACTTCATATATATTGTTGTTTAATATTTCTTGTAATTCAACTGTGTTTATTTATGATTTATCAAATATGGTGCTGTAAGTTCACGTTCAATATATAATAGCATAAATAAATTCATAAGCACAGTTATGCATTTTTTAGGTTTACACGGTTTTTCATACAAAAATTTAAAATATTCGCTTTCAACTTATTTTCATACGTTTAATAAACAAGCCAGAAAATACAATGATTAATAAAACAATTTGAGCTATGAAAAACATTTCGGCATAATAAAATGAGTGAAATATGCTCATTACTGCGTAACAAAAAAATACACAAGGAAATACTGCATACTTGATTCAAACAATATAATGATTAATTAAAGGAAACTATAGCATGTAACGTATGCAAACAAATGCTAATTAAACCTTGCAAACAAAGGATATTGTTAATTGATATTGTTGAATTTTGAACTATGTACTCTGGATTTATTTGCCTTGAGGCATAACATTGAAGCTATTGTTACTCTGTTCAATTAAATAAAAAAAATTATGATACACAAAATGTGTTAACATTCACAAGCTCATTAGTTGATTGCTCGAAGGACTTTAATGAATTCACGCATGAGACCACGTACTTTAACGTGTGGTAAAAGTCGACTAGGGAAATGTTATCAAATGCAGGATATCTTAATGACAGGTAGTGAAGATCCCCAAGAAGCCTTCAAACACTTTTAAGTGCTTTAATGAGTCGAAGCCGCATACAATATTGACAGATTATTATCCTCAGAGTTCAGTTTTTTTTATACATATATGTATTGTATATAGTTTATTATTAAATTGGAAAGGTTTTTTGAACAAGCAATAAGCATTCTTTATTTGCACGCTTGACAGGATTATAGAAAAACATGAAATGTGCGTGTCTTTGGAAAATTAAATTCCGTCATTAGTTCTCTCTTTGCAAGAGTTACTTAATGCATCTTGTGCAATTAGATGCCGCAAAGCGAACATCTTCGTTGTCCTTAAATCCTTGCGAAATAACCAATTAGACAATTTCTCAAATTTTTCCAACGCAGCCAAAGCTGATAATAAATTAAATGATATATTCTCGAAATGTGATGAAGTACATACGACGGCAACCCTAAACAAGGCATACGCCCACCAACCAAAGAAGAGCGGCACTCAAGGACTTGCTGCAAGTGGTTGCGTGGAAAGAAAATGGGTGGTAGTGGCAGCATTCAAGCATATAAATTACTTGGTTGTCATGTACGGAAAATCCATGTGTCAGCCGAAAACTCCAACGACACTTTGTCTCTGCATTTGTAAACTTACAAGATAGCATCGACTTCAGAAACACTGCAGTAAGGAGCATGAGTAAAACACACTGCCTAGTTGAAGCTTCGATTGCAGTTCTTCTTCGAAGAAACAAACACTCTAACGAACAATTAATGCGTCACTGCTTCAGAATGAGACTGAATTCAAACCAAGCAAACCATGCCAAGCTCAAGCCTTTGACAAGAAGATGCTACATAATGATAACAAGCCCAAAGTGTTGCCACTTCTATTATTTTGCTTCACTACTTCCTACTGTGTCTGCTGCCACTTGCTCTCCACTACTCTCCACAGCTCTACACTTTGCACTGCAATGCAAGATGGCAGCAATCATGTGAAGATTTCTTATTTGCAATCAAGGATGTATCCTTAAGTGAATTTAATTTATTGTCCTTGTTGCCTAAGATGCAATCCTTGCAATTAGATTTCATTCATCTGCCAACAGAGCCTCAGCTACATTGATGTGGGAAATAATGACAGAGTGGCAGACGGACCGACACGTACACATATATATTCGGAAATGAAAGACAGATAGACTCGAAGACTAGTAAAGCGAATGCATGCGAGCACAACTGCAAATTGTTTGCTGTCAATTGCCACAAGCCTGAAATCCTGGCAATACTGCAACACCACGTTTCTGCCTCCAATCTGTAGTGATTTTGAACTTGGTTAAATATTGCTGCTTCTTGTGTGGTGCTCGAGTTACAAAGTAGCAATTTGCTGTTATGATAATAAATTAAAATACAAATACAAAATGTTTGATTAAGACTGTATTAAGAATAAGAAGATTTCGAAACGCCTTGGGATATGTTAATTTTTCATGCAGATCATTGGATTTGTTATGTTTCTAAGAACTTTATCAATACAATGTTTTTTGCTAAGAATGACCTAGTTTATGAAGATAATAAAACAGAAAATCTTTTTAATAGAAGAACAAAAAATATGAAATTTAAATTAAATTTTTGGTGAATATCAGTTTTTTTTTCTTAGGAATGTGTTTTCCATACACAAAATTTCAGGTTGTTGTTTAAAAATAGTGGAAAAATCGTATATATCAAACGGGCCCTGAAACATTCATAAATAATTTCAAAACTAATCAAGGATTTGATAAAAAAAATGATAAAAATTCATACTTAATGCTTGAAAGTCTTATATGAAAATCTCGGTTGAACGCATTTTTGGGGTTTTTACCAAAACGATATTTTTGGGCTTGAGTTTTTTCTCATTTATTCATCCATTTAATTGAATCTTTACTCCAAGTGTCTTGCGTCATCCACACATTTTTGTATGAGTAATACTTCAAAGTGAGGACCTTAAAAACTCTAGAACATCGTGGATTATTCGACCTTGCAATGAAAATAACTTCTTTAAAATGCCCCCTGACACTGTAAATGAAAAGAAGCATTAACCGGTCCTTAGATTAGTTGCACCTTGCACCAGCTGTCCTTTGGATGTTTACGGCAATGCTTTGAAAAACCAGGCACTTTCAAAAGCATTGAAGATATTTTCCTGATCATAGTCCAAGAGCGGAGCGTCCTTGGTCAAGAATTTTCCTTAATTGTATGTCAATGCGCTTCTGCAATCGACAAAGCTATCCTGCGGTTGGCGTAAAATCTTTATTGAGCTATACCGCAAACTCATTGGCTTTCTCCAGCATCAAGTTGGTAGAAATTGCTGCAACAGATGATCTCACTTGATTGAACCACATCAGTAACGCCTGCTCTAACTCAACTTCTTTTCTGTGCCTCCAACCGTTTAGTAAACGATTTGCACATTAAATATTAGTACCTCCAAGCGTACTGCGTGAGGGGTATATTAATTTTCTCACGACGTGTGTAACGGCCAAAAAGAGGCGTGGTAGGTATAGAAAAGTATATGGGCATTATTAAAGAGAAATATTCAAAATTAATTTAAGTTAACAGTTCAAATTTTTCCCATGTTGCGATGGCAAGATATGGGGCTACGAAGTTAAAGTTTAAGTTTTGGTCAGCTTTGTTTATTTCTATGAGCATTTCCTCTTTACAATTTCCATTTCTAAGAGTTATTGTGCAATTTCGCTCTTATGCACAACTTTTCGTACAACAACAACTAACCGCAAAATAAATGCAAGAGAGCAAACAAATATTAATTAACGGTAAAATTTTGATTTGCTTTAAACAATATCCTGAGGTAACGTCACGCCAGACAATAAAGCATTTAGTTCTATTTTTTCTACGCTGACGTTCAAAAGTGCGTAAATTTTATAAAAAAATCTTTATGAATAAAAACTGTTAATTATACCCTAAACCTGAAAGGTGAAGGTATTTTAACTTTGTGCAAACGTTTGTAACGCATAGAACGAAGCGGTATAGAAAAGTATACATATTCTTGATCGGCGTCCGCCGTCCGTCCGTCCGTTTGTGTGTTGTCCGTAAACACAGGATGAGAAGAAGGAGTTGAGATAATTGGATGAAACTTGGTACGCATGGTCACATGCACCCAAGGATCTGCACTATTGAATATTTTTGGAATCTGCTCACGGACACGCCTACCTCCCATACAACGCAACAATTTAAAACTGCATAACTCAGCTCATAATAAGCCTACAACAATAAAATTTAGTATGTAAGTGTTTTATATCAACACAAAGATGTCTTTGAAAAATAGACATCATCCGATCACGGACACGCCCACCTCCCATACAACTCAAAAATTTAAAACGCAATAAATAAGCGTCTGTTTAACCTACAGAGCTAAAATTTGGCACGTATGGTTTTTATGACAAGACAAAGATGTTTTTGAAAAATGGACGTCATCCGCCTACGTTATTTGTCATGGAGAGATCAAATTTTGTTTGTATGTATTTTATACCAAAATTAAGGTGTGTTCATAAATTGGGAGTAATCCATCCATGAACACGCCCACCTCCCATAGCGAAAGCACAATAAAGGCATTAACTGTGAGCTACAGGAATAAAACTTGGTATGTGTAAATTTTTCATCAACATTTAAATACATATAAAATATAGGCTTCATCCGCCCACGGACACGCCCATTTACAATAAAAATTTTTTTGTTTTTGAATAGTTGGTTTAGGGTATTTCATAGTCGGCCTAGACCGACTTTAGACTTTCATTACTTGTTTTACATTAAATTTGAAAAGTGAGTAACGTCACCCCACATTGTTCGAAGTTTGAACTTTGGAAGTTTTTTCCAACATCTCATAGTCGAACTTTATGGAACCGATGGAAATTTAAGTAACGTAACGCCAGTAACGTCACGCCAGAAGACTAATAAAAAAAAACCAAGAAAAGATTTTTTAATTTAATAACTAACAAAATTAACTTATATTATTTTAAATTCTTCAAAATAAAGTTTTGTATAAAAAGTCTTGCCCAATTCGCAAAGTTTGGCAAATTTTCTAATCTAAGTCGAAAACCACTTGTTTTCTGTAACGTCACGCCAGTGCATATTTTTGCCTATATCTTTTAATTCTTAGAGTCGCTTGTTATAATTTTTTTAACTTAATATAGTGCTACTTAATTACTACGTAAATATAAAAAACTTTTTAAAACTTAGACATCTTCATTCTTTTTGTTTAAATTTTTTCGTACAAAACGTACATAACACCAGATTGGAAATGCCCATATAAATTCTCGCAGGGTTGACACATGAATATACCTCAAAAATGCTGCCGATATATTTTTGAACCAGTTCTAAGATTGGTCCAAAGGTATCTAGCCGGTGTCAATATACCCCAGTCAATACCCAGAAACCGGTTGGTTTCATATGTTGGTGGCAGAATTGGAACCAGTCACTATCACTTTGGAACCTATCACGTGATAGGGTCTGAACTGGTTTTTTTCTTCATAGGGGCTTAAAATAAAAATAAAACACCAAATATCAACTAAAATACTGTGAGAATTGATCCAACGTCAATGTAGAAAAACATTATGTTTGCATTATTTGTTTACATTTTTTTCACATTTGAAAATTTTTCACATTTTACTAAAACAAATTTAAAATAAAAGTTCCTTCAGATACTGGATCTTTCTGAGCCGCGATGCATTGAAAAAGCTCAAAGAGCATAGAAGAACCCAACACTATTAAACGACCCCATCTTTATTCAAGCTCATTTCCATCAACGATAATTAAGTTAGAGAAGCAAGGTATGCGTCTAACTGAGTCAATGCAGTTGATTATGCATTTCAAAGAAGTATTGAAAACAGTACCTGGAACATGTGGAGAAGGAATAAGGAAGAAAATTAACAGTGTGTTATCTTTAAATTAATTTTTCAAAGAATTAAGGAAACTTTGCAAAATTTTAACAAATTCGAAAGCGAATGCACTAAATCTCTGAGGTTTGATATTGCCTACAGAGAGGTGACGATCGAATAGAAAAATGTATTTCTATTGAAAAAAACTTTTGTCCGAGGTGAGGTTTGAACTAGGGATCCGTTGGTTCACACGCTACACACTTAGCTCGCACGACCGCGGCCGCCACCGTGGTTAGAAATTTAAACGATAGAAGATACAAATTTACAGTTGAAAATTTTTAAAAAACCTTAATAGTGCCCTGCAATACTAAGTAACGTTATTTTTCTTTTGTGCTTTGTTTATTTAAAAAATTGATTTCCTAAATAATTTATGAAATAAATACGTTTTTTTGTAGTAATAATTTTTTTTTTCAGAACAACCATTTTTATACCCCCACGCGTACTGCGTAAAGGGAAATTAATTTTGTCACGACGCACAGAGGGGTCAAATCGAAAAAAATGGAGATTAATTGAAAAATTAAAATTTGTTTTTTTTTAAAAGTCTTATTATTCGAGTAAAGAGTACAAAATTAAACATCACTACTGAAAATTTCAATGTCATATGTTGTTTACTTTTCCAGCTGCATAGACATAAAGTTAAATAAAATTTTATTTTTTAACGAACACTTGTGAAAATTGAAATTTAGTATATTTTTAAGCGTTGTTTCTTTATTTTAATTGTTCAAAAGTTATAATCTTACTATGGAACCTTCATCGTCAGGTATTTTACTGTGCTTTAAAAAAAAAAGATATAAAAAAAAGTTGTGTAGAAATATTTTTAAAAAATGTTTATAAAAATGAATAAATTTAGTCTATTTTAAAAATATATGTGGAGTTTTAATGGGAATAGGGTAACATTGGGTAAGAATGTGAATTATGTATTAAATAACTATGTCCTAGCTTCAATATTCGTCAATAACTTGTTGCGCGTTTTTGCGCCACTAATTTTAATTAAATTTTTTTTAAAAAGCAATGACTTTGTCTTAAATTTGTTTTGCTAGAAGACAGTTTTGACAGCTAGAAGATTTTTTGTAAACGCGGAAATATCAGCAAATATTACTAAAGTTGATTTGGAACTGATTGAAAAAATGCACACAATTTTAATCGTTGTATCTTCTGGGCTTGAAATAGACGTTAAACAATTCAGAGTATTTTCGTACAATACAGCATGGCTTTTTGTAAAAAAATATCCATGGTTTAATATGCCACCTACCCTACATAAGTTTTTTATACATGGTCCAGAAATCATTTCGCACGCTTTATTGCCGATTGGCCAACTGTCAGAGGAAGCCCTAGAAGCTCGAAATAAGGATTTTAAAAATTATAGAGAACACTTTTCGCGCAAATGTAGTCGGATGGAATCGAATCGGGATATACTCAATAGGTTTCTACTTACCTCTGAGCCAATTATTTCTGGAAAAACCAAATTAAATAAAAAAAATTACAACTCCTTCCAAAATCAGCAGTAGAGCTACTAATTTCGCCTTGAATTTTGCCGAACATTTCACCAGAAAGCACTAGTGATACAGATGACGATAAAGATAACAACGAAGTCGATGGATGGGAGCATGACGAGTTTGGGAATGTTTTCTAAAGCAGAAGGTAAAAATCCCTTAATAATTAAAAATAAATTTTTAAATTTTTGCTACTTTTTAGATACGATGGATTCAGTTTAAAAACGCCCGCCAAGATGAACATTATCAAATTTACCACAATTTACACATTATAAGTGCTTATATCTGTAAAGCGAATACCCTAATTAGGCTGCTGATGTACACTCATTTATAAGTTCCTTTTATCGATGTTAAAATTAAAAAAAAAATCACTATTATATTTCGTGAAAAATTTTTCTCAAAAAAAAATATATAAAAAAAATTTCTCACTAGAATGTATTCAAACTTTGTTTTATTTTATTGATTTTGAGGTAAATATTGGAGAAAAAATAGCATTACATCATTTCAGGGCTTCCCCGAATTAATCTCCATTTTTTTGGATTTGAACCCACTGTGCGACGTGTGTAACTCCCACAAGGGACGTGGTAGGCACAGAATAGTATATATATTCTTGATCAGCATCACCGCCTGAGTTGATTTAGCCATGTCAGTCTCTCTGTCCGTCTGTATGTGGACACGATTCGATAAAGCTATCCTGCTGAAATTCGATATTTAAGCCTTTTTCGAAAAAACTAAGATCATTGTCGAGAATATGGTTAATCGTATGAAAACCACGCCTACCTCCCATACAATCCCAATAATAAAAACTCCATAAAGAAGCAAATATTTAAGCTTAAAACTTTAAATTGGGTATTTGTGTAATCTATGACAAAACTCAGGTGTGTTAGAAAAATGGGCGTCATCTACCTACGAACACGCCCACCTCCCATACAACCCTAATATTTAAACCTATATATAGAGGCTTGTGTCGAAGCTACAAAAGTAAAATATGATATTTATTTATTTTAATATAAAAATTAAAATGCGATTGAAAAATGGGCTTCGTCGATTCACAAACACGCCCACCTCCCATAAAACCCCAACATTGAAAACTCTTTAAATAGGCTAATACTGCTACAGTCCTGAAATTGAGTATTTGTGTTTATTATATCAAAATTGAGGCGTGCTAGAAAAATTGGCATCAACCACTGAAGAACACGCCCTCCTCCCATACAACCCCTAATTGAAAACTTTATAAAGAGGCTTGTCTTTACCTTGCAGGAAAACAGTTTGATATGAACGCATTTTAGACGAAATCAAAATAGTAAAATTTTTTGAAATCTCATATAAAAAGAGCTGCAAGTTAAGATTTTGTACCATTACGAATCGCCCGTGGGGATATTTTAACTCCGAGCAGGTCGAAAATAGTTTTAAAATACAGTGGAATTCACTTATAACGACCTCGGTTATAACAACATTTCGGTTATAACGTCGTATTCTTGAAGTCCGCACATTTTAATTGATTATTCCTTAGAAACTGAGTTCGCTTTTAACGTCGTCGGATATAACGACGAGTTCGCATAAAGCGACGCAGTTTTCATAAAATATGGTGAAATATTTTCACATATAGCGACGACGAATGCATGTCAAAAGCAAAATGTAACTAGATATTTGAAATTCTCGCTTTATGAAACCAAAATAACCATTATAAAATAAATTCACACTTAGATTGCATTAGAGGATCAAATTCCTCCATCCAGAGCGGCATTTAATGCTTTATTTTCTTTTAAAAGGTTTGTATTTATTACAGTATGTGGCGCCCGTGGCATGCAGGTTTAGTGTTAGCATACTCGGAGCCCGTATTCGATCCCAAGCCGCGGCGAAAAGTTGTTTCAATAAAAAAATTTTTCTGATCGTTCACCACCTCTCTGCAGACAATGGCAAACCTCAGAGAGTAACTAATGCCATGTAAAGCTTATTGAGAATATGAACATTAGCCTATCGGAGTCAGCATAAGAGATGTAGGACCAGTTCTTGGTCAATTGTGTGAAAACATTTAATAATTCGCACAACACATTTGATCATAAGAAGCTGGGTCAAAGTCCTTTTAAGGGCTGAAATTGCCAATTTGTTTGTGTGGTTTGTTTTTATTTATTACAGACAAGGTATACATTAGTTTTAAAGTTTTTGAAGGTTTGCTTTATTCGGTTAAGGTGCTGAAAATTTGTCTCTTGAATACCTTTTTTGAACTTGAACGGAAGTCAGAGCGGATTTACACTGCAAAGAGCAACTTACGCCAAGTCAATAATACAGATTAATTAAAGCAAATATAAGTTTATTACATATTGATATGTTATTATTTTATTCATAAACATACTTCAATAACGTATATCGTCTATGTATGTATTTCCACTAAATTTTATGTTTAAGCTTTTAATATTTATAATTGGAATTAATTTTCTTTATAATAAATTAATTAAATTAATAAAAAACAACAAAAAAAATTATGTTCGAATATAACGACATTCGGTTATAACGACGAAATAATCCGGTCCCTTCAGGGTCGCTATAACCGAATTCCACTGTAGTTTGTAATTTTCCAATTAAGTTTTTTTGATATTAATTTAAAAAACTAAGTAAAATAAATAACTTCACTCTTAAGAGCACAAATTGGAATAAAGTCAATATTTTCATTGTTTTGATCATTTTTGTAGTAATTTCTTATGTTGAAATTCGAAGTACCATTGTTTCGTAGTAATGCCAGCTATTCAAAAATTATTTTTATTTATATCATAATACACCTATGCTCTTTTGTGCTTCATTGTTATTTTATCGAAAATTAGCAAAACCAAAAATGAATTAAGTGCTCTTATGTTCACAAAATCTTACACTGTGCCGGGCCAAAAATATTTATTTAGGGACTGAGCATGTCAATTTTCTAAGGAATAATTTATAATTGAGGCTGGGAGTTTTTGAATTGTTTGTTAAAAGTAAATGTATTAAGGCTGAGAGCGAATTGATCCAAATCTTAATTATTGGAAGTTTATCGATAATACAGTGCATGCCTTTAATTTTAAAAATATTCCAGCGAACTTTTCGTAGCTTAATTGAAGGTTCCCATATTTTGGAGTCTGATCCCGGTGGGGACGTAAGTGGGAATTTGAAATTTACAAAAGTGAAAAAAGCATCAATATTTTCAAATTTATACTTACTGTTTAATGTTTTTAATGCAAATTTAATAAATTGCTTGTTTTAGATAATTTTCGTTGTAGATGTCTACTTATTTTAAGAAAAAATAAGCACTTAATTTCCACAAAAAATCCTTTGTCGTTTCTTCGATCATCTGGCAGCGTTGAGATTTTTATATACTATTAAATAAAATAAAATACTATCATATACAACAACATATAAAAAGACACTTTACACTTTTTACTTTGTTTTAAATTCACATTAGGGGTATTCAGACTGACAAGGGTAGTTGGGTACGGGTAGATTGAGTACTTTCGATTACTGCGATCACCCTTAACTGAGAGATGAGTGACAGCTAGAAAAAAGCTACCACCATATTATTCATGTCATTTTATGAGAGCAAAATTTAGGTCATTGTACGGTCGTTAAAAAGTTATTTTATATGGGAGTAATTTTTAACGTGAACTTTGCGGCATTTAATAATTTTTATCTCAAAAATTTTCAAATAACCATTTTAACACATTTTTCTATTTTATTCACTTATAATTTGTTTACTTTGTTTAAGTTTTTTGTCAATTCAATTATTGCCTACTTTTGGAAAAGGTAGCAACCCATGAAAAAATTACTCAATCAATCTACCCAAACAAGTCAGGGGGTCTACAGTAGATTGGTAGATGGGTACTTGGGTAGAATGGCACTTTTACAAAAACAAAATGTATTGCATTTGCCAATCTACCCAACTACCCAAGGCAGTGTGAATACTCCTATTGATTTTATGAGATGTATGTATAAATCCATTTAAAAATATATAAAACATTGTTAAATAAATTCCATGTTCTGGTTTTGTAATGAAAAAATTCATAAAATAATAAATTTCAAATTATTTAAACACTATATATTTTACGTTTTTTTCGCTCATCAGCTATAGTAATATACTTGTGGCCCAAAAACCCATGTCTTCTTCCGATGTGGCCCAGGAAAACAAAAAAGGTTGGACACCCTCTAAAGCAAAGTAAAGTAAAAATAATTTCTTTTACTCAATAACAAATCAACTTTACATGGAAAATTACCAAATTCATACATCTCATATATGTTCTCAGATTGGTGTTATAAAAGAATTAATACAAGTATGTATAAAAAATATAGTTTTTAATTTTCACACTATGTTCCTTAATTTATCATTTTCGTTAGTTTCCTTTTGCATCAACGATATGCAATTTATGCACCAGTTATAGTTAAATTCTAATAAGTACTATGATTTTTCTTAAAAATTGTCAAACTCATATTACTCAGAAGTACATCACATTTCTAGGGTGATAAATTACCTAAAAGTATCGTATGAAGTTTTCTAGGGTACAAAAGTTCAATTGGTTCAATTAGCCAGACATTGTCATTTTAAACCTACATCCGCCTATGGTAAAACAATACGAAAACCATCTGTGGGGTACAATTGTACCCCAGTGCAATTATATGAAAAACAAGTAAAGAAAGTCTAAAGTCGGTCTAGGCCGACTATGAAATACCCTAAACCCACTTTTCAAAAATAAAAAAATTTTTATTGTAAATGGGCATCTCCGTGGGCGGATGAAGCCTTTATTTTAATTGCATTTAAATGTTGATGAAAAATTTACACATACCAAGTTTTATTCCTGTAGCTCACAATTAATGCCTTTATTGTGCTTTCGCTATGGAAGGTGGGCGTGTTCATGGACGGATTACTCCCAATTTTTGAACACACCTTAGTTTTGGTATAAAATACATACATACCAAATATAATTTCTCTATGACAAACATAACCTTATTTATTGAGTTTTAAGCTTTTTGGGTTGTATGGGAGGTAGGCGTGTCCGTATGAGGATGACGTCCATTTTTCAAAACCATCTTTGTCTTGTCATAAAAATCATTCGTGCCAAATTTTAGCTCTGTAGGTTAAACAGAGGCTTATTTTTTGCGTTTTCAATTTTTGGGTTGTATGGGAGGTGGGCGTGTCCGTGAACGGATGACGTCCATTTTTCGAAAACATCTTTGTGTTTGTATAAAACACATACATATCAAATTTTATTGTTGTAGGTTAATTATGAGCTGAGTTATGCAGTTTTCAATTTTTGCGTTGTATGGGAGGTAGGCGTGTCCGTGGGCGGATGATGTCCATTTTTCAAAACCATCTAGTTTTTGTTATAAAAACCATATGTGCCAAATTTTAGCTCTGTAGGTTAAACAGAGGCTTATTTATTGCGTTTTCAATTTTTGGTTGTATGGGAGGTGGGCGTGTCCGTGAGTGGATGACACCCATTTTTCAAAGACATCTTTGTGTTGATACAAAACACATACATACCAAATTTTATTGTTGTAGGTTAAGTATGAGCTGAGTTATGCAGTTTTCAATTTTTGCGTTGTATGGGAGGTAGGCGTGTCCGTTTGCGGATTCCAAAAATATTCAATATTGCAGATCCATGGGTCCATGTGACGATGTGTACCAAGTTTCATTCAATTATCTCAACTCCTTCTTCTTATCCTGTGTATACGGACAACACACAGACGGACAGACGGACGGACGGACGGACGGACATGGATAGCTCGACTCACGTGGTGACGCTGATCAAGAATATATATACTTTTCTATACCGGACTCGCTTCGTTCTATGCGTTACAAACGTTTGCACAAAGTTAATATACCCTGACCTTTCAGGTTTAGGGTATAAAAATATGAATGCAAATCCATATTAAATAAATGAATGCCTTTATTTAAAAAAAAAAAATATGAAATAAAACAAAAAAGGAGAAAACAATTAAATTTCTGTCAGTGACAATGGCGAACGAGAGCGTACTCTTTTCGCTGTTGCTCCGCTTCTAGTTGTGTTAAAAGTGAGTACGTGTTAAAGTGTGTTAAAAGTAATCCCCGAGGACGGATTAAGGGTTAAAAGGACGCTGGGAATGCGACGGGCATTTGCTAGTTATATCCTAAACCTGAAAGATCAGGGTATATTCACTTTGAGCAAACGTTTGTAACGCATAGAAATCAACGAGTCCGGTAAAGAAAAGTATATATATTCTTGATCAGAGTTACCTCGTGAGTGGAGCTTTTTATTTCCGTCCGTCCGTCTGTGTGTTGTCCGCAAACACAAGATAAGAAGAAAGAGTTGAAATAATTGGATGAAACTTGGCACTCATGCTCACATGAATCCAAGGACCTGCACCATTGAATATTTTTGGAATCCGCCCATGGACACGCCTACCTCCAATACAACACAAAAATTAAAAACTGCATAAATAAGCTCATAATACACCTACAACAATAAAATTGGGTATTTATGTATTTCTTATATAAAAAGAGGTCTTCGAAAACTGGATGTCATCCACCCACGGCCACGCCCACCTCCCATTCAACCCAAAAAATTAAAACTCAATAAATAAGCTCATCTTTTCGTACAGAGATAATATTTGATACGCATGTATTTTATATCAAATCTTTGTTTTCATCTTCGAAAAATATATGTCATCCGCACATGGACACGCCCACCTGTCATATAATCCAAAAATTAAAAACGCAACAAATAAGCTTTTGTTTAATGTACAGAGATAAAAATTGGTTCGTTTGTATTTAATAACAAAACGAAGATGGTTTTGAAAACCGGATGCCATCCAACTACGAACACGCCCACCTCCCATACAAACCACAATAGCGAAAATACTACAACCCACAATAGCGGGCATTAGCAAGTGAGCTACTACAAGAATAAAATTTGAAATTTTTATAAATTTTTGTAAATTTTTCATCAAAATTGAAATGTATATCATCCACTCACGAACACGCCCATTTTCAATGCTTTTATTGTATTTTGAAAAAGTTGGTTAAAATACCCTATTTCATAGCCGGGCTAGACCGACTATATTTTGTTCGCTTGTTTTTCAAAAAAAATATAAATAGATCTAATCAATAAAAGTTATGTTTGAGCTTTACTTTAGAAATCCATTTGTCTTTTGGTGTCATTTATCTTTAGTGTTCTGTACCGTTAAGATGGATGCAAGTAGCATAATTTTACTGCAAACATATAAAAACGACTTTTGTAATTTTTAATCAGTACTTTAAACAATAATGAAGATTGTTTTTCTCATAAGTATTTTTGAATATTTTAGAATCTTGAATTTAAAAGCCTAATTAAGAGAGGGTGCAATTGGCCAGCACTCCGTGCAGCAGAAATCCACGCTCCGTCACTGACTTATCGCAACAAAAAGCCCTTTTATACCATAACAAAAATGTAATGTAATGTATTTTCTTGTTGGGGATATGTTCAAAACTTGTTCGATGAATTAAATTATTACGTGCTTAAAAATAACGTTTGTATAACATGTTAGCTGGACACCAGAAATGCATTTTGTGCTGCACCTCCACTAAGAAAACCCACTTGGGTGCTCAACATATTCCTTCGAAGCAAACTTTTGCAAAGCGAACTCCATGTAAATTGTTCCATTTTAACACTTTCAAAGTAGATATGTTTGTACAAAGATCACAAAAAATGTCTTTCTAGCTCAACCCTCCGTATACCGTTTGTCTTCTAACTAAGAGAAGCTATTTCTCATCTACTTCTTATGCTTTTGTATCTTTTTCACATTTGCCGCCATTGTTGAACACGTTCGAGTACAACTTGTAGAACAACAAAAGTACACAAATTTATCTTTAGTCCTTCTCACGTGAGTCCCTAGAGCCCGATGTTCTTAATACTTTGTGTGCTTTCTTAAAGGTCAACAAATTGAACGCATTCTAGGCAGATTAAGGGTAGTGGGGTATGTTTTGTCTAGTGGGTAGAAATGAGAATGTGGTGAGTGTTTTTGCCAAAGTGTCTCTTGAGTTGCATTTAAATTGCCAACAAAACAAGCGATTTTACACAAGTTCACACACACTTTTGTTATTAACACAAGTGTTTTTAAGGTTTTAACTTAATTGTTATCTCAACAGACTATGACATACAACTAGGTCAAAAACAATATTTCCATAAAGTGTAGAGTTTAAGAAATTGATAATGTACAAATATATTCACAATGTTCGAAGAAAAATAAGATTTAGTATTTTGATAACAAATCTTATATACTAATACGTGAGCATTCGAAATTTTCGAGAGCTTTTTTGGTATTATGTAATTAGAACTTAAGTGCAGTATGTACATATAAATGATAAACAATCTTTTGGAGGGGACTCCCAATCATTTGACCGGATACCAAATTTCTAGCTGCTAGACCAGTCGGCCGAATATCCAGTGACCGGATATTAGGTCCATTGTCTCGCCAACAAATCGATATATATATAAAAATGAATGTGTGAATGTTGCAAGTATACTCCGAAACCGCTTAACCAATCGTTGTTAATTTCAAACAACGATTCCAAATTTTCAGGAAAATTGAAGAAAAGTCTTGAGAGGCATGGCACCTCCCATACGATTCGGATCTTTAATATTGAATAGTTTGGGTACTAAATATCGCATAACATTGAAATTTATTGAAATGTAACTTATTTGCCATGTCCTTATGTTAGAAAATTATAACGGTCATTTTAATTCGGGATGTGTAGGCGTAGCAACGTGCGCCGGGTATCGCTAATTATATATATTTCTTATTCAACAGGCTACAATAATAAGGTTAATATAACAGCATAAATGTAAAATTTTGCACAAACAAAGCTGTTAGTGCCATAATTATCCCAAGAGTACTCAAAGTTCTCGGGCTCAAGGGTCCCGAGTATCAGGCTCAATTTCATCTTTAAAAGTTTCGAGTGGTACATTTAGCCTTGATAAAAAGTTACTGAGAAAAACCAGACGAATATTGCAGAAAACTTAATTTTTTAAAATCAAAACCACTGGCAGACAGTCAGACCGTAATCCTTTGGGGTTTAAAACCTTATTTATTATTTAGTTAAAACCTTATACTTAAAAATATGAGTGTCGCTCAAAATAATAAAGAAAACTCGAAACAAAATTTCTTTTTTTTCAAGTTTTAGATAGCATTTTAGTAGCACTATATTTAGAAAAAAAAGTTAGGTTCTCCAGATTTTATGTTTTCAAAATATTAGCAATAAACATGGCATCGCGAACGCGACAAAAAATGGAACTAGTTTTCGACTACATCTAGAAAAATGCAAATATCTGCGAAACGTAACATAATATTTTAAAGCGGTAAATTGTAAATTAAATAAGATTAATGTGGCTTTCAAGAAATAGGTGTCATTTTGACATATCTACATTAGTTGTTTTTTTATTGAGCTTAAGCCTGATCGCGAACGCGACATCTAGCACGCGACATTTTTTCTCATCACGTTTTTAATAAGAATTAGTTAAAGTAATTTCAGCTAAATATTGCATTACCTACCAAAAACATCGTAAATATTATTTGTGAGTTTTATATTAGTAATATTAATAAATTAGTAATATTAATAAAAAAAATACATAAGAGGCTAGTGAGAAAAATTATTATATATCTTTGTAACACCACCCGTCGTACGTATGTGGTTATTTACTTTATGAAGACTTTTTTACGCCCACAAGGAGGCGTGGCAGATATATAAAAGTGCATACATTATCCTGCAGTATCACAATCTAAGTTGACTTAACCATGTATGCCCCTGTTTTTGTATGTCCCCCTGTCTGTTGACATGATTACAGCCGTTATTATTATGTTATTGTAATGAAATTCGATATTTAAGCTTATATTGTAAAAATAAACATCATGTTCGAAAATAAGCCAAATAGGATGAAAACCACGTATACCTCCCATACAAATTGACGTTCTCAAAATGGAAAATTTCTTAAAAATCTATTAAAAATCAATCCAATGACTTGAGAATTAGCTCATGAGATTTAATTTGAACTATTAACACTTAGTAAAAAATTCAGCAAAATCGAATGAAACCTTTCCATACTTCCCATACAAAGTATATTTAAAAAACGGCGCATGATCGCGAACGCGACACATTTTGATGATCAATATTAAATGTTTAGTATGATTTTTACCTGCAGTAACTTTTTTTTATAGTAAGGCGACCAAATTTGATTTAAGTTACAATTTTCAGTCACTTGCTAAGAACGATCACGAAGTTCTGATAACATATGATGATTTAGGTACAAGAACGCGACATTCGAATAGTAGTTACAGCAATATAAAAAATTTACCGTAAATCGTGCTTAGTTTGGTATCTTTTTATTTTTTATTTGTAGTTTATATATGAATTTTATAAGAAGAGTGCAAACATAACGTTGATAAATAAATGAAAAATACTAAAGAGAAAAGTCATTAAAAGCAGCTAAAAGCAAGAAAAACATATTTCTCATATATCAGGCCAATTTTCTCAGAATAAAAACTGAAATTAGTTGTAAATGCAGTAAATTATAAAAATTCAAGCATTTTTTTTTAAATAATAACAAAAAAATTATTTGTTTATTTAACAATTTTTTTTTCGGTCCCGGTAGACCTTTCTGTGGAAATGCCCATATCGGCTTATTTTGTTTCTTTCTTGTGTTTCGAGTAATTAAAACCGTGCGAATGTCGCGTCCGTTGCACTGGGAGATGCCCATATGTATGTGTGAAAATTTTCACAATACGTTCGTCAAGGTAGATTCAACATTTGTAACATTTTTTCACGAAAATTAAATTGAACTACATATTTATTTTGATGTGAAAAACGATATCAGATTTAAGCCCCAAATAAAGATTTTTGAACTAAAGCTTATTATATGTATCAAATAAAGTTACTACGGTAGTCATTATCTTTTTTCATTTGAATGAGATTGTTTTTATGATTTTCTTTTAAATTATTTACCCATATCTCTCTACTTTAGTCTCAAAATACCAAATTAACTAGATATTGACTGGATAATTGAAATATATTCACAAAACATTATTTTTTTGTAATTTCTAACACATGTTTGGTGGGACTTTTTTCAAGAATTGCAGAATAAATTCAGATAACCTATTTGACCTGACACAATATAAGCTCTCCTCATTTGAAATTTCAAATGAAATTAAATGCAATTGCAACGTGCTGTCGCAACACCTCCTGCGACGCACTTGAATACTATGGCTCTATGCACTAAGGCATTTGGTGCAGACTCAGCGTAACATCTTTATGCGTATGACAGACAATAGGTGGATATTAAACTGTGTATTCCATACTGCGTCAAGTGCACTTGCCAAAGTATAAAATTTGCATTTCGTTCGAAATCCTCTAAAACGAAAAAGTCATAAAATTAGCTCCAAATTGCTGCAATATTTGCTGAAGCGAGGTGGATTGTGCACATTTGCATCTGGCGTTCGAGCAGTGCAACAGCAGTAGCAGCAGCAGCAGCAGCTACTTGTATGACTGGAGCAGCCCTTAATGGCTGAATCCGTCTAAACCCCTAAAACGAATTAAGTTGCATTTATTTTTGTGGAAGGACATTTGGTGCAATGTAGGGTATGAGGAGAAGCATGGTGCGGTGCATGTCAACATTAATTTGGTGTTTTGTTTTGTGCGAATTGAGCGTAGCCACAATTTTAAATTAACCCTCAAAACATGTTTATGGGTTTTCCACACAATTGCATCCACATAGCAATAGCATCACCATCGAATCTAACGGTCTGTAAAAGTTGCATAGTTCTAGTCGCTGCACCTGCACCAAAGTGCAGCATCAGTGGACAATTTAACAATTAGTGCTGCACAAATTATGAGACTCGTATTTATTTCGGGCTTAGCTGGTGGGATATATGTATAAAGTATTACGATTGCCGTTCTGTAACTATTGTTCTTCTGATACGAAGGAATTCCTTGATTGTGTTTGTGACTTAAACAACCTTATTTTCAAATGTGCACTCGAAACAATTCGGACTCAGTGCGCTGTTTTTTTCAGACTTTAAATTATTTAGAGTGCAAAAATTAAGATCTATTTTTATTGAAATATTGCAGATTTTGGATTAGTGAGACAGTTTTTGATTGTTTTCTCAAGTTGTAGAGCCCGAACAGAACCAAAGCGACTGACGGCTGGCGGTCCTCTCTCGGCGAATTGAGCTGAAACACGTCTATAACAAGAGCGGCTGGCTTTTGTCGGAACAGAGTTGCTTTTTGTCACGGTAGTGGTACAATTGACTGATAGGGGTGCAACAGACGGACAACAAGATTAACATATATGAAAAAATTTTGACTTATTCAATTAAGTGTTCATCAAAATCCATTATGGAGACAATTATTTCGTATATTATTGCGAATTCACATAAATACAACACAGACACAAAAAACCAAACGTCAGAATACACTAAAAACTAAAAAAATTACATTAAACACAGCCAATTCTTAGCAAAAGTATGGCAACATTTATGTTACTCAGAGAGAGGACCGCCAGCCGCCATAGCAAAAATAGAATAGATTTTATTCTGGCGTTTTTCCGTCGCGGATTCGCCCAGCGAATTCGTTTTTGCCGAGTGCATACATTTTAATGTATTATGCTAAACGGCGAATCCGCCAGCCGTCATCCGCTTTGGTTCTGTTCGGGCTCGTACTTAGAAAACCTCTTACAACAGGTTTTACAATACAAACGACAACCCTTAAAAATAAGGCTAGCAAGCAAGAAACGAAACCTAGTAATGCATAAAATAATATTTATTGCTTTAAAATTTATAAAAGATACTCGTATTTTGTTGATACCAAAATTAAAAATTTTAAATACATACAATTCGATTTGAGTAAATTTTGTATTTTTTCATATCGTCTAATTAAAACTCATTTATAATAATTCGTATTGAAACAATTCTTCAAGAGTGCTTTTCTTCTTCATGAATAGGCCAAATTTTAGTTAGACAAGTTATAAGTATCGAATTGTTTCAGATAAATATTTTTTTGATTAATTTTTCGTTCATAGATTCTCTCGAAAAAAAGATATGTGCGTTCCGAACAAAGAGGAACCGTTCGTTAAGGTTTTTTTCCATTCCCTGATTGTGGGCAGCGTTGCCAGAATGTGAAAAATTTACCAAAACTGGTAAATTTTTTTTTCGATGTGAAAATGTGAAATTAAGTTTCATTTTGGTAAAATTTCTAGTGAAAACGAAAAACATTTTTTATGAAAATTTCCCAAAAGCTTAAGGGCGAAGTAAGGGTTTCAGCGTAAAAACACTTTTTTGTGAATTTTTTTAAGAGTATGGATTGAGCAAATTTATTAAAATTATTGAGTGTACTTTTAACAATACTCTTTTTCTTCCGGAAATATTGATAAACAAGCTGGTGACAGAGCTTTTCCCAGAGCGTCTTGGAAAAATAGCAATTTGCGGTGTTCACTATGACCCGGTCGGAAATTATTTGAAATCAAAAACCATTAAAATTTAGTCAACGTTGGAGAAAAGTATTTTATATGTAGAAAATGTGTACCAAATTTGAAATGAATCGGTCAAGTAGTTTCTAAAAGACTGGCAGTGAACACAGACTTTGAAAACACAACTTGTGGGAAAACTGCTTTAAAGTTTTGTGCACGTACGTTTGTACGTTCGAGGTACACTTACTTAAAAATTTGTACCTCCGTTAGTTTTACTCGGATTGACTTCAAATTTGGACACAATATTCTAGAGATGTTGAGCATTCATATAAAAAGTGGTTAAAAAACTTGCCGCCCTTAAATGATCGTCTCTTTTTTTTATCTATATATAAAAAATAGGCGTAGGGAAAATAGTAAAAAACCATTTTCTCACGTGTTTCTAACCGATTTTGATTAATTTCTTTTAAATGAATCAAAGTGCGGAGACGAGTGCACCGACTATTTTTAGAAAAAAATTTTTTGCCAAATTTTTCGTACCATTGTAATACTTAATAATTTAATTACATTTTAGGGTTAAAGGATTAGAGTCGCGGTTCTTCAGACAGTGACACTGAAAACAAACCTGTATTTAAAATATAAAAATGGGGTAGTTCCAAAGACCGTAAAACTCAAACTCAATTTTACTCGTTTTCTTCAATATCATCGCAACAAAAATAAAGCGCTTTTCAGAAGTTGAATTTTAAGTTCCAAGCACTGTTAAGAAAAATCATTGGAAATTTCTCGGTTAACCATGATATCTGCTACATGTTTTAAAATATTTGAAACCTGAATACATGAATACTGGTATACAACAATATTAGTTGTGTTCGATGACAAATACTCAGTGCCAAAAGCAAACAAATTAAGAAATAAGCCAGAAAAATTAATAGTTTTTATTAAACTGTTGAAATAGGTAAGTAAAGAAACTATTTTATGCTCTTTCAATTTTTCAAATTTTTCAACAAGAACCAAAATACTTGATTTATTTAAATGTTACTCTTACTTACGCCACAAAAAATATAAGCGTACAAAAGAGCTGAAAGCGTAACTTAGAGCAGCTTCAAAAAACAAAGAGCAATATCAAGTAAGAGGAGCTAAAAAGAGAAAAATGTCCTCAATAAACAGTTTTTACTAGTGTCCGACCGAACGTGAATTTTTGCCGAAGCCGAAGCCGAAGCCGATTCTTCGGCAAAATGGAAATAATCGGCCGAAGGCCGAATCCGAAGCCGAATAAGAAACAAATGTTTTCAAGTAAAAAAAATTATAAAATTTATTCTTTGCATTTGTTGAATGTGAACCACACCTTAACGTCAAAATTTTTCTGCATTTCATTTGGCATTTCTCAATTTCAAACAAATTCAATTTGAACCATGGAAAAATACATAATCGAGCCACGCGTTAAAGTTATTCAAGAAATGGGAACAGTGGATGATCAATTTTCGAAGAAAATCATCTTCAGTGATGAGTAGTGTCCGACCGAAACCAAAATTTTGGCCGAAACCGAAACCGAAACCGAATTTCGGCCATTTTTGTAATATTCGGCCGAAACCGAAACCGAAACTGAAAGTCTGCATACAAATTTGTTTTTAAAAACATTTTATTTTTTTTTTTAAATTTAATTAAAAGCTTTCAAAAACAAAACAATTCAAACAGATAATAATAACGTATACATACGATAAATATTCTTTGAATATTAAAGTTCAACTTTAAAATAATAAATAAAGAGATAATTTTTAACACCACTTTAAGGAACTTTTTAGTGTTTAGAGTTATTCGGTTTCGGTTTCGGCCATATTGATGCCGAATAGCCGAAACTGACTAAAAGGGCCGAAACTGGCCGAAACCGAAACCGAATATTCGGTCGGACACTAGTGATGAGGCACTTTTTGACCTCAGAGGATTCGTCAATAAGCAGAATTGCTGCATTTGGGCGAATGATAATCCAAGAGTGACTGTCGAAAAATCAATGCACCCACAAAGAGCGACTGTTTGGTGCGGTTTATGGGCTGGCGGCATCATCGGGCCGTATTTATTCCAAAATCAGGCCGGTCAGGCAGTTACTGTGAATGGTGTTCGCTATCGTGAGATGGCCCGAATTGGTAGATATGGATGTGGACAATATGTGGTTTCAACAGCACGGTTCCAGCTAACGAAACAATGACTCTTTTGCGCGACAAATTCAATCGCCATGTTATCTCACGTGGTGGCGATGTCAATTGACCGCCGAGATCATGTGATTTGACCCCGTTGGACTTGTCTCTTTGGGGTAATTTGAAAAAAAAGGTGTACGTCAATAAGCCCGCAACAATTCAAGAGCTAAAGGATGAGATAATTCGGCACATCAACGGCATAGAACCTCAATTATGCCTCAACGTCATCGAAAATTTGAACCATCGGATGGAGGTGTGCCACCGAGGTCGCGGAGGCCATTTGGACGATATTTTGTTTCATACATAATTGAACTATATCAATATTATTATAATAAAAAGAAATGACAGTAATTTTCTGAATAATTTGTATTTTATTTAAAATCAACATCGGCCCTTAAAATTTAACCACCCTTCATATTCATTCCAGTACAAAAAAACTTACTAAAATCATTAAATTCGAGTTAAACGCAAGAGTTTTTCTGCAAAATTTGGATTTTTCTGTATTCGAATTATTGACGTCAGGATAAAGTAGAAAAAAATTGAATATATTTTCTATCCAGTCGAGAAAAGCTACATAAATGTAATAATAACTAAAATTTGGCAGAAAATTGCTAGCGTTAACTCGACTTTTATATTTCAGTCCATAACAAAAGCAAAAGCGTAACAGTCGGACTCGCTGCATTTATCATTTGAATCAAATTTTCAAAGAATGAACACCAACTCATGAAAGAACAGAAAAGGAGAAAAACACAGAACGAACAATGAAAATGTTTCAAATGTATACTGAATAATTCAAAAAAATTAAAAAAACTAATTGCTTAGCAAAAACATTCGGCAAAAATAATCGGCTATTTTGGCCGAAGCAGAAGCCGAAGCCGAAGATCAAAATATCGGCCGATTATGCCGATTACCGAAGCCGAAGCCGAATAATCGGTCGGACACTAGTTTTTACTGATCTGTAGTAAGGAATCTTAGTCTAGAGGAGTTATCAAACACAGCTTTTGTTATTACAATTTTATTGGATGAAATATATGTCAAAAAAATAAAAATATTTCGTTTTTTTGATTGATCACACATATTTGATATTTTTTCTGGGGATGTGAAATTTTGTTCATAAATGTGAAATATTTTTGGGAATTTTGGTAATAGAAAATTTTAGGCTGTGGCAACCCTGATTGTGGGTATAAAAGTTTGTCGATAAAAATTGTATTAAAGTCGCTAAAACGTATTCATCGAAGATGTAAACAAATTAAAGTGTGGACTTAAAGTGTAGTTTCACCTTCAATTTTATGCTTTTTTCATTTTTATACCACCACGCGTACTGCGTAAGGGCAACGGCGTAGCTAGAGTTGGTGGCAACCGGGGCGGGTGCACAACTAAATTGTGCACCCCTTTAGAAGATTTTTACACCCCAACGCGTACTGCGTAAAGGGTATATTAATTTTGTCACGACGCACAGTGTAACGAGAGAGACAAAATGCAAAATATCGACTTGTTTATTTTAGAAAAAAGAAGTACCAGAATGTGTTCAAAACATTCCAATTAAGTAAATTCCAAAAGGGTTTAAAGCTATTAATTTAAGTTTAGCCGTGAGAAACTTCGAAACAAAGATTTTCTAAAATTTTGAACTTTTTGGTTGATTCATTAAAAATATTGCCAAAATTGTGAATTAGACGTTACACTGAGGGAAATATGTGTTAAAACTAAATGAAATTGTATTAATATCAAACGAATTTGTGTTTGAAATAGAGCTTGAAACAATTTCATTAAAGTTAAACACAAATGTTTTTAAAGTTTAATTTAAAACAAAAGTTTTTGTTTTTAAAACATTGTTTTTAAATGTAAAAACAAATTTAAAACAAAAATTTTAATATTTAAAACAAATGTTTAAAGCTTGATGTCTTCGATGCCAGTTTTTCATTTTTTCTGCGTTTTCGACACGAGATTCGTATTCAGCGACCCCTGGGACCCTCCGAATACTGAATTTCAACTCCACTCGACGAAGTTTGACTTCTACATATTAAAAAAATTAATAAGTGATTATTTTATCGTTTATGTTCGTTACTTGCAAAACCAAAATTTCAAAAACTGTCATATTTTTCAGATAGTTATTTTATTGTTTTTTCAAAGACATAAGAAAAATTATAAAAAAGGAAGGAGTTGATAGTTGAAATTTAAACACGTTTGTTTTAAATTTTGTTTTGTAGAAACGCAAATGCTTTTAATTTCTATTTTAAAATTTTTTGTTTAATTTTAAAGTATGTTTTTTTTCTCAGTGTACAAATTTTTTTTAATATATTAGTAATATATTGCAAAAAAATTTAATAAAATTAAATTTGAGTGAGTAGTCAAACATTTATAATTTAATTTTAATAAAATTCTTAGAAAAAATAAAAAAAAAAAATTTTTGGAAATATGGAAGAAAAAAACCTCACCTGCTGCCGCATTAGCACTTTGCCTAAATATGTCTCAAAGTATCTTAATTAAGAATAAGCAATATTAGCTGCTAGAAACGTGCACTTTTTTTATAAATGATTTTTGTTTGAGTTCAGCATGGGTACAAACGCCAAATCGCACGTGAGAAGTGTGAGACGTACTTATAAATATTTCTTTGATATTTTCATAAAAAATTCGCATTATAAAAATTGAAAACATTGTAGTTACATTTTGTGAATAATGATAAATATAAGTCATTTAAAAATTAATACAAGTGCTATTTTTTTAATTATCCAAATATGCACAAGTTACTATTTTCTGTTTTGATTATTATGTTTTGTAAATTGACGTTACTTTTGCAAAGCATTCAATTAGTTGGTTTAATGGACATTCGCCAAGGGTGCAGGGGTTTCCAATGGCCTATAAATGAAGCGTCAACGCCAGCAACGTTGTATGTTTTTTCTCAGTTAGAAGTACTCTTCCAGATGTTTTAAATGAAAAACTGAAAAAAGCATTTTTAAGATTTATGTCAAATTTAATAACCCTGTGTACTTAAAATGTAAACACTTTGCTTAAATTAACAAAATGCGTTCCAAATTTTTTTTTTTCTTGCCCATATGTATACTTTTATATCGTTGTATCATTATGGGAACCATTATATGGGAATTGGGCGCATACGTAAACGGATTACGCCAATTTTTTGTAAACGTCTTACTTTTGATGTTATAAACACTCATACCAAATTGTATCCATGTAGCTCAAGTATATGCCTCTTTATAGAGTTTTACGCTTGTGGGTTGTATTGGAGGTGGACGTGGCTGTAGGCGGATCACGCCCATTTTTTTACATACTTTAGTTTTGATGTGAAATATAAACATACCGAATTTTATTGCTGTATCTCAAATATATGCCTCTTTATAGAGTTTCACTTTTGTGGGCAGTATGGGAGGTTGGCGAAAGGCGAGGCTGATCTTGATAAAATTTGGTGTCGTATGTTATACTTATGAAATAATGATAAATGCCAAATTTCATGTTCCTACAACAACTCCTTCTATTTTTGTCCCTCATCCCATAGACATCGTTACACTGTGCGACGTGTGTAACGCCCATAAGGCGGCGTAGTAGGTACAGAAAAGTATATATATTCTTGATCAGCATCACCACCTGAGTTGATTTAGCCATGTCCGTCTGTCTGTCCGTCTGCCTGTAGACACGATAACAGCCGTAATTTCTAAGCTCTCGTGCTGAAATTCGATAATTCCAAAGAATGCTTTTATTTGACAATCGAAGGGCACGTCTCAATAGTAAGTTCGTACCAAATTTAGTTGATGTGCGATTCATAGACGAAAGTAAAACAGAAAATTGTTGTTTTTGAAAAAGTGCCACTCCCCTCGTGGATAGGAAGATAAAAATAATTTACTACCTTTTCTCATATCTACCAAATATACAAAAAAAATTTCATTAAAAACTGTCCAGCCGTTTTGGAGGAGTTCATACACTAACACCGTGACACGAGATTTTTTAAATTAGACTAAGATGCGATTGAAAAATGGGCCTTGTCGATTCACAAACACGCCCACCTCCCATACAACTCCAACACTGAAAACTATATAAACAGGCTTCTGTCGAAGCTGCAAAAGTAAAACTAGACATTTATTCTTTTTATAATAAAATTAAGACGTATTAGCAAAATGGGCGTCATCCACCAATGAACACGCCCACCTCCCATGCAACCCCAAAATTTAAAACTCTATAAAAAGGCTTTTCTTTAAGCTACAAGAAAAAAATTGATACGTTTGTATTTTATATCAAAACTAAATTGTAGAAGAAAAGTGGGCTACATCCACCTATATGAATACACCAACCTCCCATACAACCCCTAATTGAAAACTTCATAAAGGGGCTTGTCTTTACTTTGCAGGAAAAAATTTTTATATGAATGTATTTTAAACGACATCAAAATAGTAAAATTTTTTTAAATCTCATATAAAAAGAGATGCAACTTAAGATTTTGTACCATTACGAATCGCCCGTGGGGTATTTTAACTCCGGCCAAGTCGAAGACGATAATATAAAATTATTTTTAAAAGCCTTATGCTATGCTACACAGAGAGTTAAGTTAATTTTAACTAACATTTAACCGAAGTTGTTCACACAGAGATACCGTAGCAGAATTGAGTTAAATTTGCCGACAATGCTGCTGGTGTCTCTGCGTACACATGCGTTTTTTTCTTGCTATGCGAAAGCTCTGCCCATATTTGGATGAAAACTACTTTCCCCACTATTGCCCAAATCCTTTTCGAAGTTCTTTTACTCATTTTTTAAAGAAAATAACAACATATAGTTAAAAAAATAAATTGTATAATTAACGAATCAGCTGTTCTATTTTGATAGTTCTTGTAAAAAAAAGTTTCTTTCATGAAAAATACCACTGAATATAAACATTTATATTATTTTGTAGTGTACTTTTAGGCACTTTTTACATTGAGTCATAAAAACTCAGAATATATAATGAGTTAAGTTAAGTTAAATCATACATTTTTGTACTGGTAACGCAAGAGTTTATTTCTCGTTAAATGGGAAAACTCAGCTTTGTACTGGTAACTCAAACTTAACTCTCTGTGTAGACGTAGCATTAGTTGGTCTTCTTGACTACACATTTTCTTAACGGAAATGTTGTCGCGTGGGTTATGTCGCGTGAGTTACGGCAAAGATTTTTTGGAAACTCTTAACATTTTTAAATAGGCAAAGTTCATCATTAACTTGGGTCTATTATGAAACTTCACTGTTTTTCCTTTATTTAAAAATTTAAAAAATAACAAATTATTTGGGAAAATTGTTTGAATTTTTGAAATCTAAACTTGCTTGTGAAGCACACTTACCTTTTTTGTTGCGTGAGTTACGCCCATATTTACCACTGCTATTCTTAGTTAGGTACAGGAACGACAGTTTTGGTAAATCATACCATTACTATTTTTTCTATTACCAGAAATTTTTTTTCATTAATAACATAAACTTCCGAGAAAACGAAGCTTAATGACATACGCATGTCGCGTGAGTTACGATGGAAATGCCTATATGAAAAACAAATTTATTTGAAGTACACTGAAAAAATTGTGCTCATTTTAAAAATGGACATTTTTCGTTTGATTTCGTTCGTTTGATTTTCTATAATTAAAATTTTAGCATGAGCTTTTAAAAAGTTCGTTTGATATTTTAAAATGAACATTTTAAAAATTGCTTGTAATTCTACAAGAATAACAATTCGTCTAAAATGTTAATTTTGAAATATCATACGAACGTTTTAAAAGCTTATTTCAAAATATTTTTTTTTAAATATCAAACGAACGGTTAAGAAACTCATTTTAAAATGCCCAGTTTTAAAATGAAAATAAACGTTAGAGGATCAAAATCTGGGTTAAAGTTTTCAAAAGTAGCACGTTTCCTGCTTTTCGTGCTACGAAACGTTTTCACAGTTTTCTCTGTTTAAGGGAAAATAGTCTTAAAAAAAAAGTTAAAACATTAATGAAAAACAGCATTATCTATAATTCTATTCAATTGGAAAATATTTTTGCTACGGATTGGAATAACTTTTCCAGGTCCCTATTGCACCAACAACTTATCACTTTTGAACTTATCAAAAAAGTTTTTTTTTTTGCTAAGTTTAAGGATAATTTTTTTTTATATCAAAATTTGAATTTCACTCATTTTCACTTTTCAACTTATCTAGTTTTTGAAAAGTGTAAGTGATAAGCATTGCTCTAAAATTTTCAAAAAAATTATCAAATAACTTTTACTTATTAAATAATTGAAAAATATTTTTGTACATAAAACATTTTATGAAATTAACTCAGGAAACAAACTTGAATTTTTGTTAAAGAAGAAGGTAAATATAATTAACCAAAACTCGTTCAAAACTATTTAATCAAAACAACTCAGCAAATTTTTTTTTTTTTGTTTTCCATAATACTAACATCCTACGGGTAAAGATTTTGTTGGCATATCTTGAGAAGTAGCACTTAAGCAGGGCCTTTCGTTGTTCTATAAAGGCATGTTCCTTTGAGAGATTATGATGGCCTCACTCTAATCCTAGCTCTTATTTTCTCTAGATACAGATAAATCTTTCAACTAGAGGTAATTGGAAAAGCTATACAAAAATATTCAGTTTATAAGGAGTTGCTTAGGCTTTAAACTCTTTTACACCATTCAAAACAGTAGATGTAAATGGTATTTTTTCAGCTCTTTTGCAACAAGGTTCTGAGCATTTAATACTCCTTCTATCACAACAATTCAGCTGTAGATTAGACTATAGCAATCTACCTGTAGCATGGAGAATAATGAAAGCAAAATACTTTCGTAGGCTGGTATAAGCTTGGAAATTAATTCAAAATCTTTTGATCAAACCTATCAGCTTTATGTTCTTCATACTGAAAAACCATTAAGAAAATCATTGAAAAACTAGTGCTGTATATAATGTATATAATGAAAAAGGTATATATATAATTTCCGATATTATGTTGTTTAATTGTTGTAGTAACAATACTCTCCGGATCTCAATATAATGGAAAATATGTGGGGATGGTTGTCTCGCAAGGTAAACGAGTCTGGCCGGCAATTCTAAGATCGAGAGTCACTTAGTGTTGCAATAAGGGCGGCATGGACTGAAGTTTCTCTTAACTTGGTAAAAAATCTCTATGATAGTATTCCGAATAATATTTATGAAGTAATTCTGAATAAAGGAGGTGGTACACATTGTTAAATAAAATAAAAAAAATTAAAAAAAGTTTTTCTGCTTCAATCCATTGTTTTACTTTTAATTAAGCAGCTGTTTTTATTCAAGTGACGCAACAACAATACCACATTTTTCTACTGTTTATAAAGACGTAGGAATAAATAAGTAAAGAAAGTCTAAAGTCGGTCTAGGCCGACTATGAAATACCCTAAACCCACTTTTCAAAAACAAAAAATTTTTATTGTAAATGGGCGTCTCCAAGGGCGGATGAAGCCTATATTTAATATGCATTTAAATGTTGATGAAAAATTTACACATACCAAGTTTTATTCCTGTAGCTCACAGTTAATGCCAATTTTTACTTCCAATTTTTGAACACACCTTAGTTTTGGTATAAAATACATGCATACCAAATTCAATTTCTCTATGACAAACATAACCTTATTTATTGAGTTTAAAACTTTTTGGGTTGTATGGGAGGTAGGCGTGTCCGTAGGCAGATTACGTCCATTTTTCAAAAGCATCTTTGTCTTGTTCTAAAAAAACATACGTGCGAAATTTTAGCTCTGTAGGTTAAACAGAGGCTTATTTATTGCGTTTTCAATTTTTTGGTTGTAAGGGAGATGGGCGAGTCCGTTAGCGGATGACGTCCAGTTTTCGAAGACATCTTTGTGTTTGTATAAAACACATACAAATCAAATTTTATTGTAGTTGGCTAATTATGAGCTGAGTTCTGCAGTTTTCAATTTTCGCGTTGTATGGGAGGTAGGCGTGTTCGTGGGCGGATTCCAAAAATATTCAATAGTGCAGATCCTTGGGTCTATGTGACCATGTGTACCAAGTTTCATCCTATTATCTCAACTCCTTCTTTTTATCCTGTGTATACGGACAACACACAGACAACACACAGACGGATAGCTCGACTCACGTGGTGACGCTGATCAAGAATATATATACTTTTCTATACCGGACTTGCTTCGTTCTATGCGTTACAAACGTTTGCACAAAGTTAATATACCCTGACCTTTCAGGTTTAGGGTATAAAAAGAAACGATAACAATTGCATTCTTCTCTTTTCACACAGTTCTTCAAAATTTAATTATCTTATTTGCAAAAACAAAATAAAAGCTTTTTTTAAAAGCTTTATGCAGAGAAATAAGCTCTGATCTCTGTCAAAAGAACTGTTTCTATTCAAGTGATGCGCAGTGTATTTTGTTTTTTCTAATTTATTTTGAGTTTATTTGTAGAACCACTCTCAAGCACGTCCAAACGTTTTGAAGTTTGACTTACAGTTACATTTTCAATTTGTAATACCGTTATAACAAATTAATTGTTTGCACTGGTCGCCGCACTGTGGGCCGTTGTGCATTTGAGTTAATGAATGCTTGAGTTGGTATGTCAGCGCAGCATGTTGAACGTGGAATTACAGCTATTTAACCATTATTTTTTTTTAAATGTATTAATAAAATATTTTCATACTACATATTAGAAGGTTGAGTTTGCAAGAAGCATCAATCGACTTTCTGCTGATTTTTGTGTTGTACTTCCTCAACGAACTAAATTAATTGCTCACTTTGCAGGTATTTATTGTGAATGTAGTTATTGTGTTCATTCTGGTAAATTGCCAATTTTTTGCATAGTTTTCAATTCAGTTGGAAATTCTATTTGCAAACCGAACCGAACCAAATTCAACTTTTGGAACTATAGAAATAAATGAAATTTAGCTATTTCGCGTCCTTTTTAAAGGATACAACAAACTGCTGCGTATAGGCACGGTGTATAAAATAAAAACAAAAAGGACAACAACAACAACATGCAAACGAATAGTCAAACCGCCATAACTTACCGTATTTTATGACCGCGCTGTGGCAATAAAATCGACAACAAGCACAATAACTCATTTGACTGCTGGACCCGGCCAAGTTCCACTCCAGCTACGTTTAAGTGGGGTACGCATGTAAGCAAGCTGATGCTTCGAAGGGGTTGGGGGTGTGTGGGGTGCTGGCGTAATTTGTAATGTGGAGTTATTTAAACGCTGCATGTGTCTGTGTATGGTGGTCGTGTGTATATTAATCTGCACGAACATACATAGACCAGGACCAAATCCATTCATTAATATGTGGCATGGGTACTTGTACCATTCATTGTTTTTCGTTTTAGTACCATGCCCTCTACCCTCTGTACTGCTTTACCTACTTATTTATATTTATATTTCTCGCACCTTTTCATCCAACAGCAAATAATTAAATTATTGAAAACAAAAAAATAGAGACACAAATACACCGAGTGCTGCGGCAATTAATTGAATTATTTGCATGTCCATTCTTGGTGCAAAATGGCCGTATGCTCGTTTCCGTCGCCGAACAGAGTCGATGCAGCGAGGTGGTGAGGCAGCGAAGTCGTGTTATTTTTTAACCGCACAAATAAAATAAATAAAATGAATTGAAATTGTTTTTGTGGTTTTCAACCAACACTAAAGCGTGTCGCCTACCATTGTTTACTCTCTTTCGTCTTTGAACAAGTATTGCAGCTATGAAAGAGCGAGGAAGGAAGTGCTAGTGAAGACCACAGTGGACCCGATGCAACTCATTCCATTTCAAACCAAACAAGACCGCATGCAGTCTAGACCAAAAATGTCCTCTCAGGACCTGTGTCCTTGCTACGTGCGTTACAGGAGTTGACAAAGCACGCTAGTGCGTGCTTGCTGTCATTGGTTTTGCGTTTTTATTTCCGTTTTTATGCCTATGACACTGGTTGGACACGCTGTTAAGCACCAGTTTAATGGGTCTATTTTTTTCGCAGTACGTTTTTTTTTTTGGCCAGCCTTTGTACAGCTTTAAAAGCTTCTTCAGCATATTTAAAAATAGGGAACATGAACAGCAACAGAGAACCTCCCGTACTTCCGATGATTAAATGAGGCACACTGTGAAATTTTGCATACGATTCAACAGGACTCTTTCATTCAATTATTTGCGCTGCATTTGCGTGTTTGATGACATTATAAAGTAAAAAAAAATAAAAATAAAGATCAAAATAAATAATTAAAAAAAAGGCAACTGGCGACGAATTAATGAAATTAAAATTGCGCCGCCATCGAAATAAATTCATCGCAAGCGACGCCATGTAAATGTTGCGGCTGCGCAGATACGACTATGGAAGCGCATTCTCGTGCGCACACAATTAATGAAGAAAATGGACCAAATTAGATTTAATCCGTGACACATCTGCAGCTCATCTAGTGTCCAAGGGAGCCAGTCTTTGTGAAGTCTCTTTTTGCGTTTGCACTGTCCCCTCTATCCACTTGATCCTGCGCTGTACACGTTTGCGGGCGCATATTTTATCTTGTGGTTTTGATCGAGCTTTGTTGTTGCGGGCTGCTTCTCAAGTTGAAGATTTATCTGCATCCGGCATGGATGGTTTGAATGATGCTCATTTCGGTGGTGGCGGTGGCGGTGGCGGCGGAGTCTTCGTGCAATTCAGGAAGCTGCTGAAAAGCTTGTGCAAAGAAGAGAGTAAGTTTTAATTTTATTTGTCTCATGTTTTCTCAACTTAATTCGTAGCCGATTTCGTGTAATGAATTGAGTCCCGTGTGACGCCAAATGAAGCCCAATGAGGCTGCGCATGCGCAAGCGTGTCAGTTTGAATGCAGTTATTTTTTTTGTGTTTTAGCTGCTGCAGGTGAAGTGTATGGTTAGAACAGCCAATGGCATCGACTCGTACGTGATTCGAGACCTTTGCCGTTGGTAATTTTTTTTTATTCCAGCATGGCGACGCACGAGGACATGAACTTGCAGAGTCAAGCATCGACCACCGGAGGTTATCTGTGCGTCGTTGTTCTCTGTGGCCCGGTGGTCTATTCGTGTTTGCCATAAAATGTTGTCAGTGCTCATGTTAGTTGTTGAAGTCGCACTTTAAGCAGCTTTTTGTTTTGCTTAAGTGTTTCTTGGCATGTATTTTTTTGTGAAATATTTTAATTCAAGTAAGTTTCACAAAGACAAATAAAATAAACTTTGATGTCCTTAACCAAAGTCATTGCAATCTAATAAAAATATATAAACAAGACGATGCAGTTTGTATTTTGACTTAAGTTAAATTAATCTCTTCGCGTTCTTTTTATCAGCCAAATGCCACGGAACAAGGTGTGACTCACTTGTGCTACGCCTATCGACGACCACCATCACCACATCACTTTCAATGGCAGTTCTATTTACAAACCGTTATATCAGTCAATTCACGCCTCAGGGCATCATCATGCATTCCAACCAAACACAATCAATGCTCGATCTGCTCAAACATTCGGTCTAATGCGATTTTTTTGATTTGGGATTTTATGGGATTTGAGTGATTACCCGAGGCATTACTATTGACAGCTTACAGTGAAAAATTTATAAATGGTCAAAAACGCGATACCGGCATTAGGTGTGGCATTTATCCACAACTCTAGGTCGCCGTCACCGGTTGTTGTGCGTTGCTGGCGGGTTAGCTTGTTCTACAGCCCGCATTACGTTAATGGCTAAAACCACAAATGATTTTTGTTATATGTCACTGTCACCTAGTACTGTGTGTGTGTTTCATATGAGTATATGTAAGCATGCATGGTTGTGTGTGTGTGTGCGTGTTTGTGTGCTTTATGTTTTTGTCTCCAAATGACAAATGGATTTTAAAGTCAAAATCAAAATTATTGTCAAAATTTCGTTTCGTCCGATGATTAATTGCTGACTCTAAAATTTACTTTGCTGACTTGCGTGGTAATGTTTAGCCAGCTATTTAGAGATGGATATTGAAAACTATTTACAAATTTTAAAGAATAATCTTAGCACTTAGTTGCATTACATTCTATCCCAAGGGTTGGAAGACAGACTGACACGAAAGTCATATATATAGAAAATATTGTTCATCAAAGAAAATCATCGTATTCTGTTGATCGTCAAAATACAGAGGAAGAACGCATAAATAGCTCAAAAGCTTAAATAGCCCAAATAACAAAATGTAACAAGATTTAATACGATTTTAATTTAATAAGATGGCATTCTCGGAACTTTGTTTATTTTGCTTAATTTTTAAGTAAAACAAATAATGCATTAATACTAAACAACTTTGGATACAAACAAAACTATAAAAACAGAAAGCATATCTATTAAAATCGGAGAGTTATTTATGGGGACATTTCTTTATAAGCCCGGAGCTGCGTATTATATGCGCGTAAGTCCAACATATAATCTGATTTAATTAAAGTCCACGAAGCTTTTCATTAATAAATCTCTAAATTATGTTTCATAGAGATGTATTGAAGCTAATTTAACATTTTTCAACGAAAATACTGTAATAAGTTTATGAAAAAGTAAAAACATAAATTTCCCGAAAACGTTTTATGTAGGACAAGGCGACAAATAATAAAGATAAATTGTAAATTTTTACATGGATTTGATATGATAAAATTAACGAAATTTTCAAATACATGTCGGCATTTCCGCAGAAAAGTCTACCGTAACCAAAAAATTATATTAAAGTAACATTTTTTTAAATCGTATTATTAAAGAGAAATATTCAAAATTGATTTAATTAAAAAGTTCAAATTTTTTCCATGTTGCGATGGCAAGATATCGGGCTACCAAGTTAAAGTTTTGGTCAGTTTATGCACAACTTTTGCTACAACAACAACTTACCGCAAAATAAATGAAAAAGAGCTAGATAAATTAATTTTTATCTTTAAACAGATATGAATTAACGGTAAAATTTTGATTTGCTTTTAATAATATTCTGAGGTAACGTCACGCCAGACAAAAAAGCATTTAGTGCTATTTTTTCTACGCTGACTTTCAAAAGTGCGTGAAATTTTGCATTTTAATAAATTTTAATAAAGTTAAGTAAGTTTTATAAAAAAATCGTTATGAAGAAAAGCCGTTAATTTTATATTAAATTTGAAAAGTAAGTAACGTCACGCCACATTGCTCGAAGTTTGCCTGATGTCGTTAGTGAATTTGGTTGCAGGTATTGGAAGTGGAATTTTTTTCCAACTTCTCATGATCGGTGAGGTAGGAGTTAAAAAAATATAATATATAATAGCTAAGCTTTATGTTTTATTTCCGTTAAATATTTTTTTAAACATATTTTATCATAAAATGTTCCGATGGAAATTTGAGTAACGCAACGCAAAAAAAAACCGAAACGAAAAAAAAAAACCGAGAAAAGATGTTTTTATTTGATAACTAGCAGAATGAACTTATATTATTTTAAATTCTTCCAAATAAAGTTTTATATAGGTTAGGTTAGGTTAGTCCGGTTGCCTCTCATTAGAGTCTCACATAGACCATATGGTCCTTAGTGGTGCCGGTTTATGAAATCCTTGAGGGAGTAAGTGGAAGTCTTTAAAGATTTGCGCCTTATTCGCAAATCTTAAGAGGGATTCTAGAGGAATTTTGGCTGCATCCTTAAGCGACGATAAAGTCGGTGAGCCTAAGTATTTAAGTCTCGATCTAAGTAAGGCGGGGCATGTGCAGAGAAGATGCTCCAGGGTTTCCTGGGCACCTGGTTCCTTGCACTTCCTGCAGTTGTCATCCATAGTTATACCCAGCTTTTTAGCGTGGGCCGCCACCATGCAGTGACCTGTGAGAATTCCCACCAGTGTCCTGCTGTCCCTTCGGGTGCGAGCCAGGATAAACGACGTTCGTTTTCCGCATGCTGCATCGCACATGGTTTTTGAGATCTTGCATGTTGTCGTATCTCTCCATCTGCGACTCACTGCTTGTTTGGCTACGGTTTCGAGGTTTTTGTATAATTCCTGTAGTGGAATATCTACGTGTTCTGTGAACTCTGATCCCAGCCCGGCACCTTCCTTTGCTAGTTCGTCTGCCATCTCATTTCCTTCAATGCCCCTGTGGCTTGGAACCCAAAAGATACACACTCTCTTTGAAGTGTTCAATGCATCTAGTGCGTCCTTGCTTGCTAGGACATTTCTGGACTTGACGGTATCAGAACGCATGGATTTGATTGCCGCTTGGCTGTCAACAAAGATGTTAATTAAAGAGTGTTGAGTGTTTGTACTAAGAGCTATCTCTGCGGCCTTCCTGATGGCAAAAACCTCCGCCTGGAAGACACTGCAGTGGTCCGGTAATTTGTATGCTTGCCTTATATCGGGCTCTGCGCAATACACTGCCGCACCTACTCCCGTATTCATTTTGGAGCCATCTGTGAATATGTTGACCGCCCTCTGGGCCTGTTTGATACCTTTGCGCCAGTCGGTTGGTCCTAGAAGTGTGGGTATTTTGGGTTCGAGAGTTGTGCTAGGGATCATGTAGTCTGTGCTACTGATTGCATCCTTGCCAATTCTACAGTGTCCAAAATTTTGTTTGCGGAAGCTACCAGCTGCCGTGAGCCGCTGTGCCGTTTTACTAGCCGTTAGTTTTGCATATATGTCTAGCGGATCCAGACATAGAATGGTTTCAAGAGCTTTCGTAGGAGTTGACTTCAGCGCGCCGGATATGCATAGCGCAGCTTGTCGCTGAGTTTTTTCCAAGTATTTAAGATATGTTGACTTATTCACCGCCGGCCACCACACAATGATACCGTAGAGTAGAATTGGACGAACAACCATTGTGTAGATCCATTGCATTAGAGAGGGTGAGAGGCCCCAAGTGCTGCCCAGCATCTTCTTGGATGCATATAGCGCATTGGTAGCCTTCCTAACCCTCTCGTCCGCATTGAGTCTCCACGTCAGTTTGCTGTCGAGTACAACTCCCAGGTATTTCGTGTGAGTTTTCGGGATGAGCCGAGTGTTGTTTAATCTTGGTGGAATCCATGGTGGTATCTTGTACTTATTCGTAAACAATACCAGATCTGTTTTCTCTGCGTTTATACTGAGGCCGACTGAGTTCGCCCATCTGAGTACCTCTTTTAGTGTATGCTCCATTAAAGAGCTTAATGTCGAGATGCATTTTCCCACTATAATTATGCTTATATCATCCGCATAAGCTGTTATCTTTGGGGCTTTGCCTTCAAAGTTTTTAAGTAGTTCGTTAACAACTAGATTCCAAAGTAAGGGTGAGAGGACTCCTCCTTGGGGTGTTCCCCTGCGCACTTCTCTTACCATGGTTGTGGAACCCCACTCGGCTTGGACTCTTCTACAACTTAGTAGGTTGTCTATCCAGAGGTCGATTGCTGGTGGTGTATCGATCGCACGTAATCCATTTAGTATGGCCGTAGTTGACACATTGTTGAATGCACCTGAGATGTCTAGGAAAGCCCCTAGTGCGAATTCTTTGTTGTGGAGCGCTTTCTCTACATGGACAACTAGGTTGTGTAGTGCTGTCTCCACTGATTTACCTTTCGTATATGCGTGCTGGTTGGCTGCAAGAATCGGCCGGTTAGTGCCGTTTCTTATGTGCAGTTCTACTAGCTTCTCGAGTGTTTTGAGTAGAAAGGATGTTAGACTTATTGGCCTGTAGTCCTTTGGATACAGGTGGCTACTACAACCTGATTTTGGTATGAAGACCACTCTAGCTGTCCTCCAGGCTACAGGTACATAGTTAAGTCTGATGCACCCTTTATATATTATCTCAAGCCATTGAACGACTTTCAAAGTGGACGCTTTTAACATGGCTGGAAATATGCCGTCAGGTCCTGGGGATTTAAATTCTGAGAAAGAGTTTATAGCCCACTGGATTTTGTCTGGTGTTATTAGGTTCTGCGGAGTCTGTGACGGGATTGTCCAGTCTCTCTCTGTGACGTGAGTGTCTGAGATTTCGGTACAGCCTGGAAAATGTGCTTTTAGAAGCGCATCTAGAGATTCCTGACTGTTTTCCGTCCATTCGCCATTGTCCTTCCGGACGTGACTCTGAATGGAGGGCTGTTTTGAGAGCAGCTTCCTGAGCCTTGCTGTGTCTGTGGTTTTCTCAATGCTCGAGCAGAAGTCCTTCCATGAGGATCTTTTTGCTCGCCGGACATTGCTTTTGAAGAGTTTGAGTCTCCATTTGTATTCCCCCCATATTTCCTCTTGGTCGGCTAATTTAGCCAGTTTGAAGAAATCTTTTAGGTCGCGTCTTTGCTCTGCGAGATCAGGATTCCACCATGGTGGTCTGATTTTCCGCTTTGTTCGCGTGGGTTTACAAGAGGAGTGATAGGCTTTTATAAGTAGGTTTGAGAGAGTCTTTAGGGATCCTTCTATGTCGGATTCCGTGTTTATACGTTTTGGGGAGGGTAGTCTGGTCTCAATGATTCTTTTAAACTGATTCCAGTTTGTGTTCCTGGGGTTTCTGAAGATCTTTTGAGCCGGAGTGTGGTTAAATTTGATATTAAAACTAATGTATTTGTGGTCTGAGAAGGAAGGCTGTTCAAGCACCCTCCAATCTGTTACAAGAGTGTTAGTATTTGACGTTAACGTAAGGTCTAGTACGTTAGAGGAGGTGGGACCCACATATGTGGGTTCCTTACCTGTGTTAACTACGTTTAGGTTAGTTTCTAGAATAAAGTTTAGCATGGACTCACCTCGATCGTTGATGTCAGGGCTTCCCCACACTGAGTGATGTGCGTTGGCATCTGTGCCGATGACAATCGCTCGTTTGTTGCTGCTGTTTGCGTTGACCAGCCTGCGGAGTTCGTTTGGCGGTGCATCGGTGTCGTGCGCCATATAGCAGGATGCGACCAGAACCGTCTCATCTGCCTTGCTCTCTAGCGCCACAACTGTGAGATCGTCAGTGCTGTAATGAGACATTAGATAAGTATAGATGCCTTTCCTTGTGAGGATGGCTGTTCTTGTTCTACTTACTGTTGGTGCGTAAAAAGTGTTGTGGTTGGGTGCTTTTAAGCCGGAGACCACATTACCCGAGGCTACCCACGGCTCCTGCACTACTGCCACATCGTAGCCTCCTTCCTCTAAAACGAGAAGGAGTTCTGCGCTTGCTATTTTACTTTTGTGCAGATTAATCTGGAGGACCTTCAGCTGCATTATGCTGAAGGCTCCTCCACGGGGTCCGCTTGCATGCTCGGACCACCAGCGTCATCTGCATCGTTAAGACTGAGCTCCTGGGTGGCATCAGTTACCGCTGCGATGCCGAGGTCTTTTTCGACCTCCCCGGTCTCAAGCGTGTTCTTGTTACTGTCTTTGGGGTGACGTTTTTTGAGACGCAGGTACACACTCCCTACGCCCCACGCCATCTTCCCGAAACGAGGGTACAGAATATCCTCTGCCTCCTTGTTGATCTGTAGGATGTAGTGTTGCCCGCCGCTACTACCAGGTAGCTGCTCAGCAACTTTCAACACCCTCCAGTCAGCTGTCGGCACGTCAGGGTTCTGTTTTTGCAGAAGTTTTAGTGCTGATTCTGGTGGCACCACTCTGGGGAATAGCACTTTCGCTTTCGGTAGAGACGGGATGTCCATCCTGTCTACTACTTCCAGCTGGGCGCCGTCCCATAGGCCTTGGAGCGTCGGTGCAACTCCCTTTACCCATTCCAGAGTCGGATCATCGTTGCACTTGAGAATCTTAACGTCGTTTAACCATCCTGCACCATCGAAGGTGGGCATGGGAGCGTCAGGATGGGTCTCCATTCTCGCGAACATCACCTCGAGCAGCTTCATCTCTACCGATTTCCACCGCTCGAGAGACATTTGCCCTTGAGGATCGCTTCGGTCAATGAGTGCCACGATCAGATGTCGTTTGGCTACGTCACTTGCCTTGCTTTTCACCTCGGCTGTGGGCTGCGGTTTGTTAGTAGAGACCGGTTTTTGCTTATGCCGCTTGCTTTCAGGAGCTACGACCTTTCCGTCCTCCGATCTCTGGCGCTTTTGAGCCACCTGCTCTTCGATCTTATTCGCAAACTGCGATGTCGTAGGCGCAAAGTGTGGTAGGCTCGCGAAGAATTTTCTGCCCTCAGACACCTTCTGCTCAGCCCAGGCGAGCTTCTCCTTCTCTTTGGAAGATAGACCGCTCTTACCCGAAAGCCGGCTGCAGATACTGAGAGCAGCTTTGTATTGAGCTTTGGCTCTCAATCCCTCCTTCGATTTCGTCTTGGGCCCTACCTTACTTGAGGTACTGGAACCCGCTGACTTGTCGGGGGAGAGAAGGAGCCTTTCTTCGTCAGCCATGCTGACTGAGGTTGTGCTGTCGCGATCCGAGTCTTCTTGGACAACGGCATCTGCGCGTTTGAGGTTGTTTTTGTTGTTGTTGGCAGTAGCAATGCAACCACTATGGCCTGCTCCAACCATAGAGGAGGTGTGACCGCTGGCGACACGCAGTGAAGATTGCTCCTCACCGTGCCCGCCGGTGGTAGCAGTCACGCATTCCACCGACGTTTGGGTTGACATCCCAACCCGAGTTGACTCCCTATTCGACTCCATTATGAATCAATTTATTCTGGGTGACTCAGTTCCCATAGCGTTTTATACCTGCCGCCAGGTAGGGATAAGTTTTAGTTCATTGCTCCACAACAGCCTGTATGACATGGGTGGCCCTACCAGAAACCTTCTCAGACGCGAAGGCTTCCGTCATCATAGCCCGTTGTGTCATTGCAACCTAAGCCTCTACACCACGTCAAGGTAGTTATCCCAAAGTAGTAGAGGAAAGTTTTATATAAAAACTCTAACTCAATTCGCAGAGTTTTGCAAATTTTCTAATCTAAACCGTTACAGAAAACCACTTCTGTCACACCAGTGAATATTTTTGCTTATATCTTTTAATTCTTAGAGTCGATTGTTATAATTATTTAACTTAATATAGTGCTACTTACTTACTACGCAAATATATTTTTTAAAACTTAGATATCTTCATTCTTTTTTTTTAATTTTTTCGTACAAAACGTACATAACGCCAGTTTGGAAATGCTCATATACACTGAGAAGAAAACATGGTTTTAAATTAAACAAACAATTTTAAAATAGAAATTCAACACCTTTGTGTTTCTTCGAAACAACATTTAAAAAAAGTTATTTAATTTTTAACTATAAACTCTTTTTTATAGTGACTTTACTGTTACTCTTTTTATTAAACTCTTTTTATTATTTCTTTGAAATAACAAACAAAATAGCTATCTGAATACAATGACATATATTGAATTTTTTAAATTGTCTGTACAAATATTGCACATAAGGTTAAATAAAAAAAAAAAAAAAAAAAACAAATTGGCCATTTCAGCCCTTGAAAGGACTTTGACCGAGCTTCTTATGATCAATTGTGTTGTGTGTGTTATTAAATGTTTGCACACAATTGACCGAGAACTGGACCTACATGTTTTATGCCGACTCCGAACGGCTAAAGTTTATGTTCTCAAGAAGCTTTACATGGCATTGTTTACTCTCTGAGGTTTGCCATTGTCTGCAGAGAGGTGGTGACCGATCAGAAAAATTTTTTATTGAAAAAAACTTTTCGCCGCGGCTGGGGATCGAACCCGGGCTCCGAGCATGCCAGGCCACACACTTAACCTGCATGCCACGGTCACCACCAAGGTTAAATAAACACTAATTAAATATTTAATTTCGCTGATGACTAATCTGATGTCAAAAACTCGGATAAATTTTTGTTTCAAATTTGTTTTTATGTGAGTGTTTTTAAACTTAAGGGGATTACCTACTCTGAAACTATATTTAAAAAAAATTGTTTTAAAAACAAAAATTTGTTTTACATTTACCTTTAAAACCAGTTGTGTTTAACATAAATGAAATTGTTTCTAGCTATATGATATTTTAAAAACAAATTTGTTTGATATGAACACACCTTCATTTAATTTTAACTAGTGTCCGACCGAAACCAAAATTTTGGCCGAAACCGAAACCGAAACCGAATTTCGGCCATTTTTGTAATATTCGGCCGAAACCGAAACCGAAACTGAATGTCTCCTTGAAAATTGTTTTAAAAAACAAATTATTTTTTTAATTTTTTAGTTAAAAGCTTTCAATATATAACAATTGAAACAGTTATAATAACGTATATATAACGATAAATATTATTTTGCCTTTATTCATAAAAATTTACGAACCTCTTATAAAGCCTTTACAAAAAAAATTTCAAAAACAGTACCCATAAACGTCCAATAACGACAAAAATCTCTTATAAAGGCTTCTTAAATGAGTAACCTTCAATAAACCCTTGATAAAGCCTTTTTAAAATTTTTACTCTAATGTGAGCACAAATATTGTCAAAAATACTTCAAACTCTTTCAAAAAATATGAAAACATGGCAAAACATTTCAAAATATTGAAAATAAAAATTATAAGTGACAATTTTTTCACAGAAGAACATAGATTAAACAATTTTTTGACTGTTTGCATGTCAAAGTATTGATAAAATTGTGACAAATAAACAAAAAATTATTGAATTCATCAAATTCACGAACCATTCTTGACACTGTTCCCATTTCAAATTGAGAGTGTTCCTATTTTAATAAATAAGCTGAGACAATATTTGTATGAATAACAAAATTTTAAAAAACATTTTATCTCTTAAAAGCTTTTTGACTATTGAGCACTTTAAATCTATTTCAAGATATTTTTATGAATATGACCGTATGATATTAATGTTCAACTTTAAAATAATAAATATGGAGATCATTTTAATACCACTTTAAAGTTAAAGTTAAATAACTTAATATTAGAATCTAAAAAAAACTACATTTATCGTTTTGTGCTGGACTCAACCCACACGGTCAATCAAATGACTGAATTTCACGTTTTTGTTCTACTTAACACCATTGAAAATTTTGATGAAAGCGAACTCACATCTGCCATTGAAATATATGTAAAAACCGAATTAGTAGTGTCCGATCAAATATTCGGTTTCGGTTTCGGTTTCGGCCATATTGATGCCGAATAGCCGAAACTGATTAAAAGGGCCGAAACTGGCCGAAACCGAAATCGAAACCGAATATTCGGTCGGACACTAATTTTAACCCATATTCCCTCAATGTACAACTTTAGAAAGTTTTAAAATATGAAAAAAAAAAATGCATTTTAAGAAAATAATTGCAAAATATGCAAAAATGATTGAATGTCATTTTAAAGAAAATTTTATGGTTCGCAAAGATTATTTATCTATACGTTTTTTAAGATATCCAATAAAAACATGCAATTGCATTTAAATCCGTGTCTTTTTAAATAAAAATGTAACAGGGGAAATCAAAGCAATTCATTTCTATACTAGAATATAAAATTTTAACATAAGTAATATGTTTAAACATAATATTAATATTAAATTAATATTAAACATAAGTAATACGAGTATAAAAATTATTTATTTCTTTAAAGCAATATTAATGTAAATGTAAACAAAGTTAAGATAACATAAAAAATAAATACTTTTTACTGTGAACCTGCACAAAGAACCTTCTGGAACCCAAAAATGCAATCCTATGTTTTCGATATCTATGGTAGCATCCACTAAAACATACTTTTTACGTCACTTTCTTTCTCTTTACTTAGTTAATGTTGACTTAGTTTTTGCTTTATTAGCAGCCGGAATAGTTGAATTCGAAGTGTGGCGAGTGGATTGTTTTTATAGTATCTACGTATTTTTCCATTCTTTGGAACCGTGGCTGAGCTTGTAACCTACTTCGAATGAGTCACATTTCTTAAGGGTAAGAAAGTTGAAAAAGTTTGGTAAATGGAACACGACTGTAATTTAAAGCTTTTGCTGGCGATTTAAAATCAAAAAAGTCCCTAGAGCTCATCTCTTAATCAAACTTCAGTCTATTTTAGTCTTTTTTCAATATTTGAATGGATGTTGTCTACTTCCTTAACTCATGAATGGCCAGGTATAGAATATTCAGAAAAAATATACAGATACGCAGCACGCTCTGAGATTACGGATGCAGCATTTTTCCGATCTGCTTGCGGGCGACATTCCCAACAATTCCTCCCTTGAAGAATGCAGTACGACACCATTAATCGGCAATGATGTAGTTTAAATTTTATCACCCAACCATGACGAGTGTTGCTATTCAGCCACTCAAAAACAACAAAGTAGCAGGTACTGACGGCCTGGCAGCTGAATTGTTTAAAACCGCTCTCTTCAATTTCATCATGGAGACGACCCTGCGAAATTCAGGTGTGCATCGTAATGGTGCCATATTTAACAAAGGTGTCCAGCACCTTGCGTATGCTGATGATATCGACATAATCGGCAGAACCAAGAGAGATGTAGGTTAGGTTAGGTTAGAAGGGTCGTGCATGGCGGTACTTCCCCCATGCATGGGGGTACATGATCTACTTCCGTGGGAGCCTTTTGGTCCATTACGAATCCCTTATATTATTATTTTTAACCCATTTACTTTGTTGTACCTAATAAATCATGCTCCTTTTTATTCCCGTTCACCGAAAACATCCAGTGCTTTAAGTGACCTTCCACATGTCTACAGTGGCTGCAAATTTTGAAAAATATGTTTCCTATATATCAGAGACGACGATTCTGTATAAGTCTGATGCTGTAACGCCATTCCTATTGGCAATCGCATCTATGGAGCAGTGGCCTATTAGGATTCTCTCCAGTATTCGGATATCTCGTTTAGATAAGAGCAGAAGGCTTTTAGTTCTGTTCTCGTTTAGTTCTGGCCAGAGCCTTCTAGATATAATGTAGTTATTTCTGGAAACCCAGTTTGTGTTAGCATTATCTCTAGCTTTTAGGGCGATACTTCTTTTAACGACGTCTATTGCAAGGTACACGTCTGTAATAGTTCTGTTTGTATCTATCGTTACTCCTCTTCTTGTCAGCTCATCAGTTTTGTCATTCCCTTCTACATTGCTGGTTCTGGGGACACATCTGAAAGAGACATTGTGGATACAGGAATTGTTTACAATTTAGTTCCGTTGGGGCTGCTGGCGTTTTTCTAACCAGTGCTTTAATGGCCATTTACAAAAAATACTATCCTTGTGGGGGTTAGATTTTTGTTATATACTGTGAATATACTTTTGGATATACTGTGAGCAGGAAGTACTATAGTGATGATAAATAGATGCATTTCCAAAAGTGTTGCTTTTTCAGGCTTGTGACTCACAAAGACGAATCGCGCTTTCTGGGTTGCCGAAAATTAAGAATTTCTTCTTTGGTAAGAAGATGTAGTATCATTTCTAAACTGAAGAGCGTTATGGCTTCTGTTACTCCTATGCATGCTAAACTTTGCACTACTATTGGAGAGCCAAGGTAGCTCCTTTTGTGTACAATTGTCCACCAGACCAGAGAGTCGTAGGTGAGAACAGAGAAATGAGATCTGACAATCGCTGTATATATCCTATGGTTGTTCGGTCACAGGCAACATTTCTTACCGTTCCTTGTCCTTCAGTACGTATAAAGGGCGTTTTCAGCTAAGCTTGTTGGCAAGGATAGTTTAAAGATACTTAGCTACAGTAAAGAGCTTCAGAGTTACTCTATTAAGTTTCGGCAGTGTGAAGCTTTCAACTTTTCTTCTTCTTGTGAACAGAATGAGTTCAGTCTTGATTGGATTCACACCAAGGCCGCTCGTTTCTGTCCATATTGATATTGAGCTCTTTTAGTGCTCCTGAAATTTGTTCACTAATTGTTTGCAGTAATTTTGCGCATATTAGGATGGTAACGTCTTTGGCATACATATGCTACCACTCTTGTTCGACCTGCTTTGAGTCCAGTGGTTAATCATGCTGTTTAATCATTTTCTACAAAAGCATTCTTTATAGATCCAGTATTTACATTGTTAAATACGCCTTTGATATCTAAACACGTTACTAAAGTACATTCTTTGTGATGAAAAGTTCCTTCTATGACCGAAACCACATCGTGCAATGCTGTCTCCACTTTGAGGCCATCTTTGAGGAAGGCGTGTTGTGCACTGCAGAGGTAGATTCTCTTTTTTTGGATATATTATTCTCTCCAGCATTTTCATCTTGATCGATGAGGGACTAATAGGCCTGTAATCCAGTGTTGCCGCTCGAGATTTTTAAAACGAAGTAAAATAGGCTACAAGAAGGAAGTATTTTCAGAGATTTCGAAGTGTTGAAATGAATTAATTTTGTTTTTAACATGAATATTTATTAAACATATTAAGGCACATTTCAAAATGCATAACGAAAAAATAAAAATAAAAATATTTTCTTAAAAAATCAATGAACAAAGTTCAATAAGAAAATACTGAAATACATTTCAATCACTTATGTATATGTACAATTAACAACCCAATAAACATTGTGGCGAGGGGTGATTCGTTGACAAATCGCTTGTAAATAGTTTTTCGTATCATTTTCGAATAGTTTGGTTTTGTCTGAATCAGTGGTTGGCTGGCTTAAAGAAAGCACCGTAGCTTTTGCAGGAGCATCACAGACAAATGCTCTTATGGTGATGCTGAATATTTTGTTGCAATATTAAAATCATTCGTTCAACAAAGTGTTCAGTTCTTCAAAGAAAAGTGATTCGTTAAAGAATTGTTTTTTTTTAAATTTGACGATTTGTTAATGAATTGCTTCTTTTAAAATTTAGGATTCGTTATGAATAGCTTCTTTTAAGGTACTATTACAGTATGTACAAAATTAAAAAAAATTTTTTGTTTTTTTTAGAATCTGGTTTCTTAACCCTCACTTTGGCACCAATCTTTTACTAAGTAATCTGGCACATATTTACATTTGTAAATATTTTTTTTTGTCATCATTAAAGATAAACAGAACCTCAAAATTTACATGATTTTTTAGGTGGAATATATGTATTAACACCTTCTAAGTCCAATTCCGGAAAAATTTACACACCGCTCTCAAGTGGTTTAGAAGTTATAGGGTTCGGAAGTTGGGAAAATGGGCCTAGAAAAGTCGTATTTTTTTCAAACAATATCTAGCTTTATGGGTATCAAAAGAATGGTTTTTCTATAACCATTTCAAAGAATTATTAACCATTGAAATCCATGCATTATTTCCTACGATATAGCGTTTTACATATTATGCACACTTGACGGTCCAGCTCTTTACGAAATAACCAAAATGTAAGTATGAAGATCAAATTGAAAAAAATTTATAGTTCCAATGAATAAACAAAAACCAATTTCAACAAAAAATAACTTTTTTCATTAAATTAGTACTTCCAGCTACAATATCAAAACATGACATATTGTTGTGCCAGCGAACCAAAAATTTCTGTTCATTAATATTTTCCCAATATAAGCTATCAAATACGAAATATGTATATATAAAAAAAAGTGAAGAGTTTTTCCTTATCATTATACCCTAAACCTGAAAGGTCAGGGTATATTAACTTTGTGCAAACGTTTGTAACGCATAGAACGAAGGGAGTCCGGTATAGAAAAGTATATATATTCTTGATCAGCGTCACCACGTGAGTCGAGCTATCTATGTCCGTCCGTCCGTCCGTCCGTCCGTCTGTGTGTTGTCCGTATACACAGGATAAGAAGAAGGAGTTGAGATAATTGGATGAAACTTGGTACACATGGTCACATGTACCCAAGGATCTGCACTATTGAATATTTTTGGAATCCGCCTACGGACACGCCTACCTCCCATACAACGCAAAAATTTAAAAATGCACTAGGTCGTAGCAATCGCTTAGCAAGTACCTAAGCTGGCCACATAAATAGGTACGTTGAAGATACAAATTAGTTGGGTCGCTCGCTTTAAAAATTTTTTTCTTAAATCTATAAAAAAAGAGATGTTATCTCATTCGATTATCTTAAACGAAAAAATTAAAATTTTTTAATTTATTCTAGTTTTCTTCCAGTTTTATGTTCCAAAGTCACGTGTGAGGCCATTAATATATATTAAACAAATATTGGCTCTAAAACGGCAAACAGTTTTGTTCAAGATTTTGTATAAATATCTCAAACGGTATAAAAGTTATGAACGATAAAGTGAAATGTGTTTCAGAAAAAGAGATTGCGAAAAAACGTGTAATTTAGCCATCGTAATTCTTTGTAAGTGAAAAGTTTATTTTGTTTTTAAAATAACAAAAAAAAAATTAAATTCACTTTTTGAGATAAAACCAATTAAAGTTTTTCAAAAAGTTGGCAACTTTAGCATAAAAATTCCAAAAATATTTAATTTCTTAAAATCGCTTTTCTATAGTTTTCCAATGATAGGAATGAAAAAAGGTAACATAAGATGGAGATATGATTTATTAAAAATGACGTAATTTTTAAGATTGTTACTTTTATAAAAAATTGGTATCTCCATAATTGTTTACAAAATTATGGCGATAAAAAAACATATAACTTATATTCTTTTAAGTAGAAAAGGAACCTACTAAGAGCATATGATAAATTTTTGGAAAAAATTTGCCATATATTTTTTTGGTGCAATGAATATGATAATTCAAAACGAAAATACTAATATTGAACAATTTCATAATTTCACGTTATCATAATTAATTACATATAATTAAATAATAATTTTTTAATATATAATTTTTTTCTTACTAAATCTAAAAATAATCCTTTAATTTATTTACTTTTGAACACCGAAAGCTTTAGAAAGATGCTAAAAAGACATATTTAAGTGAACACTCAAATCCAAAGATCTTGTTTAAAAAACAATTAAAGGCAATAAATTCCAATTGAATTATTTTGATTTTTTCCAACAATTAAAAAACAGCGAACGTTCGTTTTCAATCATTTATTCAAAATGAGCGTTTGAAATAAAAATTCAAGAACTTTATTCACGGCCGGCACTTAATTATCTAAATGTTTCTTACAGACTGATTTCCTTACTTTTCTTTCTTATTTCTTATTGTTTTCATTTCTCCACGGTAACGCAAAAACGAAAACATGTAAAACAGCAACAACGCAAACCGAACCGATGACGCATGCACAACAAAAAAAAAAATCACTGACGATTTTGATGCTGATAGTAATTTTTTTCTGAACGGACGTTCTCTTTAAACCTTAATTTTTAATGAACGGTTAAAACGAACGTTCGTTGATTTTGGTAGTTGTGTGTAAAATTTCTTTAGGAAATACGAAACAGACAAATTTTCCGTGATAAAAAAAATGCTTTTATCTTTCGATCAGACATGCACAACGAAATAAACAAAATTTTTTTGTTTCGTTGAGAAAAATAAATTATCAAAATTATTTCGTTTTTTAAATAACGTTAAAAATTTATCAAATCAAATTTCGTTTCGTAGAAAAACGAAAAATTTTCTCCTATTTTTCGCATTTTTAAGATCTTAAAAAAAAGCAGCGGGAAGAATATACTTTATAAAATAGGATAATTATAGCATTCCGTTGAATTTGGCAATTAAGTGTTATTTTGAATTTTGTCAAACATTATGAATTCTTTACATAAAAATGGAAAAAATTTGTTAAATTATTAAAAGTCCAACTTTTTTGCAGTTCTTGTGTTAATTTGTGTTTATTTGGTTTTGTATATTCATTATAAATAAACAATAAAAAAAGTATATTGCGAAATGTCAGAATTTAATGTGTCTCTGTCAGATTTTAAGCTGCTAGCGGCTGAAAAAGTAAATATTTTTTACATTTTACTTCTCACACCAACTAAAAATTATATAGTTTCGTTTGGTGTGTTGCTCTTTTTGTATTTTTATGATCTTAAAAATTCGAAAGAAAGCAAGTGTCATACCAGCTTAAACAAAAATTTCTTCTGATACAAAAAAAAAACAAAACTTTTTGTTGAAATTAACCTTATTTTCAACGGTTGATTGGGACGAAAACGAAAAAATTTTATATCGTTTTCTCCGAACCGTTTTTTCGATTTTGGAATTCACGTTTTTGTTTATTTCGCTTCAACGAAACAAAAAAAAAATATTTTGGTTATCGTTAAAACTAACGTTAACGTGCATGCCTGCTTTCGATTGCAAACTAAACAAATCTGCTTTTAAATTACTTTAAGAATCATTTAAGAAATTTATTATTAAATATCTTAAATGGATTGCTGATGAAAACAAAATAATAGTTGTTTCTTTTCAAATATTCTGCGACAATTACGCGCTCATTGTCCCTTGCCCACTTAAAATTGTTTAATATTTTGTAGTTGTAACAGTAAAAAACAAAACTTGATTTACATGTCCTTAGCAGCAAAACATAAACAGCGCTGAGCTGAAATTTATGAAATTACAAATGCCTGTCAAACAACAACAAATGTTGTTTATGAAAGAAAATAAGCCTAAAATAAGATTTAAAACTGCAAATGTTTTTTATTTAACTGGGTTCACCTACATAAGCAAATAAAAACAGTTCATGTTTTGTGTTTTATTTTCTAACTATTTTCCTTCATAAATAAAATTCGTACTCTTATATTTTACTATTTATTGATAAATAGCTGTTGCGGCGAAAAAACATTCACCGCAAGATTTTTGCTGTCGTTTCATGTCGTTCGGTTTTTTCATTGACTGATACATACATACACAAGCATGTTAGAAGAAAACTATTTTTAGCGAATAACAACAACAAAACTCACGAAAATATTATTTTCAATTAACTTTTAAACTAAATGGAATTTGAAAAAACTTCCTAAGAAAACATCCTTCGTAAGGAACCGTAGAACAGTACAGAAAAAGAAATTTTAAGATCGGTCAATCCGTTCGAGAGTTTAAGGTCTCTAAACAGCTTCAAACAACCTGTTCCATGGGAGCTTCGCTCGCTTCGCTCGCTCGCTCCAATAACTCAGCTCATAATAAGTCTACAACAACAAAATTTGGTATGTGTGTGTTTTATACCAACACAAATATGTCTTCGGAAAATGGACGTCATCCGATCACGGACACGCCTACCTCCCATACAACCCAAAAATTGAAAACGCAATAAATAGGCATGTGTTTAACCTACAGAGCTAAAATTTGGCACGTATGTTTTTCATAACAAAAAAAAGATGGTTTAGAAAAATGGACATCGTCCGCCCACGGACACGCCTACTTCCCATACAACGCGAAAATTGAAAACTGCATAGCTCAGCTCATAATTAGCCTACAACAATAAAATTTGATATGTATGTGTTTCATACCAACACAAATATGTCTTCGGAAAATGGAAGTCATCCGATCACGGACACGCCTACCTCCCATACAACCCAAAAATTGAAAACGCAATTAATAGGCATGTGTTTAACCTACAGAGCTAAAATTTGGCACGTATGTTTTTTATGACAAGACAAAGATGGTTTGGAAAAATGGACTTCATCCGCCCACGGACACGCCCATTTACAATTAATTTTTTTTTTTTTTTTAAAAAGTGGGTTTAGGGTATTTCATAGTCGGCCTAGACCGACTTTAGACTTTCTTTACTTGTTTTTTTCTATTATTAATTCAAAAAATGCGTTAAAACAACATAAAAGCCTTTAAAATACAAAATATTTACATATGTAAATATGTACCAAACTACGTTATAAAAATTAAAAATTTCCAAAAAGTATCAGAAAATTCTAAAATTCAAAACAACTTTTGAATTTTCAGAAAGAAAACCAAAAAATAGCTACTGAGTCCAAGCCATATTCAAATCGCATAAAAAAGAAAGGAGTTATGGCAAATTTAAAATTGGGATATTTACATATGTAAATAGTGCCAAAGTGAGGGTTAAGGTCTTAAGAATGCGTATACAAAGTTTTAGAAAAAAATATCAAATCGAAAAAAGATATAACATACATTATACTCGTTTGTCGCGCATTTATTCATATATTATCGTTCATAGAAGAAAATCTAATCGCGTTTTTCTTGAAACAAGTTTTTTCGAATTGGTTTCTAAGATATCTTGAGTTCTGCTTGATCGATTTCGATGAATCTTGATTCATTGTGATCTTAATAGATTCTGTTAAGCACTCTACCTATAAAAAGCCGAAAAACTTTTATATTTTGTTTTTTACGGCTAAGAATTTGTGACAAAAAGAGGGGTTGTTTGTAAATTTGTTTTTCAACGCATGCCATTTATTTTTTATTTTTTTATTTGCGTAATTTGAATTAAATAATTTAATAATACTATGCAAAAAAATTATTAAAAAAGGTGTTGTTTTTAATAGCTTCACACTGTTATAGTACTTTAAATATGAAGATTCGTTAACGAATTAGTTTTCTAAGATTTGCCGACTCGTTCACGAATTGTTTTTGTCGATTTGAACCATTCGTTAACGAAGGAGGAATTTCTCCAGTTCACGATATTATAAGTGAATTGTATATGATAATTGCTATTGTTACCACTATCGTTAAAATTATCAAATCCAAACAAAGCTCTGTTGAAGAAGGTAAAAAATATGCATTGTTTATACCAACAGTTATGCCATGTTATTGACTTTTTGATGTTAAATGCAGTAAAAAATTAAGAGATTACTTAATTACTAACAAAAGCTTTAATCACTCAAAATCGAAGTGTTTTCACAAAAGAGGAAGTGTGGAAGTGTTTGACATAAAAGTGAAGTAAAAAACTTCGATCGAAGTGAAAACGGCAACGCTGCTGTAATCTTTTGGTGTAGAGAGTATCGGTGTCCCTGCCTTGGGAATAAATACTACTCTCACTTCTCTCTAGATTATCAGAACATAACCTGGCCTGAGGCAACCGATGAAGATTTCCTTAAGCCAGGATATATTGCTGGAAAGGGCATGTTGCGACCGGCAAGATTCTCGGATGTAGGGTGTGAATTATTCTATCGACCATTCTTCAGATGCTGCTTTGTGATAATGTTGGGAGGTTCTGTAAGGGTTCTAGTATGAATCTGTAAAAATTCTGTATCATTTCTAGATTGCTGGTAGCTCCGTTTTTATCCGTATCTTTGTAAAGTGCAAAATGAGTTTCCATGAGTAGTGAAGAGAGACATAACTGCCGCTTTTGCCGCTATCGAAAAGGAATTACCCAAAGTGGGATTGACAATGAACGAGGGCATTCAGGCTCTCGTGTTACAGCAGGGAAATATATCTTTGAAGTAACATAACTTGGCACCGCCGTAAACAGCAACAACAATTGCGATTAAGCGAAGAACAACAACTGCTTATAGGTGCTATTTGATTGACTGTTGGTCTATAGTACACGGTACACGTACGTATAAGTACGTATACGTATGTACACTGAGGGAAATATGTGTTAAAATTAAATGAAATTGTGTTCATTTTAAACGAATTTGTTTTTGAAATAGAGCTTGAAACAAATTCATTAAAATTAAACACAACTGTTCTTAAAGTTAAATTTAAAACAAGGGTTTTGTTTTTAAAACAATGTTTTTAAATAAGAAAACAAATTTAAAACATAAATTTTTAAATTTAAACCAAATGTTTTAAAGCATAATTTTTTCGATGCCATTTTTTAATTTTTTCCGAGTTTTTGATGACAGATTCGTAATCACTGATCCTTGGGACCCTCCAAATACCGAATCTCAACTCCTTTCAATGAAGTTTGCATTTTAAATATTTCAATATTGAAAAACTGAACAAGTTTTTATTTTATTTTATGTTCGATATTTTTCAAACCAATGAAAATTCAAAATTCAAAAAATGTCAAAGAAAGTTTCAAAGAAATAATGAATGAAAAAAATTGAAAGGAGTGTATAGTTGAAATTTAAACACAATTGTTTTATATTTTGTTTTGTAGAAACGCAAAGGCGTTAAATTTATATATTAAAAATTTTTGTTTAATATTAAAGTATGTTTTTTTTCTCAGTGTACACTGAGGGAAAAATGTGTTAAAATTAAATGAAATTGTGTTCATATGTAACGAATTGGTTTTTGAAATAGAGCTTGAAACAAATTCATTAAAATTAAACACAACTGTTTTTAAGTTACATTCAAAACAAAAGTTTTTGTTTTTAAAACAATGTTTTTGTTATGAAAAACAAATATGAAACAAAAATTTTAAAATTCAAAACAAAAAATTTCAACGCATATTTTCTCGGTGGCATTCTTTTAGCTTTTCCGAATTCTTAGCATCAGAATCACAACCAGCTACCTCCGGGACGCTCCGAATGCCAACTGTTAGTTCCATTCGATGAAGTTTCCATTGAAATAATTTTATAAATAATTAATTAGTTTTTATTTTATTATATGTTCGACATTTGTCAAACCAATTCAAAAAATTCAAAAATTTTCATTGTGTTCAAATTTTTGTTTATTTTTGTCAAAGAAATAATGAAAGAAAATTAAAAAAAAAACAGAAAGAAGTTTATAAGCTGTTCAAAATTAAACACATTTGTTTTAAATTTTGTTTTGAAGAAACGCAAAGGCGTTAAATTTCTATTTTAAAATTTTTTGTTTAATTTTAAAGTATGTTTTTTTTCTCAGTGTACTTATTGAAATTTTTTCATTGATTTGGAAGTTCAACTTTATTCGAGTACTTGACATTCGCGTCAAGTACTCGAATGTCTTAAGTTCAATAACCGAGATGACTAACAGAGACTATTTTTTTTTATATAAAATATTTTTTTTGTTTAATAAAAAATTATATGTACACTGAGGGAAAAATTTGTTAAAATTAAATGAAATTGTGTTCATATCTAACGAATTTGTTTTTGAAATAGAGCTTGAAACAAATTCATTAAAATTAAACACAACTGTTTTTAAAGTTAAATTCAAAACAAAAGTTTTTGTTTTTAAAACAATGTTTTTGTTATGAAAAACAAATTTAAAACAAAAATTTTAAAATTCAAAACACATGCTTTAAAGCATATTTTTTTCGATGCCATTTTTTTAACTTTTCCGAGTTTTTAGCACCAGATTCACAACCAGCTATCCCTGGGACCTTCCGAATACCAAATGTTAACTCCATTAGATTAAGTTTGCATCTGAAATATTTTAATATATAATTAATTTGTTTTTATTTTATCATATTTTCAAATATATTTTCATATTTGTCAAACCAATTTAAAAAATTCAAAAATTGTCATTGAATTCAAATTTTTGTTTGTTTTTTTCAAAGAAATAATAAGCGAAAAATAAAAAAAAGAAAGGAGTTTAAAGGTAGGTGAAAATTTAACACAATTGTTTTAAATTTTGTTTTGTAGAAACGCAAAGGCGTTAAATTTCTATTTCAATATTTTTTGTTCAATTTAAAGTATGTTTTTTTTCTCAGTGTAGATTTTTTTCAAGATTGTAAGTAAACTTATTTTTAAGTTTGACGGTTAATGAAATTAGAATTAGAATTTCAATTATTAAATTAAAATTTTTTATACTTACCATTTGCATAGCCAGGGTATGCAAATACTTCGAAATGTTTATTCAACAAAAAACATATTTTTTAATAATTATATTTTGAGCTTTTTGCCAAATAATTCAGGTTGCTACAACAACAAAAATCAATTTGCAAAACAAACCGAGCAAACTAGAAAACTGTAAACTTAAACGAAAATCATTCATTCTAACAGTGTTTTCATTCATTCTAAAATGCGGCCAACTGTTAATATTACAGTTGAAATTTTTCTGAGTGTGTATTTTGAGATTTATTTTGAAAAAATTACACTATATTAATCAGATAGAACCAATGTGAACATGTTCAATAAAGAGCAATTTTCGTGAAAACTTTATTTAAAATTTTTTTTACTTGAAATATTTAATTTCATTTTAAATATATAATATGATTGCATCTGTAAGTGATTTTCTGGCCACCTGCCAAGCATGAAACAAAAAAGGAACAACAAGAAAAAACAAATGAACTAATTAAAATGCATTTTATTTTTCATGAGCGGCTTTTAAACGCATTAAAATACATACATAAGTATATAAAATTGATTAAGCATTATTTCAACAGAACTGTCAGAACGATTTTTGCTTTTAAGGGAAGCAGGATGCGAAACGACAGTGGTACAAAATCGATCACATTTCAATACCCTACACAATATCAATTATGCTTTATTGATGCACCAAAATAATGTATTTCTAAGCATAAAAATATAATATGTTCAATAGAAAAAGATCAGAATAAAATTTTGAATTTGAGTCAGGAGCCACTTTGGCTAAATATTTTTTTTGTAATTAGCTATGAAGATACGATTAATTGGGTAGACTTTAATATTAACAACTTTTGTCTAAATTTAAACTATCAATTTTAACATTATTTTTGAAATAAAAGCCCATAGATGTTATTTATGACCAGCATAGTTTCAATTATCTCATTGTCGGACTTGACCCTACTTAATGTCAATTATTTTGTGTATATTTTTCGAAAACTCCATTAAAAAAATACATGCATTGTTAATACATTCTGAAATGTCCATATAAGCGAAATACACTTGTACATATCTATTTATAAATATGTAGATGTTGTATATATTCAATCGGTAGTACATTGCTGTGTAAATATATGTAGATACAGCTGAATCGCCATAAAAAGTGAAAAAAGTATGTATTTTCCGATTGCGTTAATTTCTCAAATTAATTCATTTATTGCATCTGACAGAAACTACAGTCTGTAAAAAATATATATATATGTATATATATATTTATATACATATGTGTGTGATTATGTGTGTTAAATTATAGGCTTTTTTCACAGCAGCTTATTTTGACTCAAGTTTAATAAATTTAATGAAATATTTTATATTTTTCTTAAATTAAATATAGTCTTCAATCAAAGAAACAGTATTTTATTTACTTATGTGATTAGTACACATATGACATATTTTTCTCAATATCGTGTTAAATTTTTGTTTGAGTTGAATTTTTGCATTAAAATTTTATGAATAGTTGATTGAAAATTCAATTCATACTTTGATAAAAACAAGAACACTATCACTCTCTCTGAGTGGTAACAATGCTTGTTACTTTTATTTCCAAAGTATTATATTGTTACAGTTATTGCAGTTAGTATTATTGTTATTGCAGTTAATACTAATTTAAGAATGGAAAATGAGTAAAATTTGGAATTTCAGGTTCTTTGTTGAAATGATTTTATTCCTATCTAATCATTCCAAGTATTCATTCCAAGATTTCATTATTTTCTCATCGGACGTACCTCAAGAAAGCCACATCTTTTCACTCCTCCTTAACATATTAATTGATATTTATTGAAGTATTGTATGTTATCCCACATCTTTTATATGAAGATGACCCAGGAAAATGTACTATGTTATAAAATCTGAAGTGGACACAGTTTTCCGACAAAATAATCTGTTATCCTTGGAAATTTGTTGTAATTAAAGCAATAAATAATTAATAAAAATAAATCGTGCAAAATATTTCAAAACGTCTGGATGAATAACACCATATATTGCACATAGGTTCATCCAATTAATGAACATTAGAGTGGGTCAATTTTTTCTCGAACAAATATTTAAAAAAAAAATTCTTACTTTTTGACTCGAAAGGCACTCTCGGGAATTTCAGAACCTGCCAGCATGTGAACTAAGACTGATAGTCTTTAATAAAATGCCGTTGTCATCAAGAAGAACGCGAATTGGATGTCATTATCAGAAAATATATTTTCAATAAAGTAACAATTTATGATCTTATAAAGAGAACAAGGCCTACAAGATTTCTTAGTAAATTACAGCACCACACCATTTACGCTTGCAACGAACCTAGCGCGAAAAGCAGGAAACTTGCTAATGTTGAAAACGTTTAACCCAGATTTTGCTCCTCTAACGTTTGTTATACCCTAAACCTGAAAGGTCAGGGTATATTAACTTTGTGCAAACGTTTGTAACGCATAGAACGAAGCGAGTCCGGTATAGAAAAGTATATATATTCTTGATCAGCGTCACCACGTGAGTCGAGCTATCCATGTCCGTCCGTCCGTCCGTCCGTCCATCCGTCTGTCCGTCTGTGTGTTGTCCGTATACACAGGATAAGAAGAAGGAGTTGATATAATTAAATAAAACTTGGTACACATAGCCACATGGACCTAAGGATCTGCACTATTGAATATTTTTGGAATCCGCCCACGGACACGCCTACCTCCCATACAACGCAAAAATTGAAAACTGCATAACTTAGCTCATAATTAACCTACAACAATAAAATTTGGTATGTAGGTGTTTTGTATCAACACAAAGATGTTTTTGAAAAATGGGTGTCATCCACTCACGGACACGCTCATCTCCCATACAACCCAAAAATTTAAAACGCATTAAATAAGCCTCTGTTTAATCTACAGAGCTAAAATTTGGCACATATATTTTTTATAACAAAACAAAGATGATTTTGAAAAATGAACATCATCCGCCCACGGACACGCCTACCTCCCATACAACTCGAAAATTGAAAACTGCATAACTCAGCTCATATTTAGCCTACAACAATCAAATTTGATATGTCTGTGTTTTATACAAACACAAAGATGTCTTCGAAAAATGGACGTCATCCGTTCACGGACACGCCCACCTCCCATACAACCCAAAAATTGAAATCGCAATAAATAAGCCTCTGTTTAACCTACAGAGCTAAAATTTGACACGTATGTGTTTTATGACAAGACAAAGATATTTATGAAAAATGGACGTCATCCGCATACGGACACGCCTACCTCCCATACAACCCAAAAAGTTTAAAACTCAATAAGTAAGGTTATGTTTGTCATAGAGAAATTAAATTTGGTATGTATGGATTTTATACCAAAACTAAGGTGTGTTCAAAAATTGGGAATAATCCGTCCATGAACACGCCCACCTCCCATAGCGAAAGCACAATTAAGGCATTAACTGTGAGCTACAGGAATAAAACTTGGTATGTGTAAATTTTTCATCACCATTTAAATGCAATTCAAATATAGGCTTCATCCGCCCTAGGAGACGCCCATTTACAATAAAAATTTTTTTTTTTTTGAAAAGTGGGTTTAGGGTCGGCCTAGACCGACTTTAGACTTTGTTTACTTGTTTTCATTTTAAAAACGAACATTTTAAAATGAGCTTCTAAGACGATCGTTTCATTTTATAAAATAAACATTTTAAAATGTGCTGTTAAAAACGATCATTTGATATTTTAAATTAAACAGCTCAAAAACAGCTTTAAAAGCTCATTCTATCATAAAACTTTTATGATAGAACTATCATAAAACTTTTATGATAGAAAACCAAACGAAAGTTTAAGAGTTCATTTTAAAATGTCTGTTTTTAAAATGAAAATAGACGTTAGAGGAGCACAATTATAATTCTCAGTGTATAAATAGATGTTGTAAGATATTTAATACTAAATGGAGTTTGAAATGAGTTTGAACGAGCTTTCTTATGATCAGTTGAGTTATGTGTGTTATTTAATTTTTGTACAAAGTTGACAGAGAACTGGACTGACATGATTTATGCCGACTCCGAACGACAAAAGTTCATGATCTCAAGAAGTTTTACATTGCATTATTAACTCTCTGAGGATTGCCATAGTCTGTAGATAGGTGACGACCGAATAGAAAAACGTATTTCTGAATGTATTCTGAATTGAAGAAACTTGTTCACGAAATAATGATTGAACCCGGGATTCGTTGGTTCGCACGCCACACACTTAGCACGAACGACCACGGCCGAAACAAAACGTGCTTGCGAATTTTGTTGCTTTTTTGTAGGTGGCTGGTCTAAAACGGTGTCTGAGGAGGTGTGCAATCGTGAAGAGGCTATTATCAATGGAACATGAATTAATTATATTCAGATAATTCTGATTTATGTGAAAAGATAATACATAACATGTTTTTTTGGACTTTTTAAAAAGATAGCATTTTTAGCATGGAAAAACAGGCCGTTTTTAGGACTGCTTTCTAATTTAGGCCAGTAGTTCTCGTAAAATGGAAAAAAAATCCCTCTTCTGAATCAGGAGTTTAAAGATGCGCAACAAAAATTTGTGCGAAAGTTAGTTTTGGTTTCAGGTCTTAAAAAATGTTTTAAAATTTCAACTATTTGGCTTAAAAAAATAATCTTGCGTACGACTGCAAAGGACGTAACATACATGCATACATGTGTAAACACACATTCCCATATTATAAAAATTTCTAAAATATTTCAACCTAATCCAAAATTCTTTTGAGGTCCCCTGATAGTCGTTATTCTTGAAAATGATTTTAATTAGATTTATTTTTGTTGTTTTTCGTATGCACACATCTTCATGACATACAAGGTGTCGAGATAAACTTGAACTGTGTCTGCCTTAAGCACTGACATTTTTACCCAATTCCCCATACCCTGAACACTACACATTAGAACACGCAGTTATTAGAAGCAAAAAATTGTTGAAAATTTTTGTGCTAGATTTGCTAGCGGGTGTGTAAGTTTGGTTGGTGTTGTGTGCTGGAGGGTGGGAATGTGGCACAAAACGTAGGATGTATGGGTAATAAATCCATTAGGAAAGCTTTTTTATACTCTGTTGAACATTAGGTACTTACATACTAAACATAATCTAGTAATTAGCAACATTTTATGTTAATATGTTTGAATATTTTTAATTTTGTTTTGTGTGTATGTTACTCTTATGAGCTTATTTGATAAAGAGTATTAAGAATACGGTTCCAAACATAAGCATCGAATGGGCTAGGACAACCCTTTTACTGCCATAACTCAATGACACATTCTCACATACATTTAGCTGTGTAACATATAATTTTAATGGGAATGCATGTGGGTGAGAGTGTTAATTAGCAGATTGATATACTTGAATATAATGGAAAAATTACGCTCTGATATATAAAATTTTAAGACTTTAAGACATACCAATTAACCCAATGAAATCTTTGAGCAAAATTTTCCATAAACGTGTATGCTAAAAATTTTGCAAATCAATTTTTGTATCACAAACCATAAAACTGTAAATAAAGTGATTTTGATTGAATTACTCGCCCATTCCAAGCATAACGCAAAACAGGTCCGTCTCATGGCTTTCGAATTGTTTTATTTTTGTGCTATAGATTCCTATTAAAATTCTAAGAATAAAGTTAATTTATTTTTTCTATCGCCATTCGTTGAAAAGTTATGGACCTCTCAATTCTGCAAATCGTCCGAAAACGCCAGAATCGGGAAATTTTCAATTAATTGTATCTACGTCAGTTTTTATCCAATTTTTATAGAGAAGGTACCGTTGGAAAGGTTTTGGAAATAACTTTTTGGAAAAAATATATAATTTTAAAATTTTGGATGTTAGGGTTGCCAACCAATTAAAAAAAAAATGTATTTGCTAATATCTCAAAAAAGGCATAATTTTTTTTTGATTTTTTATTTTTTAAATTTGAAGAAGAATGTTGCCTTAACATCAAAAGCAATTTAATCATGGAGCTTTTATATGTTTTTTCGCAATTTCAATTTTTGTGCACAAACCTTATCATTTTGAGACACTTTATCGTTTATAAATTTTATAATGGCTAAGATGATCGAAAATTTATTCTGCACATAAGCCAATTAGGCCCGTTGTGATACCAAGGGGGTTACTTATTTGCCTACTCTATTTGAACCAGTTGGAGCAATTAATAAAGCTTAGTAGTCTGTAGACCGAAGATTTTGAGAGACTGTCTAGGTCACTATAAAAACAGTTCCCCAGAAGGAGGTGGCGGTTTTTAGCTGGCGCTGGGCATGTGCAGAGAAGATGTGTTGTGGATTCTTCCTCCTCCTCATTTCTACAGCTTCTGCAGAAATCATTATGGAAGATGTTTAATGTTCGAGCGTGGTTACCAATGAAGCAATGCCCTTTTAGGACGCCAATAACAATATTTATTTGTTTAGGATTATTTAGGATTTGATTTATTTAGGAAGATTTTTAGCTGCTCTGCCATCTCATTTAGAGATCTGCGGCAGCTTAGGACTGTCTGTGATGTTATTTGAACAGATTCCAGGGCTTTCAAAGCGGCTTGACTATCAGATAGAATGCAAATATCCTTAGCTGATATTTCATTCATCTGAAGCCAAGTAACAGCTTCAAGTATAGCAGTGACTTCCGCTTGGAAGACACTGCAGTGGTCATGGAGCCTTAAGACGATATTGGTGTTAATTGTTTCAGAGTAGACTCCTCCCCCCACTATGCTTTCCAATTTTGATCCGTCGGTGTAGATTTCAATTGCATTGCTAGGTGAAGGGCTTCCAGTATCCCATTCAATTTTGGAGGGAATGGGAGTGCGTCTGTAGGAGTGGTTCTCAATGCTCCGTTAATGCACAGCTCTGCTGATCTTTGAACTTTGCGAAGTATGTTGAGGTGTGTTTGTTTGTTCAGTGCAGGTCACCAGACTAAAGCACCATATAGAAATATTGGCCTTATAACAACTGTATAGAGCCAGTGTGTATCACTTGGTTCAGGGTTAAAAATTTTGGACTAGTTTTTAATTCAAACTTTGGTTTAAAGGAATTCTTAATAAAAAAAGTACTATTTTTATTCCATACTTTAGTTTAATTTTTTTTAATCTGAAAAAGTTTAAGTTTGAGACTATTTTTGGACTATAAACTTTACCTGAAGGTAGTTTTTTCAGGAAAAAAAGAATTTATGTCACCTAAAACTATGTTTATATATGGAGATTAAGACCAAGTAGATTAAGCTAATCTTCTTCCGTAATCTGAACTGTCTACACTAGCTTCAATAGATTTAGCTGAATTACAATGCGGCAGTGGCAGCGTTAGTGGCAGTGGCAGTGATCGGCTGTTATTTTAGGAATAATGTTGTTCAATGGTGAAACTTACATAGCAGCAGTGGCAGTAAGCAGTTATGCCGAGTTTAGCCCTATTTCTAAATTCACTGCCACTGCCGCAGTGCTAACCCTACGGCAAAAGCAGGGTCAATTGCCCTAAAGTGACCGGTCCTGTGTCAGTTCTTATTTAACCTATCACAGGACAGGTTCGATTTTACTCAGAACGGGACCAATCGTTTTTAAATGTGTTTTGCTATATTTATCTTATCGTTTCCAATAGCTCAGTGGAAGTGCGTTGGACTGTCACGCGGTGGACGTGGGTTCGCCTCCTGGCTGTGTAAGTATAGTACATACATATATCAACAATTTAAATTTAATAATATAAATTCTAATTCTGTTTCATTTAACTGCTTAATCAAAAATAACCTTCAAAATAAGTTTGCTTATCACCTTAAAAAATTGTAAATTTCGTTATATAAAAAAAAATGTTTTATAAATAAAAAATGTTTTTGGTTCTGCCGGGGATTGAACCCAGGTCAGTCGAGTACTAAGCAGGCACGCTAACAAGCTCGGCTAAACATGAATTTCCAAAACATTGATTCAATTTCATTATCAACGTGCGTATAAGTGTAACGTGTTCTATAAATAGACCGGCTACTGATTAGGTCCAAAGGTATCTATGAGGTGTCAATTGCCACCAGCCGATATATTTTTGAACCGGTTCTAGGATTGGTCCAAAGGTATCTAGCCGGTGTCAATTTACCCCTGTCAATGACAACGCCATGTTAAAGGGACCGGTTGGTTTCATATGTTGGTGGCAGAATTGGGACCGGTCACTATCACTTTGGAACCTATCACGTGATAGGTTCTGAACCGGTTCTTTTGTCCGTAGGGAACAAACAAGCAACCGAAAATATTCAGGGAGGCAACATGCAAATAATTAAACTACTAAGAAAAATTCTACATTCACTGCTTTTGATGCTGACGCTGCCACTGCTAGATTGTAATTTGCAGACAGTAAAATACGAAACAACTGATCACTGATGCTGCCACTGACACTGCTGCTGTCACTGCCACTGCTGCATTTTAATTCAGCTAATTAACTTTGACATTTTGTTGTTTTGTTTTGTTCTTTTGTCTTCAGCCTTATAGATTCTGATTAAGTTCAAATAAGCACATATTTACAAACAAGTTAACAAACAAATAAAAGTAACACTAATTTTATTTATATACTAGCAATACCCGGCGCGCGTTGCTACGCCTTAGGCCACGTGCATAGTAAACGCCGATTCAGACTGCCTGTCTCTGTCCGCAGAGTGTGTGAAAAAGCGAGAGAGATAGATATTTGTATCTCATTTGTTCACACAGATTTCAGCTTGCCTGTCTGTCTGAATCGGCGTTGAAAATGCACGCAGCCTTAGACAAACACATGTACTTCATCTGTGACTTCAGAACCTATTCGATCAAAAATGTAGCTTGTAGGGGAAGGTGCACCCACTTGACCAAAGCTCAGACCAGTTTTCTATTAGAAGGACATTACCAAATGGCAACTCCATTCGGAATTTCACTGATCAGCGATTTTTATTTCCAATGCTATTTGCTATTAAAAATTTGGCTTGTATGGGCGGATTCACACCCCGTTTTCCAATGCCCGTGCTATATTTCTTGTCGAAAAACATTTCCAAAAATTAAATTTATACTGAGTTTAAATATTATGAAACATTAAGTACCACAGCTATTCGATATTAAACATTTAAACTATGTTGATGGTGTCACGACCCAATTTCCAATGCTTGCTGAATTTTTCCAGTGGATGGACACGACTAAATGTTATATTCCTTCCGAGTTTCACAAATTTGTGACTTAAAAAAAAAAAAAAACAAAAACAAAAAACAAATTGGCCATTTCAGCCCTTGAAAGGACTTTGACCGAGCTTCTTAGGATCGATTGTGTTGTGTGTGTTATTAAATTTTTGCACACAATTGACCGAGAACTGGACCTACATGTTTTATGCCGACTCCGAACGGCTCATGTTCTCAAGAAGCTTTACATGGCATTATTTACTCTCTGAGGTTTGCCATTGTCTGCAGAGAGGTGGTGACCGATCAGAAAAATTTTTTATTGAAAAAACTTTTCGCCACGGCTGGGGATCGAACCCGGGCTCCGAGCATGCTAAGCCACACACTTAACCTGCATGCCACGGTCACACGGTCAATTTGTGACTTATGTTTCTTAAATTATACTGAAAAGTTTGAATGCCTTAAAAGTGTCACGCCCCTTCTGCAACGGCTTTAAAATTTTACCAGTAAAACAGCACGTGAAAATTGAGGTCAAATACAGAATTTTGGAGCTGTGCAACATGTAATTCTAAAGCTATTCGATATCGATGCCAAACTTCACAGGAGCGCTCTGCAGACTTTGCTAGAGTTTCCCTGAAAATTTCATAACAATTGGTTTAGCGGTTTTGAAGTCTACTTGTACATACAATCATTTTAATATACAAAGAAGATGTTAACAGCTTGTTTAAAATATGCTTAACTTACGCATCCTTTAAACACTAAAATATGCGTCAAACATACGTTTTCGATGCGTTTTACATGCGCTGCGTAGCTTATGCCAGGCTGTCTAATATAATGGAAAACCATTCAAAAGTTTAATTATTATATTAAGGTTCAACTAAAACTACTGGAGACCAATGCAAATGCATTATTTATAATGCTATTATAAAAAAACAGAGAAACCAACCAACTTGAGACCCTCCTCCTTTTTGAAATCGGTTAAAAATAAAAAAATATGCTCCAATCACAATTACTCTTTTAATGTGCAACATTTATTAACACGCGAAATAAAAAACTTTGAGGCTTCTGTTTGGAACAAAATCGAAAATCCAACTAAATTAAAGAAGTTATATTGGTATTCCTCTACATTTATGGTCATCATTTTGTTACAACTTCATTTCATAGTACCAACCTATTTGATTTTAAAAAAGACGTTGGAAAATAAAAACAAAAATTATTTTCTGATGCGTCCAATATAAACCTATTGAAAAGTTTAAAGGAAATCTATTTTATAAGGTTGTATGCATGAACATAATTTCTGCGCATATGAACACGAACAATGACATATCAATGCGACATTTCAGATCGTACTGAGCTTGGTACTGAGATCCTCTGAGAAGCATTTGAGCATATGCAATGGAATATTTGTATACTGAAATAACTACAACAATAAAAAATTTCATCCCCCATTTCATGGTAAGATTTTAATATATTTATATTTCTCTCTGAGCAAGAAGTTGACTGCAAATAAAGTAGCTAGTGTTGCCATAAAAACAAATTTTAAATCTGAACTATTGTATAAAGCTTTCAATCCGTCGAGATTGTGGTATTGTCGATGAATAACATTTGCAATAAATAACAAAATAATAATTTGGTTATATATCAGGCATAAGAGGAAAAAGATTTTTTGACTGTAAATATGTATAAACAATTCAAGTCTGAAAACCATAACAAATACGATGTCAGATTGTTGGCAACACTGCTCAACAGACCAAACTGAGAGCAACTCCCGAAACAACATGGCTGCCGTGCTGAGTTACTCTCACAGCCAGAGCTTAAGCATTGGTTTTCTGCTGCTTGTTGTGCTGCTTGTACAGCATTAGCATGAATTAAAAGACATGAATTAAATAATTAAAGAAAAAGTTTTGTAAAAAACGTAGTACCCTATTTTAATTTCGCTTATCATAGCAATTGAATACTGAAAAAATTATAAAAATCGGTTCAGCGGTTATTGAGAACACGTCGCCGCAAATCCGTGAGTCTCCTTTTATATAATAGTATAGATAATAAGGGTATTCATCCAAAGCAGATTGTGTGGACATCCCCTAAAGGCTGTGCTCACACGTGAATCAAATGATTGAAGAATAACGGGATTTGTTTGTGCATTTTACTCTCTCTGAGTTGATTTGACCGAAGTCTGCTCACACGTGGTTGTTTGATTGAACCTCCGAAGCAGGCTTTTCTGCTACCTACTGTTTGCGGTTAGTAGCATTTTCGTACTGTTTTATTTCGTTGTGTTTTGTCGTGCTGTCTGCATAAAAGTTTACAAAAATTGAGAACGGCAGTGAAAATTTGTATCTTTACGGATTAAAATTGATTTCGTTAGGAAATCAATATACCGGATATTTTTGTTTTTCTTTGGAATGCATTTATACAATATTCGGTCAGCTGTCTTGTCCACGAAATGGTAATTTTTCACTTTTAATATTTTAAAAACAATACACAACACTCTACACTCACAAACAGTTTCTCCTTTTTTTTACTTTTAAAAGTACTTTTTTGTTAAATCTACTACCTTCTTATCAATAACTTAGTACTAAGCAGCAGCCGAGTAAAAGTTTGCAACGCTTTGACTGAATGATTCAGGTCTAGAGCGTGGTCAAAACTTTGAATGAAGCGATGACGTATTCAGAGTTCATTTTCTCTCTCACGGAGAGTTCATTTTTTTTTTAGCTGGACAAACAACAACAAATTTGAGTTCATTCAATCATCTGATTCACGTGTGAGCACAGCCAAAGTCAATTGTGCATTTACAGAGATATGTCAGCTGTTAACTTTTAACAGTCAACTTTCAGCATGCCTATAAAACATGTTTTAAAACATGTTGGGCCCAACGGGAAAAAAAGCACTCCGAAAGGCCTTGTGGAGTGCTTGCAAGTCAGCTGAAAGCGCTGACTCCACGTATGACACTCCATTGTAATTTTTACATTGCATGTCATTGGAAAAAAGCTCTTTAATTTTGCTGACTTTGAATTGCTTTAAGAGGCATCTCATTGAATGCTTTGTGTCAGCAGTTTGTTATTCTTCTTTTTCATTGTGCTTACCACAAAATGAGAGTTGAAGAGGGATAGAAAACCTGAGAAAGAGAAACTGAGAAAGAGACAAACTGAGCGAGAGAGATTTTTAAATCGTCCAAAATAAGGGAACGTGAAACCATCGAAACTGCTCCAAAAGACCTCCATTTGAAAGCTTTGGGTCAGCAGTTCGTTTTTATTTTTGAAACATCTGCGGTAATTGTACATATTGTTAAAAATAATAAAGACAGCAATAATTTCCATTCTTAAAACAATTCAATTTTTATTATATAAAATGCATTTCATTGTTGTTAGCAGTGTTGCCAATCTAGCCTTTTTGAGGCTAGATCTAGCCTTTTTTTTTGTTGCCTAGCCTCGAAAATTACCATCTAGCCTCTAGCCTTTTTTTTAGCCTTTTTTTATTTTTTCTAGCCTTTTCTAGCCTTTTTTAATATTTTGCTTAAAGATGAATTACTACATCCAATTTTTTTGACTTTGCAATTTTGAAAGTGTGAATCTTCTATTGCTATTAATACTTTTAAAGTGGTTAAACCCAAATATTTTCTGATATAGAGAAAGAAAAATCCAGTAACTCTACAGAAGAAATAACGATAATTGAAATATAATGGCAAAAATTGTTAATCACAAGTGGAATAACTTAAGTTTCATAACAGAATTCTGGGCAGAAGCTAGAGATTCATTGAATGAAGATCCGTTCCAAGAGCTATCAGATTTGGTTTTTAGTTTTATTATTTTGGCATTAAGCAACGCTGAGGCAGAAACAATTCTTAGTACAACGCAATTTATAAAAAAAAAACAATGAAAGAAACCGTATTCAAAATGGCATGCTAAATTTTCTTCTAACGATAAGATATGTTCTTAAAAGAAAACGAGTAAAGAAAGTCTAGTCCGACTATGAAATACCCTGAACCTCCTATAATATTTAAATAAACTATATATTAAAATACTAAAACAAATAGAAGTAATTTCCTATTTTTGTTTAAAATCCATGTATTCTTTATAGAACTAAATAAATAGGGAGGAAGGCACGTTCGTAGGTGGATGACGCTTTTTTGTGAGCACACCTTAGTTTTATATACTACTAGCTGATACCCGGCGCGTTGCTGCCATCCTTGTCCAATATCTACCCAGTTTGCCAATAGGTCATCAGCAAATATACTGTGACCATTATTTCCAAAGCTTTTAAAAATTAAAATTGTCTTTTATGGGCGCTGCCAAACCCCTTGTTCAATACGGTGCCTTGCGAGTATGAGAATCGCATAGAAGGCCCTTGATAAAAGTAAAACATTTTGAAATTTTGATTTTTTTACACTTTTTTCGATTTTTTTTTCTTTTTTTTTTTAAAACCCGAACTGAAAAAATACCTTTCCAACAAAGTATAAATCATCAAAATCGGTTCGGCCGATCTCGAGTTATGGGATTACATCGCATTCGGACACTTTCTTTTATATATATATATGATCTCATACCAAGTTTTATCTCTGTAGGCCAAATATAAACGTTTTTAAAGTGTTTTCCGTATTGTGGCTTGTATGGCGCTCATTTTTTTAACACATCTTAGTTTTGATACAACAATCTCAATACTAAGTTTTATATTTTTGGCTCATATAAACCTCTTTATAGCGTTTTTACTATAGTGGGTTGCATGGGAGGTGGGCGTGTTTAAGGGCGAATGACGACTATTTTACATCTTAGCACACATCTAAGTTTTAATATAAAATACATATCTGATAAGTTTTATCCCAGTAGTTCAAATAAAAGCGTCTTTATAATAGTGTTTTCAATATTGGAGTTGTATGGGAGGTGGGCATGTTCATGGGTGGATCACTCTCATTTTTTGTGTACGTCTGCGTTTTGATATAAAATAAATACATTTAAATTTTATTTCGTTAGGTATACAGCGATTTTTATTTTTTAGTTGTATGGGAAGTAAGCGTATCCGTGGGCGGATTCCAAAAATATTCAATAGTGCAGATGCTTGGGTTCATGTGAATATGTGTACCAATCTCAACTCTTTCTTAACCTATATTTACAGACAACACATAGACAGATGGACGAACGTGGTGACACTGATCAGGAATTTATGCACTTTTCTATACCGGACTCGCTTATTTCTAAACGTTACAAACGTTTGCACAAAGTCAATATACCCTGACATTACAGGTTTAGGGTATAATAACGTTAACAAATCTAGCCTTTTTTTAGCTATTTTTTTAAAGCCATCTAGCCTTTTCTAGCCATTTTTTAAAGGCCATCTAGCTTCTTTTCTCAAAACTTTCTGGCAACACTGGTTGTTAGTTCTCTTCGTTTACATCCTCAATCTTGGTTCTAAACGTTTTTCTGTTAAATCGGTTTTTATGTGTCCGGATTCCTGGAAAAACCATTTCATTAGTTTGATTTGTGGTGTTGTTATTTAACACTTTTTTAAGTTTTTTTTCAACTAGGCGTTTCATATGCCTCTTGCTAACACCACAATTTTTTTCCCATTTTTATTATTAACATTTTCACTCACTTTTTATATATGCACTATATATGCACTATGCACTATGCACTATTATATATTTTTATAAATCACAAAACTTTATAAACACGTGACTTCATGCGAACTTAAAGCAAACAACTGATAATTTGCATGCCTCGCGTTCTTTTCCTTTGTTCATTGTTTTTTTTTTTGCTCGTTTCTCCTGTGTCTCCGTTGCTGAGCACTTTTCATGTTCGGCTCGCTTTTACAGCAACAAAAATAAGTGCTGACATTTTGCTCCTCGAGTCAGCTGCTGACATGCCGGCCCGTTGGGCAGCGATGGGCACACACATACTATCACATTCTTTGATTGTGTGTAAAGCAGAGAAAAACAGAAGATAAATTTAACGTATTTTTTCGCTATAATTTAAAAAATTGCACAAAGAGATGTTAATTCAACAAATGCTGAAAAGCAACTGACTTGATTTGCTGCCAAAATAAAAACAAAGCAACAGCCGAATGCACACGATCGTAACCCTACGGACAAAAGAACCGGTTCAAAACCTATCACGTGATAGGTTCCAAAGTGATAGTGACCGGTCCCAATTCTACCACCAACATATGACACCAACCGTACCTTCGGACCTAATCAGTAGCCGGTCTATTTATAGAACACGGTACACTTATACGCAAGTTGTTAATGAAATTGAATCAACGTTTTGGAAATTAATGTTTAGTCGAGCTTGTTAGCGTGCCTGCTTAGTACTCGACTGACCTGGGTTCAATCCCCGGCAGAACCAAAAACATTTTTTATTTATAAAACATTTTTTTTTATATAACGAAATTTACAATTTTTTAAGGTGATAAGCAAACTTATTTTGAAGGTTATTTTTGATTAAGCAGTTAAATGAAACAGAATTAGAATTTATATTATTAAATTTAAATTGTTGATATATGTACTATACTTACACAGCCAGGAGGCGAACCCACGTCCACCGCGTGACAGTCCAACGCACTTCCACTGAGCTATTGGTAACGATAAGATTAATAGAGCAAAACACATTTAAAAACTATTGGTCCCGTTCTGATAATATCGAACCTGTCCTGTGATAGGTTAAATAAGAACTGTCACAGGACCGGTTACTTTAGGGCAATTGACCCTGCTTTGTCCGTAGGGAAGCCACTCGAAGTAGCGTACACTGTTCATATATATATACGTTTATATATATATTCGTTCGTATATATATACGTTTATAAGGTTTTGTATAGCCCACTCGTTCCTTAAGAGTTGCACTATTGCTAATTGCTTGGATTATTTATTAACATTTGGCTAAGTAAAAACGGAAAAACCATTGATCAGAACATGTTGAGAGTGAAACCCTACTTACCTCAAATGAATTTAATGAATTAATGAATGAATTTAATGCGCTTGGATTATTTATTAACATTTGGCTAAGTCAAAACGGAAAAACCATTGATCAGAACATGTTGAGAGTGAAACCCTACTTACCTCAAATGAATTTAATGAATTAATGAATGAATTTAATGCGTTTTTCAACTTAAGAATGTATAAGCATTATGTATATGCATTATACGAATAATTTAATGCTGACGTTGAATCTAAAATTGGTGACCGTGGCATGCAGGTTAAGTGTGTGGCTTAGCATGCTCGGAGCCCGAGTTCGATCCCCAGCCGCGGCGAAAAGTTTTTTCCAATAAAAAATTTTTCTGATCGGTCACCGTCTCTCTGCAGACAATGGCAAACCTCAGAGAGTACATAATGACATGTAAACCTTCTTGAGAACATGAACTTTAGCCGTTCGGAGTCGGCATAAAACATGTAGGTCCAGTTCTAGGTCAATTGTGTGCAAACATTTAATAACACACACAACACAATTGATCATAAGAAGCTCGGTCAAAGTCCTTTCAAGTGTTGAAATGGCCAATTTGGTTTTTTTTTTGTTGAATCTAAAATATGTTATGTCAAGCAATGTTTTTCTCCAGAATTATAGGAGTACTTGTATTCCCGCGCAGACGTTGCCCTGGTATATACCGCCTACTACACTTTCGTAAATATTACCACCCTAGCGCAACCTATCAGGTACGAATTTTGCCAAAAACATTATTTTTATTTAAGTATTGCTTGGTGTTAATTTGAGCTAAAGCGGTCTAAGAATAAGAGTTTTCGAAAAAAACTACCCCAGTGGCACTTAGTGGTCTAAATTTTGCCAAAGACCTTTTTTTTATTTAAACATGATATGGAGTGCAATTGAGCCAAATCAGTCTATAATTAAAAATTTTTGAAAAAGCTACCCTAGAGGTAGCGCCACCTAGGGGGTTCAACACAAACAAAAACAACACAAAAATCTGGAGCACTACACGAACATATGGTGTGAATATAAGGTGGATAGCTTCTGTGTTTCAGTCGTAATGCGCTTAGATACATACGCTTTAACGTTTTTATTTATCAAGATATTATTGTTGAATACAATATTTTTAGTGTCTTAAAAACAACATCTTTATGTATGAGACCTGGCGTAAGGGTGTAATAATAAGGGTGTTATAATAATAAGGGTTATTATTTTTTATAATTATCAGTCATAATCCTCTTCTATGATTGATTTAAGTACTTAATCCTAAATTTACTTATGTACTGAATCATACTCTTTTAGTCTAACTCCACTTAAAAGCATCGCTGGCTTTATTTTGCACGCAGATGCTGAAGCAGCAATTTATAAGTAAAATGTTCCTGAGGATTAAAGATAGTCAAACGTTTAAGTTTATACAAATCGGTAGTGCTGATACGGACGAGCTTACTTCGGATTAAATACTTTCTTCAAGTTAGTATTTTAATGTTCTTTTTTATGAATGCACATTGCAATTGGAAAAGACAATGCAGCTGAATATCTGTTCCAGTTTTTGTTGTGCTGTGTGTTTCTTTTTATACTTTTTTAACACAATTCTTTTTTTAGTTGCATCAAAGATAGACTAGAACACTCAGATGAAATAACTCTGAAAGATCGCGATGGTGGTCAACTTCACGTTGACGATCTTCCGCAAATTCAGCAACAGTTTAGGAACTGCAGATAAAAATCGAACTTCATAGATATATGTAAATCGAAAAGGGAATTTTTGTTAATATCGAAACTTAATTTTCAGTACAAATCTGTGAGAAAGTCTGAACAACGGTCAAACAGCGGGCACTTGCAGGACATTTCGGATAAACAGAGTCAGGCAACGGCCGTACAGCAGCTATACAAGCTAAGAAAACATAACTTTTTTGGCCTCTGTCTGCCGGCTGTATGATCATTAAGGTGGGTCACCCCATATGGGGAAAAAAACAGTTTGCATTTACCGCCCCTAATATCAAAGCTTATGTTGAGAGGTTTTCAGAACAATAAAATTATTTTTTTTAGGTGAACCCAAAATTTGCCCCAAATGGTTTTTTTTATAACTTCCCAGTTTTAACCCGATCTTTAAAAAAAGTATACCGTTGAATAGGTCTCAATTAGTACAATAACCCGTTCTGATAACATTATTACCTAGGAATCCATATTTGACCAAATATTTAAATTTTTCAAAACTAAGCTTTTTTTAAGATAATAAAACTTCATAAAAAATCATTTGACTTTTGTCAAGGAACTATCAAACTTCATTCGTAGGAAAAAAGTTACAGCGTATCAAAATTTCGGTGAAGTTCATCTTCGCTTTTGTACTTTAGCCTTCGGTTCATCTTCGTATAGCTTCGTATCCCTTCGGAATTACTTCGTTCAACTTCAGTTTTGTTCGTTAGTATTCGGTTCATCTTCGTTTGGGTTCGTTTTTCGTACCAAATTTCTTTAAAATTGGTCCAGTCGTTCAGGCGTTATTGAGCCATATATATTTTATTACTTTAAGCGCCCTCTATCGAAAGCTTGTCTACTGTATTAAAATGTACATTCTTTTGATTAGAAACTGACGAATACTGTATGGAAAAAAATGTCACCCATTATCTTCATGCTCAACAACATATTAACAGTCAGGTAATAAGGCTAGTTTCCAAAACTACATTTGTTGAATACTACATTTGTTGATTTTATAAACAGTGATCTTATAAACAGTAATATTCTTAAAATGAAACAATAATAAAATTAAAAATAAAAAGTTAATGTTTTCTTTTAACTGCATCATCAACTCTTATTTGGATTATACAAATTTTTCAGTTTGCAAACTTCTAAACTATTTAAAGATTAAACTTTAATCTTTTCGGTTCAGAAAATTTTAAACCTTTGTATATTAAAAAGTAATCCTTTTCGGATTACAATATTTTAAATTTTTTTTGGACTAATATATAATCCTTTTAAGATTATAATTTTTTAAACTTGCTGTGGATTAAAAATTATTCCTTTTTGGATTAAAAAATTTTAAACTTTTTGCGGATTAAAAATAAATCCTTTTTGGATTGGAATATTTTAAACTTTTCATTGGATTAAAAAGTAATCTTTTTTTGGTCGTGTCCTACATGTAATCCAAAAAAGTTTAAAATTTAGTCCAAGATTTTTAACCGTGTTGTAGTGCCCATTTGTCACCCACTGCCTTTTTACATGAATATTGGGCTATATTGGCTTTTTTAACTCTTTCGAGCAGATTGGGTTTCTTATTAGTTTATTATATAAGAGACCCAGGTATTTTGCTTGATCCGAGAAATTAAGTCTTGTATTTTCCAATTTTGGAGGACTTATTGTGGGTAAATTGTGTTGTCTTGTGAAGATCACTAACTCAGTTTTGTCTTGGTTTACGCTGAGTCCACAGCTGGAAACCCAATTTACGAGGGTGTTTAAGCAATTTTGTATGACATCCCTCCTGTGCACCTGGTATAATTGTAGAAAATGAAACTATAGAAAAGATCGCTTTTAGTATGATCCTTTCTACACTATGAGGATGCAACTCGAAAAGTATATAACTAGGTAGCAGTGGCGTAGCGAGCATAACTGGCGCCCGGGGCAAAAAAATTTTTTTGCGCCCCCAATAAAATAATGAAGTAAATATGATATATTATAAATATATAATATTTTAATATAAATCAAAAAGAGGTTCTGTACACGACAGTTCATTATATTTTGTTATAGATTAAGGGTCTCTTAACACGAAAATCGTAATAAAAGTTTTTATAGTTAAGCCTTGTAGGATAAACTGCGGTACCCTTGACTTTGGGGCACACTTGACTGTGACGTTTTCGGTATAACCGAACCGTTATTGTTCAATAATTTGTTTTATAAATTTTGCATCATTGTATTTCAGTAATCGTCACGAAGTTGGACGATTACATAAAGAAAAGTAATAGAAAAGTTTTTGTGTTTTTGCACGTAACTGTTATTTGCCGGCACTGATACGTAAGGAGGAATAAAAAAGAAGTGGTTCAAATATCAGAAATAGGACTATCATTAGCCGAAGAAATAAAAGTCTAAAGATAATAGCAACTCTGGTAACAATTACAGCATTGATTCTTTTGGGTTGTTCAGTGATGCTGGTCTAATTTATTCCAAGTATTCAGCCACTTCACTTTTAAATTATTTTTTTGGTAGAGCATCAACATCAGTAGACTTCCCAAACGCGTTAAAGAAACTTGAGGTTATCGTTAACTGGCCCTTAACTACCTTACCTGTGCGCTCTTCAGCTATGCTAATATACTTGTGGCCCAAAGCACCATGTCTTCTTTCGATGTGGCCCAAGAAAACAAAAAGGTTGGACACCTTTGCTTAAGAGAATATTTACACCTCATGTGTTGTAAGACATGTCTGCATCAATTTGAGTTTTGACAGTTTTTACAGTTTGTGTTTGTGATGTTTCCAGAAACAGTGCCAAGTTAAGTAAAGGCAGTTAATATATATTAAAATTATCTGTATTCGATTGCTTTAAAACCCACTTCAGTGATTTTCAAAAAATATTGTATTTGATGATGGCGTAGTGGCGATTAGAAAATGTCGAACATGGGGGTATTTCGCAACACCCCAAAAGTTTTGAAACTCAAAAAATCCAATCTATTTTTCAGGCTTCAAAAAAATTCTTAAAAATTTTTTAATTAAAAAAATGCAATCGAAGGTTATAATGCAAAAATATCAACTTTTGAAGAAGTTATCGTCCAAACTAAACCTATCTGACAACACCTCACTCTCCACTACCTCTTTTATAATGAAATTTTTTTTCCTTTTTACTGTCGCAGTGTGTTATACCCTAAACCTCAAAGGACAGGGTATATTATGTTTGTGCAAACGTTTGTAACACCTAGTAATAAGTGAGTCCGAAATAGAAAAGAGTATATATTCTTGATCAGAGTCACCTCGTGAGCAGGGTTGCTACTGAAAACAAATTTTGCTACCAACCACATTAAAAAAAAATATCAAAATTGATACAAAACTACCAAATCAATATAAAATTCAAAACTCTTTTCGGAATACTGTAAAAATGTTGTCATTCTTACATTTATATTAATTTTCTTATTAAACAATCGTAAATAAAGTCACATTTTTAACCGACTTCAAAAAGGAGGAGGTTCTCAAGTTGGTTGGTTTCTCTGTTTTTTTTTTTTTTTTTGTTTTTTTTTTTTGTGAATGTATGTACATCGATTACTCCTAAAGTACTTGCACGATTGCCTTAATTTTTTTGTCAACATATAGAGACTATCAACGCGGAGGTGCCCGTCTATGAAAGTGGGCGGTATTTGGCAAAGGTATTGCCCACCTTCCATACAGCTCACAATATTGAACAATATTGAAGGTTTATATATGACCTTCAGGGATTAAACTTTGTATGGGAGGATTTCATATCAAAACTAAGATGCGCATATAGTTGGGCGCACCCGTAAACGAACACGCCCAACTCCATTATAACCCACATTAGTGAAACCTGTTCATAACTGTAAAAGAATACATGGATTTCGAAAAAATAAGATGTTATTTATATTTGTTTAATTTTATCAATATATGTTTAAATATGATAGGAGGTTTAGGGAATTCCATTGTCGGGCTAGACCGAGTTTAGAGTTTCCTTGCTTGTTAATTTTCTATATGCTTAACAATTTCAAAAAATTAATGAATCTTAGAGAAAGTCAACAATCAAAGCAAAAAAACATTTGAGGGCAACATGTTGAAAGTCAAATATAGTAAAGGCAGTTGTAAATATAAATCGAAGAACTGAAATAATTAAACAAAATTAATATTCTTTTTGTAGTTATTTGTTTTTTGACGTCGTTACTCTTGGGAAAAAAATAAATAAAAATCTTGAGCACGGACTTAAATTTATTTAAAAAATATTCAATTGAGAAGATCGTAAATGTTATGTCATTCTCATTTAAATGATCGTGCAGGTGTCAGAATGTCCGCCGTCTTGATATCTTAGAAACTGCAGCAATAAGCCACGCCTCTGGTTAGATAAAAGAAAAGAAGTGCTCAATGAAGACTCGCATAAAACACGAAGAAAAAAAAAAAAGTCGAATCCCTCATTTCGATTGCTGGAATTATTTTATTTTGATTTTAATTAAGTGAATGATTAATGATCGAGGTTGGATTTGTTTGGCATTCCCAAGACTGGCGCGCTGCCGCAAGCGGATAGACATGCATAAGCTGTGAATGATCATGAATATCTTCAAAAGTTAATTCGTTAATAACTGATCCATCAAATCGAAAGTCGTGAGAAAAGTCTCTACAAAAAGGAAACCATTCTGTGGTTTTTGTTTCTAGCTACTCTCTAACCCGTTAGCCACACATACCATTGAAGTGTTTTGAGCTGTCGTCAATCTTTCTAAAAGGTGGCGGATGCTCTTAAGTTATGAAAAGCAGTCGGATGACTCTATATATTTTGCACTAAATGAACAAGAATCAATATCAAATGTAGTTAATTAAAGTGTTTCAATGCTAAAAAAAAGCTTTCAAAGGAAATATTCCTTCGATAATGAAGTTTCATTCATTTTGTGTGAAGGTGGCTACATCTCTCGATAGAGGGTGGTGATGACCTTTCATTGAATACGCCCACTTTGCCCCTTTGCAAAACTATTTTGATCACATTTATTATCAACAACGTAACACAACAATAAATAACTTCAAAGAAGAAACAAATAGTCCCTTGTTTGCTATAGTTTGCAGGGCCGAAGTATTTCCTGAAGGGCGTTTATGTCTCTATGTATATAAAGCACCTGTGTTCGCTTTGGAAACTATAATGAAACAAGTTAGAAAATTAGAAAAACTATCCTCTGTCACCACAGGACATCATCTACCATCCATCAGATTAAGTGTGGGATTGTTCTCGATTATACCGACCGCACGCACGTTATAAAGCACACAGTGAGTATCCTTTATGTGATTGTGTTTGCTTTTTCAGCAATTTTGTATTTTTACAGAAAAGAACTAAAGATGTTCTTTTTTTGCAGACAGCATCTATTGTAGTAATGACGCATGCATGAAACAAACAAAACTAATAATATAGATGTTAGCAAAGAAATTAACAAAACATTCAGCACCTCGATGCAAAAGGAAGGTCGATCGAAAACAAAATAAAATTTGTTAAAACGGACTTATCACTTAACTTATTGATAAGTTAATATTTATTCTAGACACTTAAGACAGTAACAGTAGAAATATCCAGAGATATAAAGGTTTGGTCTATTAATATTTTTTTCATTTTATAAATACTAACAGTGAAGAGAATGAGCACTTGCTAATAACAGTTTTCGAATAATAGAACACTTCGGCGCTTGAATACTTATTTGTCGTATGCGTCATATTTGGAATTTTGAGTCTCATCTTAAATATTTTATTAATATATTTTATATTTTATGAAAAAAGATGTTACTTAGATAGTAAAAAAATAATATTGACATTAGATTTTTTTGGAGCATTTGGACATGTAGTTTTTTTAATAACAAAATGCTAATGAATGTTTTTTTAAGAGAAAATTTGGTACATTTTCAAATTTACCCAAATTTCTCTAATTACGTGATAAAAGTTGTTGATTGATCTTAATTATATAAATTTATGTCTCTAATTCCGTACAAAATCTAAACCATAAGTTTAAGGATTTCTATTTTTATTTTAATGGCAGTATTTTAATGGCATTTGATACATATTTCATTTTTTCAAAAATCATTAATTTTAGTAAAGAAACGTCAAATAAGGTATGAATGGTAATGTATAAAATAAATAATAAATGTATCAAATTTACAGGATAACATGGGATTGAAAAAATGTTAAAAAGAATAAAAATAAAACCTTTTACTGAAGGTAATTTATGGAGAACACGCCACGCTTGTTGATTTGTTCTGGAGGGTTTAGTTTTTGAAGCACATCTATTTTGGTGTCAGTGCTATGGTTTTGACCTCATAGCGCCGAGGAGTAACAAAAATATAAGAGACTTGTCTATAAACTTCTCTTCTTCATATTTACTAAAATATAATCTCCTTTCAAAACAGATAATTCATTTATTATGGTCGCGATTAAGACTAGACAAAATGCATTGCTTAAGCAAGGGCACAACTTGTTTTGGTTATAAGCGCTCTTGACTTAATTTAGTGATAAAAAATCACTTATTTACGATTAAGATTAAGATTTACTTTTATGATCAGACAGCAAAAAGATGTCAATATTGTAAACCATGACGACTAAACTCAAGCTATCTTAAAAAATTAACATGATTTTCGAAAACAGCACTCAATATTCGTCTGAAATCAATTTTAATTTCGGAATTTTTTTAGTTAATAAATGCAACGCAATCAGAATCCTTTTGCTTCTAGTGCCGTGATATATAACGGAATTACGCAACGTTGAAGAAATTTTGAACTTTATTCCGTAAACGATTTTTTTATATTCATTATTTAACAAAAAAAAAAAATTAAAAATGTAATATAAAAAATTTCCTTTTTTGTACAATAAAAACGAGCGAACTCACTTGATTTTATTACCACGTTTTTAAATACACAACAATTAAGTATACTTCAAAACCTTTTTTTTTGATAAATTCAAGGGAAATTAATGATTAACAAATATACTTATTAAGGACTTGGAAGGTATTTGTATGTCACGTAAAATGTTCTTGAAGGATGTTCAAAGTCAACAAAACTTAATAACTTTAACAACTATTAATTATTGATATGCAATTTAGAAATTTTAAAAGAAAAATTGTTCATTAAATCCGTTACTACCACGCCATTAGATTCATTCAAAAGACTAAAATAACTAAATTTTATAAATAAATTTAATTTATTTTAAATAATAACTACTTTAGGCTCATTCCATACAGACGAGTGTGACGTTTTGACTACTTTATCGTGCTGAAAATGGTATTAACCGGTTAAAATTTTAGCAATTTACTATAGGGTATTTTAGAAGATGCCCCAAGGTTTCAAAATGCTAACACATAATGCAGTTATTTATACTAGTTAAATAGTTACATTCGCTTAAACACCTGGGACGGGTACGACGAGCACAAGTTCAAAAACTAAAAATTCTGAGTTCAACATTGAAATTCAGTCCATCTGCCACAATGAGACCATTTTTGACTTGCATGTATTCAAATTTAATATATTTTCTGTTGAATACCAGTGAAAAATATTTTGAAAAAATGGCGATAACCATTCTTTTTTAATCTTTTAAATGGGACGGGTGTGACATAAGATTGTCCCGGGTGTGACGAGTGCGAATGATGTGGGAATTATATATTAGAACTTAGTGGGTATAATAACTTTCACATATTTTTGACACTTAAATCAAAAACAATATGTTTTTAATTAATGTATTAATTAAAAAAAAAAAAATATTTTTTTGCAAAAAATTTTTTGCATGAATTTTTGATTAAACTAATACCTATACAAATGATTTCGCTATACATGAATTTACAAAACTTGTTTTAATCAAAGAATTTATTCATATACTTGCAAAAATTTCATTATTAGAAAAAAATTTTGAAAACCGTTAACAAATTTATGTAAAACATCAACATCATCACTTTAGGAAAGTTTCATTCTAATCATAAGCCCATGTTGCTACTTAGGAAAACTATGTATAGTTTTTATAGAAAAAACACTCAGTTCAAATATTTTGTACTTTGAAAACGCAGTAACCAATCATTATTACAAACTATTCTAACACAACATTAATATCTTTTTTAATATTACTAACCTTATTTTTTTAAAAGTTGTATCAAAAGATAACTGATTTTAAGGTTTAATATAAATCAAAATATTTAAAAATTTTTTTCAACTCGAAGTTTGTTTAGTTAAATTGTCAAAATAATATAAAAAAGCATTTAATTTAAATATATTTTTGCAGCAGGACTAACTTAAGATTCCACTTCAATTCGAAAACCAAAAATTACTTCAAATACATACATTTTAGAATTCATGTTTTCGTTCCTCATTTCTGTGGAATGAGCCTTTATTAAATCAACAAACCCTTTTAAAACACTGCTTATTTTTCATACAAAATAAATGTTACAAAACTTCCGTAAATTTTCAAATTATAAGCTTAAGAAAACACACTCTAAGGCTTAACCGTTTTAATTAGAGAAACAGAAATACGTTCGCATGCGGCGATGTGTGTCGACTAACACTCAAACTATCAAACCTAGCGATATCTCGAAAATGGAATCTCGAAAAAATTTTCAAAACTAGCAGAAACGTACCACTTATGAAAACGTTTAACCCAAATTTTGCTCCTCTAACGTTTATTTATATTTTAAAAACGCATATTTTAAAGAGAGCTTCTAAAAAGTTCGTTTGATTTTCTGCAATAAATATTTTAAAATGAGCTGCTAAAACGTTTGTTTGATTTTCTACAACAAACATTTTAAAATGAGCTTTCAAAACGTTCGTTTGATATCTCACAGTTAACATTTTAAAAAGAGCCTTTAATTGCCTCTATTGCTAACATCTACTAAATGAAACTTAATAACCTTTTATAAAGTTCAAGTTTAGCCGAGTTTGCTAAAAATTAATACTCAACCGTCCAGGATTCAATCCCTAGCGAAACCTGTCATTTTTCATGTTTGGATTTGTTTTTTTTTTATTTAAAACACATTTAATTTTGATATATTTTGATCGATTGTGTTTAAGATTGTACTTGCGAACTTATTTCGAGGGTTTTTTCTTACTAATGAGGTAATGAAACATTTAGAATTTTAATTTTTAAATTAATTCTTTTGATACATATACAACCAGTATGCTAACCTACGTCCTCTGCATGCCAGTCAAGCACACTTCCACTGGGCTACTGGTAACGATAAGTTAACTGTAATAAAACATATTTAAAAGTACGTATCTTAAAAAGTGATAATCTTGATAAAAAAATGTATTTTTTATTCTTTTAAAAAAGAAAATAGTGTTTAAAATTCTTGTTAAACCGTTTTCAGTTAAGTAATTATGTTAAAACGTTCACTGCTGTTTCTAAAACTTTTCGTTTTACTTTTGTATTTTAAAATGTACGTTTTAATTTTTGTATGGCGTAAAATGTTTTTGAAAATATTCATAGCCATGATTAAAATACAGAATTAAGATACTGAGGAGGAAAAAAAACTGATTCATTTAATGAAAACGAAATATTTTATTAGAAATAGTAAGTCATTATAAAGAAAGACCATGTAGGAGTAAGTATTTATGTTGTTCCGTTATTTTCATCTATATTTGACAGTAGAATCAAATTTGGAGCTTGTGCGTGTTTCCTTGAAATTATTGTATTCAACACATGGTTTTATTTTATGGTATGCCTATTAAACCGACTTCAAAAAGGAGGAGGTTCTCAAGTTGATTCTTTTCTATGTTTTTTTTTTTTAACTAAAAAACTTATTATTTTTTTACCCCCACGCGTAGGTACTCATCTTTTTAACAAAAAGAAATATTTACGGAAGTTTTAACTGTTTAACCGGCGTGACGTTACGGACACAATATCGTGTTGCACGGAAAATCAAACACAAAATCGTGTTGCACGGAAAAAGTACGATTTTGTATACAAATTTGTTGCTTTAAAGCAAAATAGATTTTATCTTTGAGTTTAAAATAAAATATTGTATTTCTTACGTTCATCTACGAATTTAACAGTTGCGGGTTGCAACAATTTAACAGATGCAGGTTGCAAAAAAATGCATCTTTAAAAATTACAAATTGATTTATGAGTTTGAACCCGCATGCTGCCGAACTACAATAGAGCACCCATTCCTAACACGGATATTATGCATCTTTTGAAGATGCATTTTGCACTCCATTTAACATGGCTTCAACGTTTAAGTAGCTGATCGATACTGCTGTCTTTATCAATGAAAACAACATTTACGTTTGAACAGTATAGTAACATGACTAAGTCGTTGGCAGTTCTTATTTTCTGTTCTATTTTCCACCACACCGCTCTTTTGACGGTTAATTTGTAAAAGAGCATCTTCTATGCTTGAATTCATGAAATGATGGACACAAAAATTGAACAACATGAGTATAACTAAAGCGTTATTTAATGTTATAGTGCGTCCTCACTTGGAGGACTCAAGTCAAGTTTGGTCCCCAAGTTACAATATGCATGTTGAACGAATAGAGAAGTTCCAAAAACGTTTTGATCTGTTTTTTCTAAGGGGCTTAAGTGGAACTGCCATTTTAAGCCTTCCTCCTTATGAAGATCGTTTAAAACTATTAAGAATGTAGTCACTAAGTGAGCAAAGGAGGTCCGCAGATATCATATATTTACACCAACTCATGACCGGTGTTTTCGATTCTCCGGAAATTCCATCTCTCATTAATTTCAACTCTAACCGTAGAAGCAGTAGAAACGCTAACACTTTAATTTATTTACCTTTTAATTGAACGAACTATATGTTAACTGCTCCTTTAAACCGCATGAGTACCTTTGTTTTTGATGTTAACTTGTCAAAAGATCAACTCAAAAGTAGACTAAAAGCTATTCTGTAATAAGATTTATGTGTGCATGGTTAGTAGTACCGTCCTATGTTGTCCCTGAGCCCAACCCAAACTTTGGTGGATACATTTTTTCCACATTAACTTTGTCTTGAGCCACTGGAATCCGTATCATTAAATTTTTATCAATCAATTAATGTTTTGTTCGGTTTGCTTTTAGGGGCTGAAGTGTACCGCCGCGATAATACTTTTTAAAAAATGTTGTTTCAAAAATTTTTTATTTGATCTATTAAGTTTGACGACAAACTATTGAAATGGTTTAGTAAATTTACACTGGAAAGTGTAGTTTCTGGCCATACAAATAGCAAAGTAGCTTTACTTATCAAACTATTTCCGTGTGATTTAAAAAACGCTGAAATTTTTAGTATCGAATTAAGAGCTGTTGCTGATTACGAAGTTTTAAAAAATTTTTAAATGGCATGGTTTTAGGCTTAAAATGTTCATTAATAATTCTTAAAATAACATATTTTTTAATATAGCTCTTTAGCTTTAGCTATTTTTAATTAGCATAAAGGCTAAAATATAACTAAAACGAAAAAAAACTTATATAAATTAATTTTGTAACTCATGTAAACTGGTGCGTGCTAAACCTACGAAAAAATTATGAAGAATTATATGTTTGAGCATATAATAAACATCTGCTTTTAAAAAACCTTCTTCACACCTTCTATGGTTAAATAACAACAAAATGATAGAACCGGGATACCTGATAGAGAAGTTAACAAAAATCATAACAACAAAATCTTTGCAGAATCAATGCAGTCAATCTTTAAAATTTTGCAACTAGTAAAAGTGTAGAAAAACACTGCTTTGATACAGCGAAAAGCTTCTCGGTAATTCTGTTTTGGTTTTACTACAGTTGAGCTTATTAACTTTTCAAGGATAGTGAACTGCAATGCAGTCACTGCATAAACCACAGAGACTAATGATGAGTCGGAGGAGCGTCTGACGAAACCATGGTCTAGTCTGCTTGGTTGTTCTGTAAAGAACTTTACTTTATGTTACGTCATGAATTATTTTGCATAATGTTCTAAAATAAAGCTTAAAAAACGTTTTTTTTTTAAGAATTATTAACAAAAACTAAAATTCCACAATTTTGTAACTCAGATAACACTAAGTTATTTGCCTTTTAGGTTAGGTTAGGTTAGGTATGGCGGCAGCCTATGTAATAAATACACCAGCTCACTTTGACCACTTTGGCCCATTGTAATACCGAAGCACACTTCGCCTACATCCTTTTGGAACTACATTGTACCTTTTATAAAGCTTATTAGGCGTCTGACACTTGTTGACAAGTCATCAAGCTCATCGTAGAAGTAGAATTCAAGATTGCTGTGACGCCTTTTTGAGAGCGCTGGACAAAAACATAGATGAAGAGGTATGGTTTCTTTCTGCTCTTCATTTCTGCAGCTTCTACAGAAGTCGTTCCCAAAAAGGTTTATTCGGGTAGCATGTCAACCTATTGGACAGTGCTCAGCTATGACCATGATGGATAGGTCTAACCTTTTCAGCGATAGCAGCGCTCTAGAGTGCCTGAGATTAAAAGTCGTCCATATAACCCTAGAAGTCTTACAGGTAGAGAGTTCAGCCCATCTGATGCAGTCTTTAAGTTTAGTATTATCGCTGAGCAGCAGGCTGGGAGTAGCTAGTGGTATTTATGGCGAGTTCTGAACCACTGATCCACCAACACTCTTTTCTCCAATTTGACCATTTCTCTGTATGGCTTCGCTGTTGTGCTTCTATTAAGTGTTTGTGGACTTTTCGCCACGGATATCTCCTCCGTTGACCTTTGACTTTTGTTGGCATGTTTGCTCTTAGGTGGGTTTGCCTTGTTGGAAATACTAGCTTCATTTGCTTGGCGCTTCAGCATCTTTGCTTTAGCAAGTCTCTCGTACCAGGCCAATTTCGATTGTCGACCCCGCTTGAGAGGCTGCCTTTGTGACCGGAACATCAGCCCTTGGTGTTGTTGTTGTTATTAATGATGGGAGAAGGTGAAGGGTCACTTCCACAGAAGTTACGCCTCCACTGAAAGCTTTGACTTCTGCCATCAATTCTGCCACGGCGGAAACGAAAGTAGAACATTCTTTCGGTTTTTTTATGAGTGCCGGACCTCAGTTTGTTTATGCTTTTTTTGTTTTTTTTTGTTTGTTTAATCCATTTGGTTTCAATGAGTGAAGGTCAATGGAAGATCCACCCCCACAGAGGTCCCTGTGTGTGAGTAGGGCTGATTAGTATCGGAGGTCGCCTGGTATCCGATATTCTTCGTTAGCGACCGGACTATTTCTAATGGGCCTCCAGACTGGTAAATTCTCGGTACGGGTCGTATGACACCTTGATTGCGTGTTGGGAAAGACACGCAACAAGCAACACCCGGACTATTAAGAGCATCGATGGGCACACACATACTATAACATTCTTTTATTGTGTGTTAAGCAGAGCAACACGAAGACCAATTTTACGTATTTTCTCGCTATATTTTAAAAAATTGCGCTAAGAGATGATATTTCAACAAATGCTGATAAGCAACTGGGTTGATTTGCTGCCAAAATAAAAACAAAACAACAGCCGAATGCACACGATCGTAAGCCACACGAAGTAGCTTATAGTGTTCATGTGTCGCCGTCGCGCAAGCAGCATTTTGCTTCCAATCCCATGGGATAGAAAATTTGTGCCCTTCTCTGATTTAGAGTCATTACCGTGGCTGCATCAACTCCGTTGCTAACCGGGTTCGGTATAGAACTATGTCGGCCTATTTGCCTTTTAATAGAATGAAAAATAAATTAAAGCGCAGAGAACCCTGCCGGGATTTGTTGCAGTCGGCTGTAACACAACCACGGGGTCTAATGGCCACCTAAGTAAGTTGTCAAAAGGCCAACTTTATGTATGCATGCTTAGATTTTGCAATCCTTCATCCCAACCCAAATTTGTTGAGTCTTTGGGATACATTAGATTTATTTGGGTTATTAAAATGTGTCATGGCTTTAAATGGGTTAATGTTGAAATAGTGCAAAAAAGCTGTAGTAGCTGAACTGCATGTAAAAGAAGGCTTGTCATACTCAATGCGTTTTGTTTCATATCCTTTTCTGCAATAATATCTTAAACGTATTGCATTGGTCGAAATCATCGACTATCATTCTTCGAAGCATAACAAAGACGCACCTTGTGATAAACGTACAAGATTATTGTTGACCTCGATAAACAAAAACGTAAATTCTTTGGTCTTGATTTACTTAAGCGATTTCCGTTCTAGTCAGGGAACCGAACTAGCCATTCATTTTAACTGCTGCCAGCTTTCATGCTAGCCAGCTTGGCGGCATTTTAAAATTTTATTTGTAAAGCGATACATGACGAAAACCCAGACCATTAATATGCATTCTTCACTTAACTAACCCGAACTGAAATAAACATCCTACACAACGTCAAATGAACTCGATGACGTTATGTCTCGAAGATCAGACATTGCTCCGAAATTAAAAAAAAAAAAAAATAAGAAAATAAATAATTAAACGAAGAAAACAAACAAATGAAAAAGTTCCGATAACGTCAAAGTGAATTAGGAACTGTAAGAACGTATTTATTTTTGTTATTGTTGTTGGTATCAGTTTTGGTTTTTTTTTGTGTGTTTTTTTTTTCGGGACACTAGCGCCTGAAAACCAGCGACTTCAAGATTGCCTAAATTATCACCATATTTAAGCAATCAATTTAAAACAAGAAATTCTTCACTTAATTTCGATAAAATATCATCAGCAACATTTTGGGTCGCTTTGCATTCAAACCTCAAAGAGTTCAAGACAGTGAAAAGATAAAAAAGAACAAGAAGAAGCTTAAGCATAAAAATACCTTGATTTCATTAAGAAAATTTTAAAACGTTGTAGAATTTTCAGATCTTAACCCTTTCTTCCTCACATTTTGTTTTCAAATTTAACCTTTTTCGATATATTCCTTGTACTATGCAGGCCCAGACCATAATCGAGCATTTACCTTGTCGGTCGTTTCGTAGCGAGGTTTTTTTTTAGTTTTATTATATCTTCGTAGGTCGCTAAAATAAAATACAACATTTTTATGTGAAACTTAACAATTAAAAGAATATTAATTTGCAATAAAAAGGAAAAGTAAAGAAAGAAAAAACTTAAAAAACGACTGACTGTGTGATATCAAGTAGTTAAGTTAACAATGTGTGTGGTAGTTTCAAGTTACTCAATATAACCCTCAAGAGAATGTTGAGTACGCAGTACTATAGTACAGTATATCAACGACCTACAATAAAGGAATCATTTGGATACGAAGGAATCATTGAGATATGAATGAATCATTGAGACTCCTCCAAAATGAACGAAAATTAAATTGATAAGGCAAAACGGTTAAAAATTAAAAGATTTGTGTAAAAAAACTTAGAACTTCTTATGAAAACTTTAAATAAAAGCAAAAGGATCTTAAAACACAGGATTCAATACTCTTGATACAGAATTCTAAATCTGTATCTGTCTAAAATCAAATGAAATGTTTTGAAATGTTTTGATAATCATAGCTAAATATTTGTAGAACGCACTACTTAGAAAAGTATTACACCAAAATCAATAAGTCAAAAGCATAAAACGGCCTCGGAAATCGATTGGAAAGCGTGTTCGACCACCATCCCAGGTACCGCGTTCTAATACCGGGCAAGACATGGCCTTACGCTGTAACCTGTTTTTAATTCTTTCTTCATTTCTAATCAACTGAAATTCAAAATTGATCAATGTATACGACTTTGAAAGTTGTAATGATGAGAGAGAAGTTTGAGGATGGCATTACTAACGCGCAACCAACGCACCCATCTCTTTTTTCTCCAAAAACATGATAAATCGACAATATTATAAGATTTACAGTTATGTACAAGGTTTGAGGCTACAAAGACTCAAAACGTATACAATTAATCCATTTTCGCTTAATGGGAAGAAAAATACGCATTAAAATACTTTTTTGTTTTCAAAAAATCACTCAAAAGTTTGGGTAAGAGATATCGCATTACTTTTAATGGGGATGGTTAGGTAAAAGACCAGCATTTATTAGATTACTAGATGTAACCTTGAAATTCTGACATTTGATTTAAGTGACCATTCGACTCGCATTAAAAGTTGTCCCGCATTTTAACCAGAGCTGGGCGATAAGAATTACAGATGTAATTGATTACGGTAAGGATTAAGATTATTTTAATCTTAATTTCAAAAATTGTTAAATTAGGATTGCGATAATCGTTCATCGAGTGATCTTAAATTACGAATGCAGCAATCGTTATTTGAAAAAAGTTGAAATTACAATTACTGTAATCGTAATCTTAGTTCATTCGATGAATGATTACTGTAATTGTAATCCCATGTTTTTTTTATAAGGATTACGGTAATCGATTACAAGGATTACTTTTATTTACTAGTAATATAAAAACTATTATTTATTTTTTTTATAAATGTTAAATTATTGCAATGAGAAAAAATTATTATCAAGTTAAGCCTACCATCAATGCAACATATTAAATGTTTTTAATGAAACCAATACGACAAAATCAGACAACAAAAAAAAAAATGTTTATGTCTGGTGATAGATTTTCCATTGGATAAGTTTATACTCTAAATAACGTTATTATGATACGGTGTAAAATCATAACAACGTAAAATTAAATCATAACTTACTTCAATATATAAATTTGTTTCTTCTGTTCATTTCTAATAAGGCTTTCAAAAAATGCAATTCACTTTGGACGAAAAGCAATCGACCAAAGTCTTCGAAAATAATCAAAAACTGTTTGCAATCAGCTTTGATAGTTCCAGTGATAACGAGATGGAATTCTTTGTTTGATGCTGTTTCTCGCATTTAACTGGATCAAAAAAAGCCAGATACGTTATGCGGTTCTTTGGCAATAACAAGATTGACTTCGAGTGACTTACAGTATTTACATGAAAAGTGCAAATTAATGTCACCAATAAGTTCAACTCTAGACTCTCCACAAAGAGAAAAAATATGCTTTTTGAATGTCTCATTCCATCTTTAGTTTCCCTGAGTGTCGAACTGAAGAAAATGGCACAAGGAGGCAGCCTTCAATTTTAGAAAGGAATTGCAGTTTGTTTTGAAAGTAAGCTGAACGACAGATTTGTAAAGTTTTTTACTTTGACAACGGAAGAAAGTGATGCTATAGTCGGGACCAGAGTTCTGACATATTATTTTGGAAAGCATATTACCCCAAAATAAGAGTAATAAGTCACATATTTCTTAATGACTTTTATATTACTTTTTTGCTAAAAAGTCATCAAAAAGAAAAAAACAAAATATAGTAAAATTTGATACAACAATTTTTTACAATTCTTATATGGCTTTGTTGGTCTCCATAAGAAAAGTGTTTGATTACCCGGTGAAAGTGTGATACACAAACAAACGAAAAAAAATAGAATGATTTAAAAAGTTAGGCAACAGGCTGGACAATATTTCCGAACAAGACGTACACCCAGAAAAAAAACACTTTACCCATGTTATTTTTTAACACTGCATAATGCAATGTTAATCTTTAAAAATTGTTGTTGTTTTGCGTGTAAAAATTATCATGTTAGATTTACAGGAGCCGTGTTGAAAAATTTTGCCTCATTTTTCCCTGGGTGTATATAATTTAGTCATTTGTGAAATTAAAACAACCCTGGGAGGTGGCGATATTTACAGCCATTGAGAGGAATCGCAATTTGGTGAACATTTTTACGATTTTGACGGTACTTTTAAATATAAACACAGCCTTAAATAACAAATTTCTAATACCAATTAATTTCTTTTTAGAAATTTTTTGCGATTTATCTGACCGGAACGAGAGCGGAACAAGTGATCGTTCAAATATAATAAGTAAAAGCCTTCTCGCATATCTAAACGATGCTGACACTAGTTGGGAGATATTCATAAAATATCCTTTGCTTAAAAAAGCTTCCTTGACGTTTAATACGCCCCTTATTTCGTCGGCATCGGTAGAAAGATAATTTTCTTTCGTTGGTATAATTAATAGTCTGAGTCGTCATGCTCTTTCCGACTTTTCCTTCGAGTAAAAGTGTAAAAAGCTGTAAAAAGTAAAAGTAGTACTGTAAAAAGCTAATAATGAAGTTATTTAATAATTGATGGATATTTAGTATACAATGTGCATTTCATCGCCGAATTAACTATTTTTTCCTTGTTTCCTATGTAACAATATGTATATTGTTAGTAATGAAGTTATTTATCAATTTGTTTAATATGTTAAAATTAAGTTGTAAAATAAAACTACAAAAAGGTACATTTTCTCTCATTGAAACACACTTTATATAATAAGAAGTGATTTCCACTTGCATTTAATGAACCTTGTAATATTATTTAGTAATCCTTGCAATCGATTACTGAAATCCTTATGAAAAAAACATGGGATTACAATTACGGTAATCGTTCATCGAATGAGCTAAGATTACGATTGCAGTAATTGTAATTTCAACTTTTTTAAAATTACAATTACTGCAATCGTAATCTAAAGTCGTTCGATGAAAGATTACTTAAATCGTTTTTTTTTTAAGATTACTGCAATCGTAATCATGAAGTAATCGTAATCCTTATCGCCCAGCTCTGATTTTAACCCGCATGGAAAACTGTCCCGTTTTGGAATTCTTCTTTTCCCTTATATAAAAAATACTTGATATTAAATCAAACCTCATCCCAACGTGAAGAAATTTAAAAATATATCCATTCAATGGAAAAATATAAAAACTGATGTAATTGAGATCTCCACATTTAACTATTTTACTATGGAAGTTGATTTTCCTATTCCTATTTTTCCTATTTTTTTTATAATACTATCCAAAGTACATTTATTATTAATTATAATTAAAATAAAAATTTAATTTATGAATAAACTGTAAACTGTTTTTGTATAAAGAAAACTAAATTGAGTATTTTTCTATCAAATCAGCTGTTCAGCTGCTAATTTTGCACTTCACCGCTTAATGCAATCAAACCTGAAACTAATTTTTTGTATCAAGGTCTTTATTTATTTTAAGTCTAAAAGTAATTATAACGTTTTTTTATATTGAATTAAAACTGAAATCAGTTTTAACCCTAGGATGTTCGGCTACCTAAGAGGTGGTAAGTGACTCTGCTGGGCCTCACGAGGCCCATAAGCCATGATCAGCTGTTCTTTCGATTTTCATACAGCTAAGTGCCAAATCGGTAAATTTTATTAGTTAAGAGTATTGTATGATGCAGTAGCTGAGGAGTGATGTCATAATTAGGGGTTTTAAGGGGGGATGGGGGGTTGTTATGCCTTAAAAATTAAATAAATTAAATTTTTAAATGAAAGTTTTTTTTATGATCTAAGCTTGAATAAGGTGCACTTGAATAAGGTACACAATACCACAATACCCATACCACAACAAAATAAAAATTACTACATAGAGAGTTCTATTTAAGCTAGAAATAGAAATAAAATTTGATATCTGTATGTATTTTACATAAAATTGTAGACTACAACAAAAAATGGGCGTGATCCATTCATGAACTCGTCCATCTCCTATGCAACCTAAATATTGAAAACTCTATAAAGAGGCTTTCATTTGAGCTACAGGAATAAAACTTGGTATGAGAGCATTCTATATTAAATCTAAGATGTGCATAAGAAATAAGCATCCTCTGCAAACGAACACACCCACCTTCCATACAACTCGCTATAGTGAGAACTCTATAAAGACGTTTATATATGAGCTACAAATATTAAACTTGGTATGTGAGTATGTTATATCAACACTATAATGTGTACAAAAAATGGGCGTCAACCGCCCACAAACATGTTTAAAATAAAAATTGGGGTAGGTCAATATGACCCAATGGTCGTACAGGGTTAAGAATATCGAAAAACGTACAAGGTTAGAAACTGTTTGCCCAATAAAATAATTTTGGCCGCCTAAATCGATGAAATATCCCTGTGTGATAGTTGGACTGATTCTTGAATAATAAAAGTTTCCACACACATACACATGCAGCGTAACAATACTACCAAACGTGATCGATCGTGTTTGAACATGTTTTGTTTAATAGATTACATACATTTCCATACGTTCAACGGATGGACCTCGTTAGGCCCAGCAGGTGCACTTACCACCTTCATACATAAACAGATGAGGTTTGTTCAACGAAATTAATGCAAATAATACGTAGATGGTTTTGTTCCGTCAACAAAACATAAGCGGTAGTTGGCATAAAATATTTCGGCGCGCAGAACCAAAAAAAATTGACAACAATTCAAAGTCAAAATGGGCCTCGAAAAGCCCAGCCGCACATCCTAGGGTTAAAAAAAATGCCTCGAGGTACAGTATGGTCTAATGGAGAGCGTAGGTAAATATTGGCATACTACGAATCTGGACTAACAATATTTGAAATGTCGAAAAAAACTAATAGAAGTCCATACGTTGTCACAGCGCTTGCGGGGCTTGTTGTCACATATAATTTTATATAACCATTTTGAAAGTATTCTATTTTTTATTTGAAATTAAGGAAATATGCCAAGAAATTGCAAACGACTTACAAACCGAGGTCGGACATCTTTAGATATCATGATGCAAGCTGAATATAGCTAGTATCAATGAAGATAACGTGGATTCACTATTCACACCCACGAGTGGGATAACTTGTCACAGACCAGTTGAATTTTTTATCAAGAACATTTTTTGATTTATTTTAAAATAATTTACGTTATTCATATCAGGATTAAAGAATAAAGGCTCAACCAAGTTATGCGTAAGCATACAAAAGCTAGAGAGCAAAAGAACGTACTTGCTCAGCAATATATTGCGTCGCCCAAGTTGTGCGTAAGCAATTTTTCGTTCAGTTTTTCGATTTTCGTTTGCTTTTCAAAACTTGAGTGTGAGCGCTCGACACCGTATAAAGGCTCAAACAAGTTATGCGTAAGCATACAAAAGTTTCAGAGAGAAGTCAACAAAAAGTATACAAAAGTTGAAAAACACACTTTTCCATATATATAATATAATATATTGCTGAGCAAGTACGTTCTTTTGCTCTCTAGCTTTTGTATGCTTACGCATAACTTGGTTGAGCCTTAATGCTGAGCAGAAAAGGGTTGCAACCTGTTTAATAATAATTTAAATTTTGATTTTAAACACTTATGTATCGAAATTTTATTAAAAGTCAGTAAAAAATGTATGTTTTAGACAGGATTTATTTATTTAGCGGGGTTTGTATTGAAATTGACCCCTGTTTTAAATCATAAAACATGGATAAATTTACCAACTTAAAAAAAATATTTTTTTATAATTTAGTTTGTATACTTTTCGTTGACTTCTCTCTGGAACTTTTGTATGCTTACGCATAACTTGTTTGAGCCTTAAAGTATTGAATTTATGTTTAAAAGTATTGCAGTGCCATTATTGCTTGATTTGTGGGAGTTACAGCGGTTCATTCAAATTTTGTGACAAGAAGTACCACTCTCCCCTACTGCAAAACAGTCTCTTTCCATTTCCATTTCAACAGAAAATTTTTCACACAAATTTTTCAACAGGATAACGCTCGCATTCCTGTAAGCAATGAAACGAAGCGATATTTGGATGACTGCTTAGTATAATCTATGGACTGTAAGAAGGGCTTATGCAAACAATTGCCAATATGACAATACATATGGGCGTAAAGCTGCAATGGGTGTCGAATGTGCTAACCTGGATGTCAGCCTCTTGAAAAAGTTATCTGAATCGATGAAAAAAGAATGTTGTGCGCTACAAAAGCTCGTGTCGCACAGTGATGCAAGCCCATGTAGCGAGTGGGCAAAATTAGAATAATGGACTGGTTTTGATGAAATTTCATATCTAGGTGGATTATGGTATAAAAACAAAAAAAAAAACAAATTGGCCATTTCAGCCCTTGAAAGAACCTTGTGTGTTATGAAATGTTTGTACACAATTGACCGAGAACTGGACCTACATGTTTTATGCCAACTCAGAACGGCTAAAGTTCATGTTCTCAAGAAGCTTTACATGGCATTGTTTACTCTCTGAGGTTTGCCATTGTCTGCAGAGAGGTGGTGACCGATCAGAAAAATTTGTTATTTTAAAAAATTTTCGCCGCGACTGGGGATCGAACCCGGGCTCCGAGCTAAGCAACACACTTAACTTGCATACCACGGTCACCACCGTGGATTATGGTATCCCAAACCCAAAAATGAAGTCAGTTTTTTGCTCGGACATCTAGTAGCTAATAATAGCTTTAGTAGCTATTTACATAGAAAAAAATTGATATTAAAGTGCATTAAAAATACCTATTGACAAATCAAAAAATTTAATAACATCACTTCCGTGTACTAGAATCTTGTGCACACTACTTGGCATATAATACCATCCATACTGAATCACATACATGTTTCTCGTTATTTTAACTAATTCTTCAAATGCTGTAACATTAATTGGCAGTCAACATGAAAGCAATCTCAGAATAATGGAAAAGTTTTTATCAAGGCCTCATTAATTCAAGTGATTTCAGCTGCAATTACTGTGTTGGAAAAAATCGACGAGCCGTATTTCCGTCATTTGTGGTGCTGAATCCAGTTTTGACTTGATCCACAATTAAACCTGTTCTCGTACTCAACTCTTTTTTAACCGACTTCAAAAAGGAGGAGGTTCTCAAGTTGGTTGGTTTCTCTGTTTTTTTTTTTTTTTTGTGAATGTATGTACATCGATTACTCCTAAAATACTTGCCCGATTGCCGTAATTTTTTGTCAACATATAGAGATTATCAACGCGGAGGTGCCCGTCTATGAAAGGGGGCGGTATTCGGAAAATGGGCGTGTCTCTATAAGAAAAACACTGTATCTCAGTAAATATTGACACTACGGTAATAAAATTCACAGTAAAATTACAAGGGCAAGCACAAATATTAACAATGACGATCACTTAAGTGGGCGTAATTCTAAAAAAAGGTGTGGCAATATTGTAAAAACTCTGTATCTCGAAGAAAATTGACACTAGAGTACTGAAATTAAGTACAAAGGTAGGCACAATTATTGAAAATTACTTTAAAAAAGTGGGCGTAGTTCGACAAAGGGGTGTGGCAATATAAGAGAATTACTGTGTCTCGAATAATATTGACACTAGGGTACAGAAATTTATTACAAAGGTAGGAAAAATTACTACAAATTTTTGTAAAAAAAAAAATGGCCGTTATTCGAGAAGGGGAGTGGCAATATTAAAAAAAACACTGTATCTCAATTACTATTGACACTACGATACTAAAATTAAATACAAAGGTAGGTAAAAATATAACAAATAACTGCCAGTAATGTGGGCGGTATTCGATAAAGGGGCGTGTCACGATAAGAAAAACACTGTATCTCTGTAAATATTGACACTAGAGTACTAGAGTCAATAAAATGCACAGCAAAAATGCAAGGGTAGGTACAATTATAAAAAATAACGGTCAGTTAAGTGGGCGTTAGTCGTCAAAGAGGTGTGGCAATATTAGAAAAACTCTGTATCTCGAATAATATTGACACTAGAGTACTAAAGTTAACTACAGGGGTAGGCCAGTTATAAAACAATTAATTTCAATAAAGTGGGCGTTGTTTGATAAATTGGTGTGGCAATATATGAAACACACTGTATCTCGAATAATATTGACACTGGAGTACTAATGTTGACTACAGAGGTAGGCACAACTATAAAAAATTTATTTCAATAAAGTGGGCGTTGTTTGATTAAGGGGTGTGGCAATATATAAAAAACATTGTATCTCGAATAATATTGACACTAGAGTACTGATATTTAGTACAGAGGTAGGCACACTTATAACAAGTAATTGTCAATAAAGAGGGCGTCATTCGACAAAGGGGTGTGGCAATATTAGAAAACACTAAATCGAATACTGACGCTACTAACTGAAAAATTACAGATGTAGGCACAATTATTACAAAATACTACCGAGGAATTGGGCGTTATTCGACTAAGGGGTGTGGCAGTGTGTAAAAAAACTGTATAAAATTGACTTAAGGGTGATAAAATTCATTGTTAGAATGGGTAGAACTATTGAAAACACTATGACAAAGAGTGTGATATTCTTGACAAAGAGGCGTGTCACTATTACAAACACACTATATTTCAGTCAATATTGACATTGGGGTACTGATAAAAATACAAGAGTAGGTACTGATAAAGATATTGACAAAGAACAGAATAAGAAACGACAGAAAAGCATTTTCAAACAATAATTGGTGTTTAATTAATTTAAACACTTTTTTAATATATATCATTTTCTCTAAAAAGAAAGAAATAAAAACTTTTTAACAAAAAAAAAAAACCTACTTCAAAATCACTACAAAGTAAAAAATTATTTTAAATTACTTTTACTATTTATTTCTTGTTCAAACTTGATAATTTAATTATATTCATTATTATATTATTGGAAATCTTATGATATCAATTATTCTGAATTTTTTTTATTTATATCATAAATATATTAATTTTTTATGATAATAAAAGCATCGAAGTCGGCGCTAATATAATCATATTTTTTGTGCAGCTGCAACACACATATAGCATTTTAATTAAGATTTAAGAAAATTTAAGATAACAAATTAATACAGCGTCACCTAAGCAGGATATTCACAAATAAAAAAGTCTTAAATAGAGTAGGGATGGCAAAAATATCATGATTTTATGTCAATGGTTAGCGCTGACTAGAAGCTTTTATTATCATAAAAAATTAATATATTTATGATAAAAATAAAACAAATTCAGAATAATTGATATCATAAGATTTCCAATATAATAAGGAATATAAATAAATTATCAAATTTGGCCAAGAAATTAATAGTAAAAGTAATTTAAAATTATTTTTTACTTTGTTGTGATTTTGAAGTAGGTTTTTGTTTTTGTTAAAAAGTTTTTTTTATTTTTTTGTTTAGTTTCCAAAAAAACCGCTTTATTTTCCTTTCGAACTTGCCAAGTTATGAAAGGAAGTCGGTAGGCAATATGCATTCAAAACATTTTATCATCGCGAGCAATGTTGACAAACCAAACTTATAATTATCAATATTTGCAGATTTAGAAAAAATTTAAAATATTCATTTCTGTTGGAGATGCTCCACATATGAATCACTTCGCTGTTGCATTTGTATTCGTTTAACTTTTAAAATCTGTTTGACAAATTGCACAGAGTCAAAAAATAAACGTAAATCAACAACTTCTTCGTTGCTAAAATTAAAATATTTGTTTACATTTATTAAATAACGGTATTAAGCAATGTATATGCTAGAGAATACCGGAGTTTAAAATTTTGATCCTAAAATCCAACGAAAAATTCGGGACCGTAAAACTAAAAATGAAATAACTTTCTCTGCTATTTTCAAAACCCTCGTATTTTGTAACTAAATTCCCAAATCAAAAAGAAATCGTTCGGGATTCCGATCCCTAGGGTCCTTTAATTTGATTATCCTAGTATATGCAAAACAATAATAATGTATACCTACATATTAATATTACTCTTGTGAGAATGCACTCTCATACACACATACATATGTGCCATTGTTTGTAATTAATAAGTGCAGGATTAGAACAAATCGCAAATTAAGTCTTTTTAAAATCGAAACTAAACTAATTTGGGGGAAAAAAGTGGACAAGTTATTTAGTAACTCTTAAAATTTTAGGTTCAAATATGATTTTAAAAGAAAGACCCCAGATATGTTTTTCCAAAAATGAATTGTTTTCTCCATCAAACTTTGGCATTTTTCGTGTTTTTCAAATAAAACTCATAAAATAAAAAGGTTTTTAAAAAATTTTTAAATAAATGTTATTTTATTCGTACCTCTATTAAAACTCTTTCCAATATTTTTTGTTTGAATTGAATAGTGTAAGAAATGTATTTTTGGGAATTTTTCTTGCAGAAAGACTAAAACTGCTTTTTTTACCGGTAATTTTTTGCTTAAAAAGGTCGCCTTTCCAAAGCACCTACTAGAACAGGGAGAGGTAAATCAAAAAGTTTTCTTAGTGGATGCATTACCTTTCCTAAAATACTAGACACTTGGATATTTGCGACATCAAATTTTCGGACTTTTGCCTATGGGCGCATCATTGTGTGGCGCATCTATTGATCATTGATAGGTATTTAAACTTAAAAAAAATATTTGTTGTCTGCTTATTTAATTAATTTAAACAACAATGAAAATAAGGTTTATTTTCAATTTTTTATATAAACAATATAAAATGACTTAAAAAATTGTGGCAGTTTATTTTTTATTTTCGGAATCGGAGTAGCGTAGGTACTACGAAACCATGGTCTAATCTGCTCGGTTTGTTCTGCACAGAACATTGTTCTTGTAGCAACCTGTTTCGCTTCACAAATTATTTGGCATCTAGCTCTAATTTTTTAATTAAAGATTTATATTAATTCTTAAAAAATACACGCAGAGAAATTTTTTGTTTACCGCAACTGAAAAATTCACCAACTATACTTTCTTTGCGAACTGTATTTGTCGCAAACGAATATTCAATCGTCATCAACTTAAAAATATATCTTACTTAAAACGAAAAAACAACGAACTTAAAGAAATTTAATTATTGTTTTAGAAGTTCAAGTTTAGCCGAGTGTGCTGGCGTTCGAGTCTAGAACTCGATTGACCTGGGTTCAATTACCGACAAGAACAACAAAGATTTTTTTTATATAATTAATGTTTTTTAAGTAAAACTTATTTTGACGGTTATTTTTGACGAAGAAGTTAATGAAACAAAATAAGAATTTAAATAATTAAATTAAAATTTTTGATACTTACACAGCCAAGGTTCGAACCCACAAATGTGTGTGTCATAAGAAATGGATATTTTTTCTACATTTAAATTTTGCAGTTTAACAAAACAAATTTTTCGGTTGCTGCAATTTAAAAATAACTTACGTTAATGACAAATGAAATTAATTTTTTCCAACTAAATAACGAGTTTCCCGTAACTGACTATTGTCATGACAACTGTTCAAATGTTTCCAAAAAAAGACTTCAAGCTCGACAAACGAAGATCGTTTGCAGCAAACTGGCGATAAACGTTTTTTTTTTCATTGCGTGTATGTTTTTAAGAATTATAAACTAAAAATAAATAATACAAAATATTATTCAATATCCAATAATCTTTTTATTGAAATTTATTTCCCTTTATCTTAAGACTATTCTGTCAAAATAATATATTGTTGCCAATATTATTAGTCAAAATATTAAAAAAAACTATGTGTCTAATGAAACTGAAATGCACTTTATGTATAAATCCATATTTTTATACTCGACAAAAAAATATACATAATAAAATGACACTGCAAATTATAACATTCTAATCCAACTCTGATTCACATTCGCAAATTAACTTCGAATGACGTATGGGAGATAAGGCATAAAAGTGAAAATAAATACGGAAAAAGCCTTAGTGCGACTAGAATTTTGCAAACGTCGATGACACTCCGACATACGTTGATAACAAACAAGCTTACAACATGACGTCGGGTGCAGCGTCATCAACAGATTTGTAAAAATGTTCAAAATAAAGTCATAAAAGGAGGCACTGCACAACATCGCACAGAATGAAAACAGAGAAAATAAAGAAATGCTGAAACCAGGAAACCTATTTGTTCGCTAGTTCAACAAGATGTTTACTTGTTCAACAAAATGAAGCAGCGTCCGAATGAAGCTGCGTACCTATGCTTGAATGTGCGTGTTTATGTATGTGTCCCATCGGGAAAGCGGATACAAAAAACAGGACATACAGGATATTTAGGATAACATGCGGCAGGCAGAGCACATAAAAGCAGCACGTATGGATAGACTCTGACCAGCTATTGTGTTAGGCTATGTTGATGGTACTGAAGGGTGCCGTGCTCAGTCACTTTATCTGTTTGTTACTCCAGCTGAGCTTGTAGCAGCTCCCTCTATCAGCAAACGCAGCAATATCTAGGAAAACAAGTCTTGTTGTTTTCGGGCACCATGTTTTAGTCTTATTTGGTCTTGTCGATGTTGATGCATGTGCAGTTCATAGAGGACTTAGCTTCCGCGGCAAAGAATCCTGAACTGCAACGAGGACATGCAACTATAATATCGTCATAAATTTTCCTTTACCGGAGCGTTTCATGCAACATACCTTTCATTGCGCCGTCTGCCAACTTTGCATTTCTTTCGTTAGTAGCTTGTTTACTCAGGGGCCAACGAAATTGTTTTGGCCAAAAATTAAAATTGCACTTTATATGCAGGCAGCGCTGATCAGGATATGCGTCGTCAGTTAGTTTGCGAATAAGGACAAAAACCTGAAATGAACATCAAAAGAGGTACGCCGAACAAGGACATGCTACCATGCCGAGCTGATACAATGACAAACCACTTGCGATGTGGTAGACTTGATGATTTTCGAGTTGTTGGCTCAGCCATTCCTGGGCTAACTGAATGTTATGATAGCGCTGCAGTTTGAATGCCGTTCAAATTTGTTTTTAGATTTCTATAAATTTGTTTTCACAACTTGAATTGCATTTTTAAAGTTCTGAGAAAACTAAATTTTCCATGATTATAATATGTGCAGGGTTAAAAATCTTGGACTAAATTTAAGTCAATCTTGTTCTGAATATATAAAGACACAGAAATAAAACCGAACCGTAATAAAATTTAAGCCACGTCAATTTCAATAACTTAGTTTAATCCAGCATGGGTTTCAAATTTAAACCACGTCAAATACTAAAAACTATGTTTAAGTCTCGCATTAGTTTAAAATTGAAATTTCATAAACATTAAAATACACAATTAGCGCACGCTCAACATTTTATTTCGTTGCTTAGTTGGTTAAGCGGTTGTCAATTTGATTTGATGAATCGAGTGACCCTGGTTCGATCTTCAGTCAAACCGTTTTCTTATTTTTTATTTTTCTAATATTATTATGATCTTTTATCATAACGTATTTTATGTTAAAATTGCATTGATCAACATGTTCATTTCTTGCCACATCCTAGGATCGAACCTAGCATGAATCCTAGCATGAACAAAATGTAAACAAAATACAAAAACTTTTACTGCCTTTTAGTTATTTTGTATACAATTTTAAGCCTTAGTTACTAAAATTTTGTTCCCACTTTAAGTAATTTTAAGTTTTAATCTTTTACTGAAAAAAACTTCTTCTATTTTGAAAGTATTCCAATAAAAAACAGATTAAAAATATCTTCAAAATTTTTTACCGTTTAGCTATTTTGTATTAAATTTAAAACTTGAGGCACTTACATTCAAATTTTATTCCCAATTTATTAAATTTAAGTACAGCCTTGACTGTAAATATTTCAAGTATTTCGAAAAGTATTAATTCTAATAAAAAAAAGGTTTAAAAAATGCATTAGTTCACGGATTGGTTTAAAAATTATTCCAAGATTTTTAACCGTGAGCCTTGGAATCTTTTTAACCCTAGAAAAAAATGCTTATTTTATATACATTACGGTCATGCTTCGTCGAATCGATGACACCATATTTTAAATGAACCCTACTGATGTCCTATACCTCAAAATCTTGAGGTAAAAAAAAAATATGAATTAATTAGTTCTTAATAAAAAATTGCAAAAAAATCGCCCATTGCTCTGTGAAAATCGTATTCTAGGGATCAAAATAAGAAACTTTGCCGAAGGAACCATACCTCTAAAACGAATTCTGATGTCCCCCAATTTGGGTCGAACTTTTGGGTAGGGACAAATTTTGAAAAATCCCACTTTGACCCATTTAGAGTGCTTTAGAGAACCCCTGGGGTTCTCCATAAAAACATTGCAAAAAATCGCCAGTTTTGGAACTTTACATGGAAAAATCAGCGAAATGCCTTTTTTCAACCCTTTTAAAAAATGAAGGTATCACTGTGACACAATTGCAAATCGGAAAATTTCTTGTGTGCGTTTTTTAAGGCACCACAAGACACAGCTGCATGTCGTAAACTTACTTGTGCAGTTTTTTTTATAGCACCTACTTAAAAAATGAAGGTTGTTTTTACAACCCTTTTTGTGGGTATTTTATGGCACCTTCTTAAGAAATACGCGTTTTGTGCAACCATTTTAACAATAAGGTATCACTGGAATGCACCGCAACCCTTTTAAAAAAATTAAGGTATCACTGTCACACAATTGCAGATCCTAAAATTGCTTGTGTGCGTTTTTAAACCACCACAAGACACAGCTCGGTCATAAGAAGCTCGGTCAAAGTCCTTTCAAGGGCTGAAATGGCCAATTTGTTTTTTTTTTGTTTTACAAGACACAGCAGGTAGAATTGAAATTACCATTTCATTCTTATTACCTCGTCTCGTAGACCATATATAACGCAACAGTTTTTGTGAATGCATTAAGTCGTTGTGAAGAACTCAAAGTGTGAAGTGCTAATTTCAGTTAAAAAAATATTAAAAAAAAAAAAAAAATAAGTGAAGTTGACCATTCCAAATCAAAAAGTTTACAATGAATTTACCATCCTCTACACCGCAGGATGAAGCAACAACAACTATCGAAAACTCAATGAGTCATATACCCAAGCACGATGTTACTGTTTTTGGTGTGTCTACTGATTTGACTAATCTTAATTTACCAACCCATCTGGATATCTTGAGATAGTATTTTTACTTAAGCGAAGGTGCTAAAACAGATGTAAAGGCCAAAAATGGTGATTTTTTTTAAATGTTTGTATGGGGCACTCCACAGGGGGGTTCCCACAGGGGGAATTTTCCACCTATTCGAAGTACTTATACGACATGGCCCATGCAATTTCTAGCGGCGTGGTTTCGGTGTATCTGGCTAACATCAAACCAGGGAAAATTCTGCATTCTCGGTGGCTCACCAAGGCCGCTAGATTATTACGATTATATGTGACAACGGAAAATCCAGATGCAAATTTAAGAATTCGGGTTGAATTTATAATTAAATGTTATGTGCCAATGAACTTTAATATCAAGTATTACCATCAAGTATTGCATTATTTTTCAACTTCATTAGTTGGTCACGATTTCTAGAACCTCGTTTACGCAAAATTGTACGATACATTGAAAGAATATTTAAATCAAGATGATCCACCGTTTAATGATCCAAAAATTCCATCACACATACAAGGAACGGAACGACATGTTCAATTGCTAGCTAGCGTTTCCAAACGGGTTATACCGGAAAATGGAGAGGCTGTTATGGCGACGACATTAGAGAGCCGTGCGAAATTGCCCAAACTTGAAAGTAAAAAAGACTTCAAACAATATTTTTTTTATAGTTTCTTTTCTATAACTAACTTAAATTAATTTTTTCATTTACATATGTTCTGACTTAATTAATTTCAAAAGGGAAAAAATAGATATTATTATAAATAAATAATAAATATTATTATAAATAAATAAATAAAAATAAAGAAAAAACATAGCCATTTCGCTGATTTTTTCATGTAAAGGCCAAAGATGGTGATTTTTTGAATTGTTTGTATGGGGAACCCCACAGGGGGTTCCAGGGGGTGTGCAACTGGCATGGGTGGGTCGGGCCTCCAAAGTTAGTGGGGGTCGGTCATACATTTAGACTCGAGTGGAGCACTCTAAATGGGTCAAAGTGGGATTTTTCAAAATTTGCCCCTACCCAAAAGTTCGACCAAATTGGGGGACATCAGAATTCATTTTAGAGGTATGGTTCTTCGCCAAAGTTTCTTATTTTGATCCCTAGAATACGATTTTCACAGGCATTGAGCGATTTTTAAATCGACCCGCCCTAATGTAAGTATTTAAGAAATTCATATTTTACATTAAAATTCGCACTAGCTGCGTGAACAGCTAGGAACACTGCACATTTGATGAAATGTATTCGTTTCCTTTAACAAGTAGTTAATCGTCTTCATGGTCGTGTGTACCATGATCCTCTGATGGGTTTTTGATCACCCAAACTTTTATGGAGAACATCCTCTTCATCACTCTTGTCATTATTACAATACCGGATTATCGTTCATATCCTGATTCAGATTTTTTTTCTAGTCTCCTCCAAAGTGACGCTGAAACAATCCAGTTTTGGATTATCTCATTTATTGGATTTGTTTTATTTGTCACACATCCATAGACATTTTTCTATTACCTTAACAACAATATTTTTTGACTGCATATTTTGCACACCAGCAGTAAAAATCGAATTTTAATATCAAAAATTAATGCAAAAAACCCAAAATATGAAACTGAAAAAGTTACTCAAAAGCCATGCTTCGTATTTCGACTACGTTATTTCTTAAAAATCATACTTATAAACTATTTATTCAGCTCAACGTGTGCGCATACGTACAAGCTAGTCTTTGACTGGTGCTATACGAAAAATCAGAACAAAACAAACAAAAACAAGAGAGAAAAACGATAAAATATAACCACATATTATTATGTGCGCAAATAAATAAAAACTGCACTCATAGTTTTTAAATTTTATCAGCAAAAATCGTATAAGTAAAAAAAAAAAAATTTAATAACCAATTTTTAATTTACCATTTAATTAAATTTTATTTTTAAGAAATGTTTGAACATTTTAATATGGTCGAATGGTCTACCAGGACCGAAAAAATAATTTTAAATAGACGAATAATTTATTTGTTATTATTTCAAAAAATGTTTGAATTTTTAGAATTTACTGCATTTACAACTTATTTCAGTTTTAAGTCTGAGAAAATTAGCCTGATATCTGAGAAATATGTTTTTCTCTTCATTATTTTTCGTTTATTTATTAATGTTATGTTTACACACTTTTTATAAAATACATCTATAAACTACAAAAAAAAAAAAAATTAAAAAGATACCAAACAAAGCTCGATTAACGCTAAATTTTTGATATTGCTTTAATTACTTTTCGAATGTCGCGTTTTTGTACATAAATCATCATTTGTTATCAGAACTTCGTGATCGTTCTAGGCAAGTGCCTGAAAATTGTAATTTAAATCAAATTTGGTCACTTCACTATAACAAAAAAGATTACTACAGATCAAAATCATAATAAACATTTAATATTGATTATCAAAGTGTAACGCGTTCGCGATCATGCGCCGTTTTTTAAATACACTATGGGAAGAATGGAAAGCTTCCATTCGATTTTACTGAATTTTTAACAAAGTGTTAATAGTTCAAATTAAAGGTCATGGGATAATTCTCAAGTCATTGGATTAATTTTTTAATATAATTTTAAGATATTTTCCATTTTGAGAACGTCAATTCGTATGGGAGGTATACATGGTTTTCATCCTATTTGGCTTATTTTCGAACATGATCTTTACGATATAAGCTTAAATATCGAAATTCATTACGATAACTTAATAATAACGGCTGTAATCATGTCAACAGACAGGGGGACATACAAAAACAGAGATGGACTGGTTAAATCAACTTAGATGGTGATACTGCAGGATAATCTATGCACTTTCCTATATCTGCCACGCCTATTTAAGAGCGTAAAAAACGTCGTCATAAAGTAAATAACCATATACGTAGTACGAGTGGGGTAACAATAATATATCTCCATTTTTCTCCATTTTTTTTATTAATATTACTACAATAAAATTCACAAATAATATATACGATGTTTTTGGTAAGTCCAATGTATAGCTGAAATTACTTTAACTAATTCTTATCACAAACGTGATGGAAAAATATTTCGCGTGCTAGATGCCGCGTTCGAAATCAGGCTTAAGCTCAATAAAAAAATTCGAATGGAAATATGTCAAAATGACAGCTATTTCTTGAAAGCCACATTAATCTCTTTTAATTTTCAATTCACCACTTTAAAATATTATGTTGCGTTTCGCTGATATCTGCATTTTTCTAGATGCAGTCAAAAACGAGTTACATTTTTACTCGCATTTTCGATGCCATGTTTATTGCTAGTAGTTTGGAAAAATAAAATCTAGAGAACCAAACTCTTTTCTAAATATAGTGTTAATAACATGATATCAAAAACTTGAAAATATTGAGTTTTTCAAAAAAATTTTTTTTTAGTTTTCTTTATTTTTTTGCTCCTTAATGGCATACGAATTTCACGTTCGCGACAATGAAAATGCCCATACATAAACTCAAAATAAATGAAACCACATTTAAACAAGTTAACATTAACAGATATTTTCTTGATTCCTTTGATGGTGTTTAACTGTTATGTTTGTAATTTTGCATTATTAATTTTAATTTTGTCCTTATAAAAAAAAATTTATATATGATATTTTTTACAATCCCTATTCTAATCCGTATTCATATTCTTATCCTTATCCTTATCCTTATCCTTATCCTTATCCTTATCCTTATCCTTATCCTTATCCTTATCATTATCCTTATCCTTATCCTTATCCTTATCCTTATCCTTTTCCTTATCCTTATCCTTATCCTTATCTTTATCCTTATCCTTATCCTTATCCTTATCCTTGTCCTTGTCCTTATCCTTATCCTTATCCTTATCCTTATCCTTATCCTTATCCTTATCCTTATCCTTATCCTTATCCTTATCCTTATCCTTATCCTTGTCCTTGTCCTTATCCTTATCCTTATCCTTATCCTTATCCTTATCCTTATCCTTATCCTTATCCTTATCCTTATCCTTATCCTTATCCTTATCCTTATCCTTATCCTTATCATTATCCTTATCCTTATCCTTATCCTTATCCTTATCCTTATCCTTATCCTTATCCTTATCCTTATCCTTATCCTTATCCTTATCCTTATCCTTATCATTATCCTTATCCTTATCCTTATCCTTATCCTTATCCTTATCCTTATCCTTATCCTTATCCTTATCCTTATCCTTATCCTTATCCTTATCCTTATCCTTATCCTTATCCTTATCCTTATCCTTATCCTTATCATTATCCTTATCCTTATCCTTATCCTTATCCTTATCCTTATCCTTATCCTTATCCTTATCCTTATCCTTATCCTTATCCTTATCCTTATCCTTATCCTTATCCTTATCCTTATCCTTATCCTTATCCTTATCCTTATCCTTATCCTTATCTTTATCCTTATCCTTATCCTTATCCTTATCTTTATCCTTATCCTTATCCTTGTCCTTGTCCTTATCCTTATCCTTATCCTTATCCTTATCCTTATCCTTATCCTTATCCTTATCCTTATCCTTATCCTTATCCTTATCCTTATCCTTATCCTTATCCTTATCCTTATCCTTATCCTTATCCTTATCCTTATCCTTATCCTTATCCTTATCCTTATCCTTATCCTTATCCTTGTCCTTGTCCTTGTCCTTATCCTTATCCTTATCCTTATCCTTATCCTTATCCTTATCCTTATCCTTATCCTTATCCTTATCCTTATCCTTATCCTTATCCTTATCCTTATCCTTATCCTTATCCTTATCCTTATCCTTATCCTTATCCTTATCCTTATCCTTATCCTTATCCTTATCCTTATCCTTATCCTTATCCTTATCCTTATCCTTATCCTTATCCTTATCCTTATCCTTATCCTTATCCTTATCCTTATCCTTATCCTTATCCTTATCCTCATCCTTATCCTTATCCTTATCCTTATCCTTATCCTTATCCTTATCCTTATCCTTATCCTTATCCTTATCCTTATCCTTATCCTTATCCTTATCCTTATCCTTATCCTTATCCTTATCCTTATCCTTATCCTTGTCCTTGTCCTTGTCCTTATCCTTATCCTTATCCTTATCCTTATCCTTATCCTTATCCTTATCCTTATCCTTATCCTTATCCTTATCCTTATCCTTATCCTTATCCTTATCCTTATCCTTATCCTTATCCTTATCCTTATCCTTATCCTTATCCTTATCCTTATCCTTATCCTTATCCTTATCCTTATCCTTATCCTTATCCTTATCCTTATCCTTATCCTTATCCTTATCCTTATCCTTATCCTTATCCTTATCCTTATCCTTATCCTTATCCTTATCCTTATCCTTATCCTTATCCTTATCCTTATCCTTATCCTTATCCTTATCCTTATCCTTATCCTTATCCTTATCCTTATCCTTATCCTTATCCTTATCCTTATCCTTATCCTTATCCTTATCCTTATCCTTATCCTTATCCTTATCCTTATCCTTATCCTTATCCTTATCCTTATCCTTATCCTTATCCTTATCCTTATCCTTATCCTTATCCTTATCCTTATCCTTATCCTTATCCTTATCCTTATCCTTATCCTTATCCTTATCCTTATCCTTATCCTTATCCTTATCCTTATCCTTATCCTTATCCTTATCCTTATCCTTATCCTTATCCTTATCCTTATCCTTATCCTTATCCTTATCCTTATCCTTATCCTTATCCTTATCCTTATCCTTATCCTTATCCTTATCCTTATCCTTATCCTTATCCTTATCCTTATCCTTATCCTTGTCCTTGTCCTTGTCCTTGTCCTTGTCCTTGTCCTTGTCCTTGTCCTTGTCCTTGTCCTTGTCCTTGTCCTTGTCCTTGTCCTTGTCCTTGTCCTTGTCCTTGTCCTTGTCCTTGTCCTTGTCCTTGTCCTTGTCCTTGTCCTTGTCCTTGTCCTTGTCCTTGTCCTTGTCCTTGTCCTTGTCCTTGTCCTTGTCCTTGTCCTTGTCCTTGTCCTTGTCCTTGTCCTTGTCCTTGTCCTTGTCCTTGTCCTTGTCCTTGTCCTTGTCCTTGTCCTTGTCCTTGTCCTTGTCCTTGTCCTTGTCCTTGTCCTTGTCCTTGTCCTTGTCCTTGTCCTTGTCCTTGTCCTTGTCCTTGTCCTTGTCCTTGTCCTTGTCCTTGTCCTTGTCCTTGTCCTTGTCCTTGTCCTTGTCCTTGTCCTTGTCCTTGTCCTTGTCCTTGTCCTTGTCCTTGTCCTTGTCCTTGTCCTTGTCCTTGTCCTTGTCCTTATCCTTGTCCTTATCTTTGAAAGGACACTCCGTGAAATGGTGCATCTAATATGGAAGCAAAATTTCTTAATGTGACATGTGGCAACTCGGTTTCAGGCTCGCGAGGCATTTTACTTTCAAATGAAATTATATTTACGTAACGGCCGAATAGAAAAAGCTTTTTCTATTGAAAAAACATTTTTGTCCGAGGTGAGATTTGAACTTGGGATCTGTTGGTTTGCACGCCACGTACTTTGCAGGCACGACCATTGTTGCCACATGAAACTATATGTATGTCCTCAACCCTCATCCACCTCATATATCCTCATCCTCATCCTCAACCCATTGAACATAGTTTTTTTATTTAATTTTATATTTGAAATTCAATTTAAAATTCATTGAAATTCATTTTTTCCAATGAATTTTTTAAGGTTCTACATATTTTAAATTCAAAACTAATAACTTTTAAATCTAATTATAAAACACCCAATTCATGTTCCAAAATTAAATTTTCCTTTTCAAACATCGTCAATTATTATTATTATTATTATTATTATTAAGTGATGTAAGTACACTAAGAGCTATGCTCTTTTTTAGCAGAACATAACAGAACTATCAAACAAGCAATTTATAATAACAACTCATAAATTCATTTTTCTGGGTTTTCTTGCTGTTCAAACATATATGCTTTAGTGTGATCCTTAAACTTTATAATTCGATAACTTCTGGTGGAAGTATTGCACGTTTTCTTTTGTGTACGCGTATACTTAAACGCAGAGACAGAAATACAATTTTTTGGCGTCCCCAATGAAATAATGAAAAAACTATTATACATAACTTTTAATATTTAAATTGCTTTGATACAAATAACACTATGTGCCAAAATCAGAAAAAATTTCTGTACACGACAGCTCATTATATTTAAATCCCCACGCACACAAGGTAAGGGGTATATTCATTTTGTCACGACGTGTTTAACGCCCATAAGGAGGTGTGGTAGGTAGAGAAATGTATATATTTTCTTGATCAGCTTATCCACCTGAGTTGATTTAGCCATGTCCGTCTGTGTGCCTGTCGACACGATTACAGCCGTAATTTTCAAGCCATTTAAATGAAATTCGATGTATGACTTTCTTTCTAATAAACAAAGATCAAGTTCGAAATAGGCTGAATTGGATGAAAACCGCGCTTACCTCCCATACACCACAGTAATGAAAACACTATAAAGAGGCTTATATATGAGCTACAAAACTGAAGTATCAGTATTTGTATATTTTATGTCAAAACTAAGGTGTGTTAGCAAAATGGATGTCATCCACCCACTAACACGCCCATCTCCCGTACAACCCCTAAATTGAAAACTGTATAAAGAGCCTTCTGTTGAAGATACAAAAGTAACATTAATTATTTATTGATTACCTATTAAAACTAAGGCGTGTTAGAAAACTGAGCGTCATCCACCAACGAACACGCCCACTTCCCATACAACCCCAAAATTTAAAATTCCATTAAAAGGCTTATCTTAAGCTACAGCAAAATAATTGTAAAAACAGTGTGCGTCACCGCCTACGAACACACCCATATACCGCACAGCCCATAATAGTGAAAACTCTATAAATAGGCTAATATTTAAGCTACAAAACTGAAAGTCGGAATTTGTGTATTCTATGTCAAATCTGAAGTGTTTCTGAAACATGGGCGCCATCCATCTACTCACACGACCATCTCTCATAAAACTCAAAAATTGATAACTATAGCAGAGGCGTAGCGAGCTTAAATTGCGCCCGGGGAAAAAAAAATTTTTGGCGCCTCCAATGATATAATGAAGAAATTCTTATATATTAAATATAATTTTTAATATTTAGTACAAATAATTATAATACACCTATTAGATTACTTAAATACACTATGTGACAAAATCAGAAAAAATTTCTCTACACGACAGCTCATTATTTTGCTCGAAAATTGCAAAAAAGAAATTTTAATAGTTACATGTTTTTTTAAAGATTTTTTAAAGTTTTTCTCGCTTTTTTTTCATATATAGTCGCATATATTTAAATATATCTTGTACACTACTTGTTCAATGCTAATAATAACGCCTATCAAACTAAGCCTAATAACATTTCTAATTTTCTACATGTATGTTCAACAAATTTTGGCATTTTGATGAGCAGTTTTTGCGATATCATGATTTAAAAATTTATAAAAAATCGAAAACTTCAACAAGTGCTTCATTTTACCATTTGATCTTAAAACTTAATTTTTAATAGATAATATAGCTTATATGAAAATTCAAAAATACGGTCAGGAGATGTATTTGAGTGAAGACAGTACATTGTATAGTATTTAACTTATTTGATTCAATTTAACACTGATTGATACTGAAATAGTAATAAGAATTTGAAGTGCTTCTCTCAAGTTTGGCAATATATATTTTCATATGAGATTATAAAGGTTAGAAGCTCTTATGGAATTTTAAATTCTATTTCTTTTCTACTACGAAGAAGCATATTGCAGTCACATATTTCGACATGAAGTTCTGTTCCATTTAAATCTGTATTATAAAACCCACTCAAATTTTTAAAATTATTTTCAAGATCGTTATCCGGATTATCCTTATATAATTATATTATAATATATTTATTATAATAAATGTTCAATGTCGAGTAAATATCCCAAATTTGGAATTTAGATCAGGGATGAAAAATGAAAATATCTACCTAATTTCTCAAAAAAGATGTTCCTTTTTGGGCACGAATGTATCTAGAAATATTTACCATTGATTGGTGTTAAATTGATTTTTAGCTTTTATACAAAAAATTTGTATTTAAAACATTCAAAGTAAGCAATTTTGCTTGATATCCAATCAAAGTCAAACAGATCTCGAGCATTTTCCTCCAACCTCCAGCGTAAATATCCATTTGATCTCAGTCTGAGAAACAAGGCATTCTCCAGGATTTCACACTTTTTTCTCCATTTTAGTAGAATAGTTATCTAAGATTTTCTTAGCGATATCTCCATTTACTCTCAAGATTGATATCGCTTTCAAATCTTATTTGATTCTCAATTTTATAATATTGGTTTTCCAACATTTTCTCAGTTTTTCTCCATTTTTTCTCAACTTATGTTTGGGATCAACTAAGAAAATTATTAAAACAGTCTGCTTTATTTTTGTTTAATTTTTATGAATAAAATAGCACATAGAGAATATAAATAAAATAATAAATAACAATAAAATAAATAACAAAAAAATAATAATAACAATAATAATAATAAATTCGCTTCCTCCTTCACTGTCTCCTTGAACCATAAGCAGCTCCAACACTTGCCTCTGTTCTGTTTTAATTTGTTTGTGCTTTTTCACAAAATTCACTATAAAATTTAATTTTAAATTTTCTTTACATATAATTCTTTCTTAACACAAAACTTACGATTTCTGTTTTTTAATATTTTAAGGTCAGGAGATGCATTTGAGTGTAGATCAAAGTTTCGACATTGTACTCCTTTTTATAAAAAACTAAACATAAAAACTTTATTGGGCTCTTTGAAAGTCTTGATTGTAAAAATCGAATAATAAATATACAAGATATATTAAAATATATGCGACTTTATATAAAAAAAGCGAGACAAAATTAAAAAAAAAGAAATAAAAAATGTACTCATCAAAAATTTTTTAACAGCGGCGCATAGTGTTATTGATTACTTAGTGGAAAATTTATTCAACCAAAGGCGAAATATACCCAAAACAAAGCGATTGTACCTAATGTACCTTTAAGGTCAAAAACGTCGGAAAAAAGGTACAATTGTACCAACTTTTTCATCCCTGATTTAGATCCCTTAGTCGTGTAAATTGTGAACTTATTTCCTGCTGCAGACGATCAAGAACGTTTCAATTTCAAACGAGTCAATTTTCCACGCATTTGTCGTCAATATTTTATTCGGATTGTTGTAACGATTTCACATATTTTTACAAAGATTCTTAGTCTTTTCGATAACCTTTTCACAAATCTCGTTACGAATTTCTACAAGTTCAGTTGCCAATTATTTGAGATCATGGAACGCTTCTCTAAAATTCAAAGTTTGCAGCTTCATTTCTGGTACCACTTGTGGCAGTATTTTCATCTGCTAATTTTTCTAATAGGTTTACGTTTTCTTTCAGTCTATTGATAATAACGCTAACCACTTGTAATCTGACGCTCCATCGTTTTACAGATTCACGTTTAACAGTTTTTTTTAAAGCATTTTTAACAATTCCCATCGTAATGTTGAACGTGAGAAAAAGGGATGTATGTTATCAATTATTCCAAAACATATTTCAACGATTGGATCTTGCTTAGCTGCAGTAACTCCTACTTAATTTAATGTGTGGTTATCACAATTTACAAATGTTATTATTTTTTTCTATAATTCTTTGTTGAACGCCAAACATGGGCATCTCCCAAAAAAGGTCCACCAAAAGTGAAGAAAAACATTTAAATAAAGCACTCTAATAGCTTTTAACTTTATTTTTTTTTATTTTGATTAGTATTACTGCTATGTAACTTGAATTTAACTTATTATGATGTATTTTTATTAAAATTTATAATGAACATCTGTACTGTATTTTACTACTGTTGGAAAAATGTGTCACGTCCGTATTCGTGCTTTATCTAATTAAAAAAAGGGAAGAGATAATTCTTATATTTCATAAGTCTTCGAAGAATAGTTATCCTTTGACCTCCATTAACATGCATATTATATATAAAAAAAATTCTCAAAATTACCTAAATTTAGCATATTTCTATACGAGCTTAAAAAAACTTATATTTTTTGTCGCGTCCGTTCCATTGAATGATTGCTGATTACTTTGTACTAATTTGTACCAAATTTTTTTGTACAATTTTGTTTGTCTTGAGAATGATTTGGCGCCCCACTGCGAGTGGCGCCCGGGGCATGATACACCCTCTGCCCCTCTCCCCTCTCGCTACGCCACTGAACTATATAAAGGGGCTTCTGTCGAAGCTTCATAATTAAATTTAGATATTTATTCACTTTACATCAAAACTATGGCGTGTTCGAGAAATGGGCTTGTGTTTACGCTGCAGGAAAACAATTTGATATGAATGTATTTTTGACGCCATTAAAATTTTTTGAAATCTCATACAAAAAGAGCAATAATTTAAGATTTTGTACCCTTACGAATCGGCCGGGGAGGTACTTCAACTTCGGCCAAGTCGAAGAAATACCTTACTAGTTTTTAACCGACTTAAAAAAAGGAGGAGGTTCTCAAGTTGGTTGGTTTCTCTGTTTTTTTTTTTTTGTTTTGTGAATGTATGAACGTCGTCGATTACTCCTAAAGTACTTGCCCGATTGCCGTAATTTTTTGTCAACATATAGAAACCATCAACGCGAAAGTGCCCGTCTACAAAAGTGGGCGGTATTCGACGAAGGGGCATGTCGCTATAAGAAAAACACTGTATCTCAGTAAATATTGCCACTAGAGAAACAAAATTCACTGTAAAATTAGAAGGGCAGGCACAAATATTAAAAACTACAATCACTTAAGTGGGCGTTGTTCTAAAAAAGGGTGTGGCAATATTGGAAAAACTCTGTTTCTCGTATAAAATTGACACAAGAGTACTGAAATTTAGTACAGAGGTAGGCACAATTATTGAATATTACTATCACGAAATTGGGCGTTATTCCACAAAGGGGTGTGGCAATATAAGACAATTACTGTATCTCGACTAATATTGACACAACGGTACGGAAATTTATAACAGCGGTAGGCACAATAAGTACAAATTTTTGTAAAAAAAAAATGGGCGTTATTCCATAAGGGGTAAAAAAAACACTGTACCTCGAATAATATTGACACTAGAGTACTAAAGTTTACTACAGAGTTAGGCACAAGTATAAAAAATTAATTTAAAAAAAGTGGGCGTTGTTTGATACAGGGGTGTGATAATATTTCAAACACATTGTATCTCGAATAATATTGACACTAGAATACTGATATTTAGTACAGAGGTAGGCACAATTATTACAAAATAATACCAAGGAAGTGAGCGTTATTCGACTAAGGGTGTGGCAGTGTTTGAAAAAAAATGTATAATTTTGACACAAGGGTGATAAAATCCATTGTTATAATTGGTAGAATTATTGAAAACACTATGACAAAGTTGGCGAAATTCGACAACGAGGCGTGTCACTATTAGAAAAAACACTATATTTCAGTCAATATTGATACTAGGGTATTGAAATCAAAACAAGAAAAGGTAGAGTTATAACAAAACACAATCAAGAAAGTAGATTAGATTCAACAAAGAGGCGTGTCACAATTAAAAAACACTGCATATCAGTAAATATTGAAACTTAAGTGCTTATATTTGGTAGGTGGGTAGGTAGAATAATAAAAAAGGTGGGAGAGATTATAAATAGCGTGAGGCACTTTAAGGAAATACTCTATATCGGTTAATACTGATGCTAGGAAACTGAAATTAGGTGCAGGGCAAGGTTCAATTATTTTAAAGTATGATCAATAAAGTACATAGGCGCGATTCAAAATAGGGCATGACACTTTAATAAAAATTGTAACGAGCCAGAAATTGAAAATAACCAACAAACCATGAAATAGTGAAATTCTCCTTAATAATTCTTGCAAGTATATTAAAAAATTCAAAAGAGTAAAGAATAAGAAACGACAGAAAAAATATTTTTTAATTATGAGCTTCATAATTGTGTTTACAAACTTTTCCTAAAATTATTCATATTCTCTGAAAAGGAAGAAATAAAAACTTTTTAACAAAAAAAAACTTTTAATTTAGTTATGAGCTTAAATAATTGTGTTTACAAACTTTTCCTAAAATTTTTCATATTCTCTGAAAAGTAAGAAATAAAAACTTTTTAACAAAAAAAAAACCTACTTCAAAATCACTACAAAATAAAAAATAATTTAAAATTACTTTTTCTATTAATCGTGGTAAAATTTGATAATTTATTTATATATATTATTATATTGGAAATCTGATTATTTTAACTATTCCTAATTTTAATTTTGATATTTTATTTATATATATAATTTATTTATATTTATTATTATATTGGAAATCTGATTATTTTAACTTTTCCTAATTTTTTTTATGTTTGTCATTAATATATTATTTTTTTATGACAATTAAAGCTTCGAAATCGGCGCTAATAAAATCATTTTTTTTTGTGAAGCTGCAACACACAATAGCATATCAATGTCAGTTTTGCAAGCTCAATCAAACAGGAGATTGAGAATGTTTATGTATGCAAAGCTTTTAAAATTACTTTTAAACTAAAATTAATAAAAAAAAGTTGAAATTAGGGCAGGGATGGTAAAAATATCCGGATTAAATGACAAAGATTAGCACCGACTACAAAGCTTTTATTATCACAAAAAAAATAATATATTTATGAGAAAAATAAAACATATTAGGAAAAGTTAAAAAAATAAGATTTCCAATATAATAATGTATATAAATAAATTATCAGTTTTACCACGATTAATAGGAAAAGTAATTTAAAATTATTTTTTACTTTGAAGTGATTTTGAAGTGGGTTTTTTTTTGTTAAAAAGTTTTTATTAGTAGAATATGTCTGACTTTCTCTCACACCTGTTTTACAAACAGTTGATACGTCAGCATATTGGATGTGGTTGCGACTTTTAAAATTATGACCTTCGATATTTGTTTCACAAAAATAACAATCTTCTGGCTTATGAATCACTTGTCGATGCCAAACCAATGGACTTGAAAAAGGTTTTTAGATTTAAATGTTTTTAGTTCTGCACAGCAAGTCGAACAAGCAAATTTGGTTCAAATCAACAGTTTTCAACAAAAGTGAGGTCAGAAACATTATAATCTATAACAGCTTTTCTTTTTTAATTCAAAACGATGTTCCTTGTCGACAAGTAATCCGCACACGTAACAAAAATAATCGCGTTAATTACACATTACGTAAAATAGAATATAACAGCCGATAACTTGAACGCACTGTCAAGGCCATGCGTTAATATTTTGTATTTTGTTTTGATCTTGACAAAAATGCACTGTTAAAAAGATAAAGCCTTTTATACTGTTTCACAAATACGCGCACAGTAGTTACTTACTTTTGTAAGGACTCCAAAAGTGAGGAATACAAAGTACAGTGCCGTGTGATGTTTTGAAAATAATTTGTTTTTCGAAAACGTTCCATAAACTCGTCAATTATAACCCGATTTTTTAAAACATACACTCACTGCACTCGTTCAAAAAAGTTCTTTCAGAATTTTAATTTAAAAATGTGGTATTCTGTGGAAACTATGCTTAAAAAAAATTGTCAAAGTTTGGAAAATGCGAAAAATTGTCAAAATTTTTGCATTTACTTGATAAATACACGTAGCAATAGCATTAGAACCATAAAATGTTATATATCTTTAGGATGGTTTCAAAAAATGATAGCTAGAAATTAAAAATCGGTTGATAACTGATTGAGTTTCTTGGTTAGAACTGAGTGAAGGTACGCAATACTGGTTTTTGTTAGTAAATCAACATTTTGAGGGTGTAAGGCGACTTTTTTCGCTGTTTCCTAGTGTACTCCACCAGACCTACAATCTAAACTAGATCACTTCAAATGTGGAAAATGACCGCCACACCGTGTTGTCCGTGTAGAACCTAAAATACTGTAAATAGCTTTTCCAAAATTTAACAGTATATTCTGAACTATAATTTACACGAAATAAAAACTAAATCAATTTTTCGAAAAATATAAACCAGAGACATCAATAATTTTTATAATATTGTCGATGCTTATTTTAAACGGTATTTAGTGTGAATAGTTAAACAATGATGAATTTGAAAGAAATATTGGCTAATTTTTACCAATATTTTTAAAAATCGATAGATAATATTTTTGGCTATATCAGGTTTTTAAATGATGCCATTGATGCGGTCAAAAAATTATCTTTTTGGCATCAACAGCTTCTAACTTTTGTCATTACAGTTTTAGCTGATCCTTGTTCACCAAAAAAGTCACGTGGCTGCATATTGAGATTCGCAGCCAATGTAATGGATATGTTAAGCTTCAAACGGAATCCATCACAACGGAATCATCACAAAGTGCAACCGTTGCAGCAACAAATAGTTTCAATAACTTTCTGAAAACTAAGAGGGTGTGTTAACAGTATCAATATCGTCGGTCACGCCCACTTTTTTTAATCCGATTTTTATGGCATGACACCTTTTTCGGCACCTCTGCATGTATGATTGTTAAGTACTTAGCTTTCCAGTATGAGGGGAGTTAATTTATTTCCAATGTTTCCCCTCCGCATGCACTTTCAAACAACGATTGGGTTAAGAGTGAGAGTGAGTGAGTGGACAAGTCATGTAGCAAACAAATGGAGGTGTGAGGTATGCAGCGCGTAACTCGTTGCAAAGCATGTAACGAGTTCTTGATTCAACGATTCGCCGTTGATTTCGTGTGGTAGCGCTTCAATCGCTAAACCGGACTTACAGCTTAGGTGAGAAGGTGTGGTTGTTGAACCTACCTTTTCTCATAAGCATGCCATGTGAAGGGGTGTGATAATACGCTATTAAACGAGTGCTATCATGGACACAGCCCACTGGAAGATGTTCGGATTGAAGTATAGATATATAAAGCGCTCACTCTGACTCAGGCGCAAACAGAACCCAACTGGAAGTGGTACTCTATTTATTTCACTCACAGAATTCTCTCTTTTAAAGTTGATTTCTCTCATGTTCGAACAATCAACTAGTGCGCACTTACTCTACTGCACGGTTCTGCACGTCACTACAGACGCAACTCGGTCTGTAGGCACAACTAGTTTGTGCTCGAACGTGATTACGTGCGCTTCGTGAGTGTAAACAAACGCGCAAGGAACAAGTTCGAGCACCGGCTTGACGCCGCGTGCGTAAATAAAACACGTCCAGCAAAATTTAAGACATCGGCTATAATCATATGTATAAGAAAACGACGGAAATTTATCTGATTTGACAACAGGTCACGGTTCCTGTCTTTTGAATCTCTGCAACAGTGGATGAAAAGGATGATTTTATGTATAAGAATTTTTACGTACGTACTTGCATTGCCGCCGCCAAATAGATAAACAACAATAATAATAATAACAACAGATGTATGTGACTGGGTTCTAATGCTGTGGAACACATACAAAGCAGAGGGTACTACCTGAATTTGTAAATTGTTTTTGGCATGAACCATCAATGCTTCAATTCAGCTGTCATGGCTCGTGGTTGCCACTGTCAATGTGTCAAGCCCTGTCAAATGTAACTGTTTTGCGTACAATATCTACTCAGCAGCAAGTGTCAAAGTAATAAAAACAACTTATATGATCTAATGTGTCTAATTATTCGTGTTAAACATTTTAAAACAGAGTCATTTACAATAACAAAAACAAACAGCAGAGATACAAACTACTTAACTCGGTTTTTGTTAATCAGCTGTATAAAAGTAAATATGTCAAAAGCCAGTGAAATGGCGCCATTTACACAGACCGATTATGGATATCCGTCGGCAAATCAGGTAATATACTATATAAAAGGTATTAATCAATAAATTATATTGTGGTTGCTGCACCCAGAAGCGTAGCAAGGGAGGTCGGGGATACTTCCACCCCGGATGCACGGCTACAAATACAAGGGGTGTACAATTTGCCCCGGGTACCAGTATTTCGATAATTTTTTTTTTATTTCTCAAACAGACAGCAAAAGTGATAAAATACCTAAGTTAAAAAATGTGTGTCCTATTTTTTAATTGCTGTTTCAAAATTTAAAATTCTACTTGGAAAAAAATTGTCTAAACAATGAGGAGGAAACATTTCATAAGCATTGAAATTATTCTCACAATTTGTGTATCAGTAGCTCAGTATCAATATCAGTAATTCTTGCGGTAGGAGTTTTTCAAAATTAAAATTAATTAAGACTTATTAATGAATGGTCTTCCAATATTGATTTCGATGAGGTTACTTAAAATTTTGCAATTTTGCTCTTAAATTTAAAAAAGTAAATTTTTAAGATAGCACACAATGCATCGAAATGGTACGATATAGGAAAAAAATTTTATTATTTTTTTTATAACCTAGAATATTGAACCATATTATTAAGTTAAATACAATTTTAAAGAGTTTTAAAAATATCTTTAATTATAAACAAAAGCGATCCTTTTTTACTAAACCTGTTTATTTGAAGAAAATTAAATAAATTAAAATTGAGTTAATATTTTAAAAAATTAAGCATGTTTTTTCCATGAATTTATTTTGATTCTGAAAATAATTTTGTTGAGTACTTTTTGTTAAAAAATTTTCTTTACCAAAAAAAAAAAACATCAAAAAATTTCGAGTTTTAATAAGTTTCAACAAAAACAAAATTCTTGGATTTGAAACTTTTCTGTAAATTTGTTTGAAGTATTTACTTTTGACTTTCAAAATATTATCTCCACCTTTTCATAAACAAGAAAGTTATGTAGGTTAAAAAAGTAGCATTTTGCGAAAAATTGTAATTTTTGGTAACGATAACGATTTTGCATTTTTTTCATTTCTTTAGCCAGCACTGATAAAACAACATTTTCAAAACGAGCAGAAACTTGCTACTTTTAGACGTTAAACCCAGATTTTGCTCCTTTAATGTTTATTTTCATTTTAAAAACGGACATTTAAAAATGAGTTTCTAAAAAGTTCGTTTGATTTTCTATAAAAAACATTTTAACAGCAGCTTTTAAAACTTTCGTTTGGTATTTTAAAGTAACATTTTAAAATAGCTTCCAATTCTTTAAATCAAACATTTAAGGGGCCTGTCACGCACTGAGCGACTGAGCGAGCGGTTTAAAATTTTTCCCATATGAACAGATATTCGCTCAGGAAATTCAAACATGTTCTATAGCTAAGCGACGTCGTACAGTGCAACGAGGCGGCAAAAAATAGTTCATGAAAAAAGATGTCACAAATTTGAAAAAATAATTATGATGATTTTTAGTAAAGAACCTTAATAAGTGAATCTTAAAGAATTCTGCGATACCTTTTTATTAATGGAATTTATGCTCTTTATATTTTGCCTTAAAAATTTAAAGAAATTTCAGTTTTTGCAGTTTAGTGCTGAATATTTTCAAATAACGTTTAAACTTTAATATAACTTTTATGCGAAGCTGATGATATTGACATCATTGGCGATAAAACGCGCAAAGTCAGTGCAGCATTCTCCAGGCTACAAAAAGAGTCGAGTCGAACGGGTCTTGCAGTGAACGCAGATAAAACGAAGTATCTTGTGTCAACAAACAAAGAGTCCCAGCGTCTTGGAAACCACGTCACTGTTGAAAACACCTCCTTTGAGGTACTGAAGGACTTTGTTTACCTAGGATACAGCATTAACTCCTTGAACAATATCAGAATTGAGATTAAGCGAAGGATAACTCTTGCCAACAGGTATAACTTTGGGCTCAGTAGGCAATTGAGAAGCAGAGCTCTCTCTCTCGACGAACAAAACTGACGCTCTATAAGTCAATAATCATGCCCGTCCTAATATACGCCTCACAAGCCTGGACGTTGAACAGCTCTGATGAAAGGACTTTGGGAGCGTTCGAGAGAAAAATCCTTCGCAAGATCTATGGTCCAATCTGCGTCAATGGCGAGTACCGAATACGATGGAACTACGAGCTGTATGAGCTATATGCCGACATCGATATAGTTTAGCGTATTAAAATAGAGCGGCTTCGCTGGCTAGGTCATGTCGAGAGAATGAACGACGAAGCTCCAGCGAAAAAAATATTGGATTCGGTACCCAGCGGTACCCAACGCAGAGGAGGAAGACTGCATCTCCGTTGGAAAGACCAGGCATTGGATAACCTGACAACGCTTGGAGTTTCCAACTGGCGCCAGCAAGCGCACGACAAAAGAGGCTGGCGAAAATTCTTAGACCAGGCCAAAACCGACCAACGGTTGTAAGCGCCATCTAAGTAAGTAAGTATACATTAATTAAAAAAAATTTTTGTACACCAAAAAAAAAGTCCATGAAATCATAAAATAGCAAAAGTTGTTTTTATTATTAGGTATGTTTCAGAACAACTCTTTCAGATAACATTTTCGAAAAGTTCAGTTGGCCTTTGCAATATTAAGGATTTTATGACCTTTTTCCTAGATCATGTTTTGGCAAAAATGCGCAAATTTATATGGAAAAATAACAAATTTTTTACAAAGTTTCAAACGCAAAAAAAAACTTGCATCTTTAATTTTTGTTATTTTTAAGTATATTTCAGAACAACTTTCTAAGCACATTTCCAAAAAGTTCTGCTGGGACTTCACAATATTAAAGATTTTATGACCCTTTTCCTGAAAATGTTTGACATTTTGACAAAACAAATATATTCTTAAAAATTCAATTATTAATATCGAAAAATTTCTTAAGTAAAGTTCAATGATTTATTACGGGCTTTCAATTTCTCAAATCAAAATGGTACGTTAAGATGGTAGAAACTGAGGTTCGGTGGGTCAGTACTATAAGGGGTCATCTGAGGTTAATGATTTCCAGAGACAAGAACAACAACATATCGTTCTCTAATATCGGACAATAAATACCGAAGATATAAAGAAATATGTCGATGCGCGACCCCTTTGTTCGGTCAAAAAAAAAATTTATTTTTCGAAGCCTTCATTCAATAATGCTTCAGATTAACTGGTGTGTGGCGACATTTTTTTTTGTTGTGCCTATAAGGCGAGACGGTACTGTTCATAAAACGTTGGTTCATGGGTGTGATATTATAAAACATTTCAGTGTTCCTATTGGGTTTCTTACTGAAGACGCACTTGAAGCCAGACATAAAAAATTCCGAAGATTTCGTTAGATAACACTAGAAAAACCCAAGACAGTTGACTAATAGTGACATTTCGTCCCGTTTATTACTATAGTCTAAGACGCTTATATCAGCAGAGTGGAAAATGGGTGCTAGCAAGCAGCAGAATGATTAAGATATAGCCTTTTCTTGAAATAGATACAGAGACTGAAGATGAAAATATGGAAAATAATATACTCTCACAAATTCTTCGTTTCATCTAGTTCATCTAGTTTTTATGATATATATTTGAGTGAATTTTTGTAGAAGGTTATTTTCAAAATAATTACAAACATGAATTTATTTTTATTTATTTATAAAACCATAATTTAATATTAAAATCTTAAATTAAGTTAAAAAGAGCAATGGCTGCTAAGGCCTTCAGCTTATTTCGAAGTGAATTTATAACTATTTATACAATGGTTGGCTTAATAAAGGAGGATAAAATAAATTTTGTTTTTGTTTTTGTTTTTTTTTTTTTTTTTTTTTTTTTTTTTTAACTAGATATAAAATGAGATATGTAACAATAAATTGTAGTACAGTTTATATATAACATTTATAGCTGGAAGTTTTTTGTTAATTCATATCAATAAATGAGTTCTAAAAAATTATTACACATAAGTTTTGTTTCTGTTTTTCCATTTATGAATCAAATATTATGATACAAGTTTGTTGATTTTAAAAAGTTAATAACATGTTCAATATATGTAGAAGTTGGATTAAAAAGACAATGAACAGGATCATTGTTGTTAAATATTTGTTTTCTTTGAGCGCTTAATGCCGGGCAATCAGATAAAATGTGTTGAATAGACATAAGAGTGCTGTAGCTGCAGAATGGACACTTGGGGGGAATTGTGCTGTTAAGTAAATGTTCATGAGTTAGTTTGCTGTGACCAAGACGTAATCTTTCAAATTTTGTTAAAGCAAGTCTGGTTAAGTTGGGATTGTAGTCAAATCTTAAAAAATCATTTATGGTTAATTTGTTTATGTTGTGTGTTTTATACCACGAAGAAGTCTTATTCCATGTCATAAGTGACTGTTTCCGGGTAAATTTTTGTTTAAGATATCTTACTATGTCTTTTGCGTTGGTATTCGTAGTAGTAAAAACAGGAGATTTTGTTGCAAGTTTGGCAGACTTATCGGCATATTCATTCCCGATTATATTCGTATGTCCTGGAATCCAAACTAAAACTATTTTGGGAAACTTTTCTGAAAGTGTATTTCTGATCAGAGTAGGGTAATGATCGTTATTATTTATATTGTCAATTGCTTCAAGGGAGGAAAGAGAATCAGAGCATATAGCAAATTTTCCTCTTTTAGATTTAATCAGGTCTATTGCTGATGCAATAGCAATAATTTCTGCAGTGTATATTGAGGTAAAATTCGGACAATTCGATATAGTTAGTATAGAATTCTCTGTTGTTACACTGTATCCAGTGCTATTATTTGTTTTCGAACCATCAGTAAATAAAAATGTTCGATTTCCTAGTTCGCATTTAAGCTGATTGAAAGCTTGACTAAAAGTTTGGTGTGAAGTTGTGTTTTTATTGAATTGACAAAGATTAAAATTTACAATTGGGTTCTGATTGCGCCATGGTGGTGACATGTATTTTGCATGTTTCATTGGAAGATACGGCAAATTAAGCATTTTACATGAGGATATGATTTTTGAAATAGTGGAAGGACACTTTAATTTTTTTTTAATGTTTCGGTGTCTTTTTAATATATGGTTTAAAGGAGTGTTGCAACTATTTATTAATGTTTTGAAAAGTTTATTAGTTATGAACTTGCTTCTTGCTCTAATGGGTTGTAAGCCAGTCTCGAAAAGAATATTGCTAATCGGCGTTGTACGATATGCACCAATAGCTGTTCTTAAAGAAGAATTGAATAACGTTTTTATTTTGTTAAGTTGTGTTTTAGGGGCAGATCCATATAAAAAAAGGCCATAGTCTATCTTCGATATTATAAGAGATTTGACTGCAGAGACTAATGTGTGAGTATTGCAATTATATTTTACACTTGAAAGGCATTTTATTATGTTGAGTCTTTGGGCAAGTGATTGTTGCAAACTAAGAATGTGAGAATTCCAATTGAATTTTTTATTTAAAATTATTCCCAGAATTTTTAATTTATCAACAGGTTCAATTTGGATATTATGGCTACTGACCCTGCAGTAACAATTATGCTTACGACATACATGTAAATGTTTACATTTTTCTATGGACAGAACTGCCCCTGAATAGTTACACCATCCTTGAATATTTTCAAATAATGAGTCCAAGTTAATATTTAGGTTTTTTTCTTTCTTTTGTTCAATAATAAGGTGAAAATCATCGGCATAAGCACAAAATTTTATTTCTTTATTCATTTTAATGGTGTCACATAATTTATTATATGCTGTAAGAAATAAAATGACCGAAAGGGGAGAGCCCTGAGGTATTCCGTTGAACAAGTCATTAGTATTAGAATAAGTCTTGCCAACTCTTACAATTATTTTTCTATTTCTCATAAAGTTAAGAACATAGTTTTTTATTTTTGGACCTACTTGCCATTGATGAAGTTGGTCTATAACAGAGTGTAAGCCAATTTTATCAAACGCTTTGGCAAAGTCTAGTGATATAACTGAAATGTGCTTCTTTTTTGATAAAGAGTTCGTTATCAGATGATCCAAGTATAAAAGAGCATCAGTTGTCGACTTTCTTCTCTTAAAACCTATTTGGTTATTGTCAATAAGGTTGTTGTTGGTAACGAACCACCATATTCTATTAGCTATTATTTTGTCCATCAGTTTTGCACAGCACGAATTTAAAGATATTGGCCGGTAAGATTTTAAAATAGTTTTGTCAGATTTAGCTTTCAATATGGGAACAACAACTGAGTTTTTAAAAGACTGAGGAATGTAAGAATTAAAAATGCTATTGTATAGGTGTAATAACCTTGATGTCATAGGTGTTGATAAATTACGAATCATGGAATAAGAAATTCTATCGTGTCCAGGAGTATGTCCTTTAAGACCTTTTTAAAGCTGCCTGAAATTCAATTAAATTGATATCAGTTTCAATTGCCAAGGCATATTTATTTAAAGTGGTACTGAAATGGGTGCTTATAACTCTCTGTTTATGGATAACAAAATCTGGTGGAAAGTTAGAGTTAGACGATTCTTTAGACCAATATGAGCAAAAAGCATCTGCTATAGCCTTAGGATCACATATTGTTGAATTAACTGAGTTTGGTTTTATTACGCAATGTATACCATGAGTTGACTTGTATCCGCTAAAGCGTCTTATGTTGGACCAAATTTTTTCAATTGATGAAGACGGATTGATTTCCGAAGTAAAATTATCAATGGATATTTTTTTGGCTTCTTTTATTTCTCTTTTATATAAGGCATTTGTTTTTTTGTAGTTCATTATATTATGCTGATTGATATTACGTTTTAAAGCTTGCCAATATTTGTTTTTACTTTCTTTGAGTTTCTGAAGGTTATTATTCCACCATGGAACTGTGCGTGCGTGTTTGACTGGACTCGATTGGGGGATCGAGGAATGTGCGCTTTGTAATATAATTTTTCTGATTGTGGCGGTTTCTTTATTGATATTTGTAGAAAAAGGTCTGGTTTCATTTAAAATAGTGGAATTTTTTTCAAAAAGTGGCCAGTTGGCTAATTTTACATTAAACCGGGGTTTCATTGATTGTGCTTCTTGTGTCTGTGTTTGAAAAAGAGATATAAGTATAGGAAAGTGGTCACTTCCGTGTAAATCATTTTGAATAGACCAGTCAGATGCAATGGCTATGTCAGGGGAGCAAAAAGTGACGTCAATGTGTGTAAAAGTATTAAGTGTTGTGAAATGAGTTGGGGATCCATCATTCAAGATAACATAGTTAGACTGAGTAATAAACTTCGCTAAGGTATTGCCTCTGCGATTGTTGACAGGGGAGCCCCACATATTATGCCATGAATTGAAATCACCTGTTACTAAGTAATGTCTGTTTGAACTAATTAAAATATTTTCTAAGTTTTTTTTATTAAAATTTCGAGAAGGAGAAATATAAGTGGAAATAACTGTCATTTTTATTGATGATTGTATTTCTACAGCAACTGCATCGAAGTCGTTACTGAGTGAAATGGTGTTATGTTGAATTGAATTGTGTATAAGAAGGGCTACGCCCCCGTAAGAATTTGTTGTGTTGATGGTATAGAGAGAGTAATTGATTGGGATTGGTATTTTATCATTAGATTTTATATGTGTTTCCTGCAATGATATAACTTTAGGATTTAATTGTTTTATAAGTACAAGTAAGTTATTGTAATTATTAGAGTATCCTCTGATATTCCATTGTACTATTTTAATTGTCATTATTATATATAGGGGTAAATATGTCTATCAATATAAATAAGATTAAATTGGTTAAAATTACTATAATAAATAACTTTAAAATACTTTAATAAATTAAGTGTTAGTTTTTAGATATATTAGTTATATGATCATTCATACATAGGTTGATCGACGATTGCTCCCATAGTGACGGACTTATCTGGCTGTTTACTGTTAGTTTTTGTACTTTTCATTTTCTTTAGTTGTGACTGTAGCCGTTTGGACATATTTCTTGGGTAAATTTTGGTATTTTGTTTCGCCGCATTTCCAGATGTAGAAGCCTTTGCTTGGGAATCAGATTCGGAATCACTTGGTAAATCACAATAATTAGTTAAAGTGCGATTGGTAGTTGAAGCAGCTATATGTGGTGAATTCGTAATTTTTTCCAAAAGTTTCGTTGTCGGATTTGTTAAATTTGATTGTTGTCTGTTTGATTGTTGCTGGTTACGAATAATTGATGAAAACGGTGTTTCGTGTTGGTGACGTTCATTATATATGGCAATTGCTGTTCTGTGATCCACTTTATTGGTTGTTTTAATTGCTTGAAGTTCTTGTTGCTTTACGAATATTGGACACTTTTTATCAGTAGCGGGATGGTTGCTTGGTTGAATATTGAGAGTATTGCAATTAATGCAATTGTCGTTGTTATTGCATTTTTCATTAGCATCATCATTGAGATGATAGTTGTTTGCACATTTATAGCAAACTTTAGTGTTTTTGCAAAATTTAGATGTATGACCGTATCGAAAACATTTATTACAGCGAAGGGGCTGAGGAATATAGGGCCGAATATTTACATTTTCATAGCCGATTTTAATTTGAAGAGGTAAAATTGATGTAGCAAATGTCATTATAATAAGCCCTGTTTCGACAAGATTGTCACTAGATTTTTTATATATTTTTTTAACTTCACAAACATTTTGAGATTTCAATTCTAAGCGAATAGTTTCTTCTGGGATTCCTCTGAGGTCGTTACAATATATAACACCCTTTGAATGATTCAGTGTTTTGTGCTCAGTTATTTCAACAGAAATTGTATTGGAAAGAGCAATTGATGTTGTTAGTTTGTTAGCTTGTAAATTATTTTTTGTTGTTATTAAGATTGTACCGTTTCTTGTTTTCTTACACTCTTCGACCTCACCTCCACATGTTGAGTCGATGGCCTTTTTAATTAAAAAAGGTGAGACACTTGAGAGATTGTCTGAACTATTGGTTCTGCACATCACAAGATAATGTGGACCAACATTTTGAAAACTAGATGCTTTAGTTTTGTCCCATTGAAGGGAGGGAAGGTCAGGGGGATCCTTCATTTTTGTTCACTTATTAATTCACACGTGAACTCTGTTAAACACAAAAACTCACTTTAGTTTTTCTTTTTGTTTGTTTGTCTTGGTTTTATATAACCTCAACACTATTTATTTGTATTATTTAATTGTTTGTATTAGTTTTTGCACTAAATGTACTTTTTATTATGCACTTTCAACTCACTGCACTTATTTAATAATATGTTAATAGCAGCTTAATTGATTTAACAAATAAAGAAAAAATGTTCAAATATTTTATAAATTTTCAACGAATTTATTTTTATAATTTCGGATGATAAGAAAAGCACACGTTGTTGCTTTGAAAATTTTTCAAAACTGACAAACATGAATTATTTTATGTGAATATTATGAATTGTAAACAGTAAAAAATATGAGGATAAAGTTTATACTATTTGTTATAAATATAAATCCATACCAAATATTTTATACCATAAAAACGTATAAACCAATTTTATACAAAGGTGGCATAGATTTTATCCAAAAAGTGTATAAAATGTATTTACACCAGGTTGGTTTACATTTTTATCAGCAAAAGTATAATATCTTTTTGAACCACATTTGGTTACTTTTAATAGCAAAATTGTATAAAAATATGAGGCACACATGTAAACATATACCACGTTTATCCGACGCTTCAAGTCGATATAATCGAAGTCGCTTCGACTCAAACCATTCCATAAACTGAACCTCAAACCGTCTTGAAAGTTTCAAAGCGATTCAGTAAGACCTCATTTTAAATCGGTTCTTAAAATTTCAAGTCGCTTTGAAAGTACGCATAAACAAGTTTTTATTTTGCAACCGTTCTGAAAATCGTTCGCAGTGTTCTAGCTGTCAAACTTTGTTGAGCACAGTGACAGAATGTACATTGACTTGTCAAATTGTGAAAACGCTTCTACAATCGCTTTCACTGTAACCGACTCAGTGTTTTTGTATAAACACTCTACTTTTAACCGTACTGTGACAAAACGAAATAAATGAATGCGCTTTAACGTGCCGGATAAACGTGGTATTAGATAAAATATGTTAATATGTGTTACATTTAAAGTTATAAATCAGGAATAATATTTAGATTTCAATTGATAGTCAAAACTGTCTAACAGAATTTGACAGAAAAAATAAAGATTAAAAAATTGTACTCATTTTGAAATTTGCATGTTTAATCATGTTGGCAGAGCTTCCAATTCAAGCGCAATATGTTTGTCACAAAATGTGTGTACAAAAAAATATTCAACGAAACTTAAAACGAATCTGACGAAAACTGATTGTCTGCCAGCATCTCCGAAGATCGGTAGCTTCGAAAACTCGACTTGTACGTGAAAGCCGATTGGCTCGTGAGCTAAAATAACTGTTTAAATTGCAATGCAAGTTTTATACTATAGAGTGGGATAAAACTTATAATAAATTTAGAATAAAACAAGTTTATACTACAGAAATGTTATAAAAAAGATAAAATTTACTCTCAAACTTTTAACTGTGTATTTAATAAAGTTAATTCTTAATTTGTCGGCTATATATTTTTATAGGCAAACAATTGCAAACTGTTTTTTACGTTAATCTTAATTTGGGAATGTTTCAGGTAATTTTTAAAGTAAGCGTGGTATATGGCTCAAATATACAGTGGCTCAAAGTAATAATCGAACAAACTTAAAAATTTCATTGAAATCCAAATTTAAGTTATTTTGATGGTCTAACTAGAAAGTTTTTATATATTTTCAAAAGAGTATTAGTGGTTTATATAAAATAATTAAAAGAATAATGAATTAACTGTTCATTGATTTCAAAAAATAAAAAAACAAAATCAATAACGAAAACCAACATCAAAGTAATAATGGAACACGACGTTTATTTATAAAAACATGAGCAAAATTATTAAAAAAAACACAGAGTTAATAATAAGTTGATAAGCCCTTCTATTAAATAACCGTTTACAAATGATTTCGCATTGATACACCTGTTTTCGGCAGTAGGACGGCTCCCTATTCTCCCACTCCTCAATAAGGGCTGTTTTTCGCTGATCACGTGTAGAAATTGTGTGATTTTTCAACTTTCCTTCGGGTTACTCCATGTATGCTCAATAGGATTGAGGTCTGCAAATTTGGATGGAGTTTCTTAGACATGTGGGAAATTATTAAGAAGTTAGCTTCTCACATTATAGGCTTTGTGTCTCGGATCGTTAGCCTGGCCAAATGATAATGAACTCTCAATGCCCAACTTTCTCACACTTTTTTTCAAAATATTCTTCAATATATTAAAGTAGTGAAAGTAAACAGTGAAAGCTCCCATAAGCGCACACCGATGGTAAACAGAGCTGTAAAATTTGCATTCATATTCAGAATTTTAAATACAAAGAATAACGACACAAGAATGCATTCAATTTATACAAAATTGATTCACGAATAAAATTTCGAATTCACACTCAATTTTAAAAAATTGATTTATTATTCATTTCGATTATTCATTTTTCATTATTCAGAATAATGCATTAATTTTTTTATTCAATTGAATGCTATAAATAAAGAATGCAATTCACAAGGAATCGTTATTCATTTTGCATTCATGTATTAATTTTTTATTCATTATTAATTTTTTATTCATTATTTATTTATTCATTAATAATTTTTAATTCATTATTAATTTTTTATTCAGTATTAATTTTTTAATTATTATTCATTTTTTATTCATTATTAATTTTTAATTCATTGTTAATTTTTAATTCAGTATTAATTTTTTATTGATTATTCATTTTTATTCATAATTAATTTTTTATTCATTATTCATATTCATGTTTTATTCATAATTAATTTTTTATTCATTATTCATATTCATGTTATTCATTTTGTATTCATACTATTGCTTTGTGTTAATTTTTTAACCAAAGTAGAATATTTTTAATTTGGTAACTAGATGCAGTGCAGCCCAATAGCAAGAATAATATAAAAAATTATTGAAATTTAATTTTTTCTTTAATAAATTTATGAAATATTTCAGAAAATAACTTATTTACATACTTATTTGGTAATAATACATGAAAACAAAATTTAAATAATATTCACTTATTTAGTTAAGGCATTTTTAAGTCCCCTAAGCCCACCCTGAGCACAGGACAAGCCTCCAAGTCTCCGATACTTACACTTCTGCACGTAAGTAAAAATATTCTACTTTGGTTGAAAAATTGACACAAAGCCATGGTGTGAATAAAAAATGAATAATGAATAAAATATGAATAATGAATAAAAAATGAATAATGAATAATTAATAAAAAATTAATAATGAATAAAAAATGAATAATGAATTAGAAATGAATAATGATAAAAAATGGATTCATGAATGCAAAATGAATAACGATTCTTTGCGAATTGCATTCTTTGTGAAAAGCATTCTTTATGAATAGCATTCATTGGAATAAAGCAATGAATGCACTTTTCAGAATAACGAAAAATGAATAATAGAAATGAATAATGAATCAATTTCTTAAAATTGAATGTGAATTCAAAATTTTATTAATTGATCAATATTGTATTCATTGAATGCATTCTTTTTTTGTTACTCACTGATGGTAACCCACTTTTTGTGCGTATAAAAGAGATGTCCGCCTATGGGAATTTCGTAAGAAAATTATATCGAAATTCAAATTAAAATCATGGGCACTGCGATATTCTGTGATATTCTTTGCCAATGAGATTTGATTATTTCTTTGTTTCTTACAATCAATGCTGGCTGTGCTTTGCACATATTTCATCGTTTTGCTAAAGTTCGAACAGAAACTTGATCACTTTCATAAGAGTTTATTATTTTTAGTTTTTCTTTCAATGTTAAACACTATTTAATTGATGACATTGTGCAAGAGTCAACTGTAGACAGTAAATATTGTTCTCGAAAAAAATTTCAAACTTAAGCAAATGCTCAAACTTCTTTTACTAAACCGTTCCAAGTGAACCGCGCAAAAGTATGATTACATAAATTCGTAATAAAAAACACGTCGAACTGTCAAAAATACATAAAACAAAAGAATGAAAAGCAGTATTAATTGTAATAAAAGAAGACAAAATTGTCCGCTTATTAGAGCTTCGCGTCCGCTTATGGGAGACTTTTTCAAAAAAAATTGTTTGTGTGTCCGAGTATTTTCTATGGAAAAAAACAAAAACTGTTCGTACCCAAGAATGTATTGGCTTATGGGAAATGTCCGCTCATAAGAGCGTCCGTCTATGGGAGCTTGCACTGTTTATAGAAATTGCAGAAGAGAAATTGAAGATAATAAATTCAAATTTTTTTTATATGTGCGGTAGACGTGTCCTTGGACAGATTTCAAAAAATTTTTAAAGTAATTTTCACAGCTAAAACAAACATCTTTATCGAAATTTATTGTTATTTATTAAAAGTTTTAATGGATTCTATGGGGAACTCTCATATCAGGATATATGTTCGGTGGGCGTGTCCTTGGCCGATTTTAAATTGTTTTTGTCTGTATCGAAATTTTATGTGTTGCGTATTTTAATAAGCTTATTATTGGGAATTTTATGCCGATTTTGCATTTCAGGATATATAGGAGGGTGGCATGTCTTTTATACGATTTTAGCAAAATTTAAATTTTTCTTAATTTGAGAAATATAAACGTCTGCAGTATATTTCAGTACTCTCCGCAATAACGCTTTCTATTTTTGGCCACACTTTGAAAGAAGTTGTGACACTGTGCGTCGCTCAGTGCGTGGCCGGCCCCTTAGAATTTAATTTTAAAATGTCCCTTTTTAAAATGAAAACAAACGTTAGAGAAGGAAAATTCTCTCAGTGAACATATAAATACAAAATATGTCCCAATTCATATGCAAAATCGAACATTTAATAAATGTTGTATTTAACTTAATAATAGACAATAACGACGACATCCTTATTTCGAATATAATTTTGTACTTAGACCTCTGTATGTGAAGCAAAAAACCATTAAATTTCAACCGATGGACTTAAGTAACCTTGAAAAGTATCGACTTTAATAAATTATTTTTGTTAGGAGTAATCATGATCGTCGATAGTGGACTATGGCTTATTAATAACTATCGAAAAACTATCAATAATTTTCCATAGTTTTTATGTTAATACGTAGAATCCACATTTTTTAACATTATGTTCTCGTGTATTATGTAGTTTTCCGAAATTTTTCAACATCACACCATTTTTCCAAAAATATATTAATAGCAGTATTCACGATCTGTAGTTTTTGGAGTATTTTTAGTAAATTAAAAATAATTTCCTACAGATTGTTAAACTAACTATAGTTTTTCTTGACATACAACGTCAAGTCAGCTGTTTGTCACAAATACTATGAAAATTTTCAATAAGGTTTCACCACTGTAAATTTAGTATTTATAGTATTTGGAAAATATACTTATTTGGTTTTTGTTCAATTGTTAAATTTACTACAAATATCAAAGTCAAGCAAAAATACAGAACTCGGACACAAAGCAATGAAAAACGTACTGCGCTTGGACTATTTTTGGATGCCGCTATTTGGTTTCATAGAGCTCTGATAACATTTTTAAGTAGTATTGAATACTTACATAATATAGAACCTCTTACCGAATTTTGAATACAGCTGTGGTCAAAATAATAGCAGCGCTCTAAAATTCAGACATGCTTGAATAAATAATACTAGTCTAAAAAAGTAGGATCCGAAAAACCCAATATAATTTCTATATGAGCTTTCAACGCTGATTCCAAATCTGTACTCAATTTTAACCGTTGTGGTAGGATTTTGAAGATACAGGGTGTTTTACACTTTTTACACTTGTCTAGGTTTTTTAATCCAAAATCTAAACAACACACCATAAGATAAAAAATTGTATTTTAGAGAAAATATGAAATGTTCCAACGATATATCAACTACTATCGTGTTATGTGTTGTAGCGGAGCTATAGTTAAGAGATCATCAAACGAAATATCGCCAAAATTTCTAACTTTTGTTTGTTGATTTAGTGTTTTTTTTCATAAAAAACTGTCAATTTAAATTTGGACGATTATATCTCCGCTAAAACAAAAGATACAAAATTTGGCGATATTTCGTTTGATGATCTCTTAATTATAGCTCCGCTACAACACATAACAATTTTTCATAAGAGTCCCTCTAACTTTTGAGTCGGTGTCCGGCTGACTTTTTTTTTCTCCATACAAAATCGATCCGGCTCACCATGTAGTAAATAATAAGAAAACGATGCAATCCTCAAAATCTAATAAAACATTGAAATTGCAAAGTATTAAATACTTATAGTATATCAGCTTTCTAAAAAGTGATCTACTATGTACCAATATTGGTCAAAGAAGAATCGAGTATCTTTTGGAATATCTTTTTGCTGTCCTAATCCATAATTAAAACCTTGTTTCATTTTCTGGAAACAAGTAACTGATCAAACAACGTTTACAAAGTTTTTATTACCAATTTTTAACAGACCCAAATTTGACAGTCAGCAATACAGTGGAAAATGTTTTCAAATGTCTTAAAAGAGCCGGTGGTCGTTAACGAAAATTTCAAATCTTGAGTACAGTTGCAAAAGTTCCACTTCTGAGATAATTCGTTATAAATGCTCATTTTCTAAAATTATATCACATCCATCCTTATTATGTTCCAATCATATTTTATTTCTGTGAATTATATAAAATAGAAGTAAAATATAACAAACCAATTCCAGCGATGAATGAGTTGAGAAACCGTTTCTAAGACTGACAACAACACATGAAAATAAGTAAAGAAAGCCGAAAGTGGGTCTAGCCCGACTATGAAGTACCCTAAACCTACTTTTTCAAAATACATAGAATAATAGCATTGAAAATGGGCGCCTCCGTGGGTGAATAACGCCCATTTTTCAAAAACATGTTCGTTTTATTATAAAGTACATATGCACCAAATTTTATCTCTATAAGACAAACACAAGCTTATTTTTGCAGTTTTTAATTTTTGCGTTGTATGGGAGGTAGGCGAGTTCATGAGCGTGTTCAATCTTTGGATTGTTATAAAAAACATACGTTCCAAATTTTATCTCCGTAAGTTTGACACAAACTTATTTATTGAGTTTTCAATTCAAGGGTTATATTAGAGGTGGGTGTGTCCGTGGGTGGATGACGTCCACTTCTAGAAACATTTTTGTTTTGTTATTAAAAATATACGTACCAAATTTTATCTCTGTAGAATTATCAGAAGCTTATTTATTGTGTTTTCAATTTTTGGTTTGTATGGGATGTAGTCGTGTTCGTGAGCGGATGACACCTATTTTACGAAGACATCTTTGTGTAGATATAAAACACATGCGTACCAAATTTTATTGTTGTAGGTTAGTTATGAGCTGATTTATGCAGTTTTCAATTTTTGCGTTGCATGGGAGGTAGGCGTGTCCGTTTGCGGACTCCAATATATATACTTTTCTATACCGGACTCGCTTAGTTCTATGCGTTACAAACGTTTGCACAAAGTTAATATACCCTGACCTTTCATGTTTAGGGTATAACAAGCCAGTAACTGAATCCATTTTTATTTTGGTTTCAGTCGATAAAATGAAAAAACCTTCAGTACTTGTTTTTGTTTGTTTTTGGCAAAACCATTTGGATATTAACGTTTTTATACTTTTCAAAGATTTTACTCTTTGGGTTTATTTTTCCACAAAGTGGTATGAAAATAAGTTATAACACGACCTTGACTGGTTGCCTGGGATAGGGATGCTGATGTCTTCTTAGTGAATCTTGAAGTCTATGCGATTGATTGTATTTCTCAGCTGTGCAGGATTTAAAAAGTAAACATAATTTGGTTTCAATACTGCAAATTTTTACCTTTGAATCGCTCGATTAAAATTTCTAGCATTTTCCATACCTGAAGAAGGTTTTGAATATTTTCTTCTGTTCAATGTTGAATTGCCACAACCTTCTCTACTTGAAACTCAATAAATTCTACAAGAACAATATACATATATTAAATTGTTCAACTATTAAAAATCAGTTATCATTGTTAATTATATCATTTCCACAGAGCACTTCTCTACTTGCCAAAATAATTGAGCACTAATTCTTCTAAGTGCAGGAAAAATAAATTAAAATTAGTGGAATTATGCTTATATTTTTTTTTTATATTTTTAAAACCAATTTGATGGTAGTCAGAAATTTGTATGTAAGCTTATATTGTTCGTGATTAAAAACATGATATTTATAAGTGTTATGGTAAAAGAATTAACCTATTTTGGGCTGAAAAAGCTTTTTGAATATAAATTATAGTATTATAATATTGAGTGGAATAAAACCTATCAGATTCTATAAAAATAATAAAATTTATCCTCAAATTTTTTAGTGAGTGGTAAGAAAAAAGCATTTAATACATGTTTAAATACATGTTCCGTTTTTATATAAAAAAAACCTGTCAAGTTTCATACATTTATTTCTGAAATAAACTCAGATATGTAACTACTTAAGAAAACTCAGATATCCTTCAATTCGTACACACACACACACACACCTCACCACTCTTGTAATCACCTGGCTATAACGATCTGTCATAATTCCATCAGAGATTTTTGACAAGCGTTTGTCAGGAATATATAATGAAGCTTCTTAGTCAATCACTTCGCAGAACAAACAGATCATTCTTCTTCTTCACAACACATGCGAAGATCTTCACTTGCGATCACATCGCATCAAATTATTGGACTCACGTCGCACGAACGAGTTACTGCAACGATCGAGCCATACCATGGGAATTTTATGTGACATTTTATTCTGAATTCCAATTTGGAGTTTTTCTTTATATGCACTCCATCCTCCACGTTGGCCAACTCATTTTCTGCTTATGGAGGCAGTGGGTTGGGTACAAAATATAAATAGTTCGATGATTTGTTGATCTGTTTCATCAGATTTTTTCCACTACCACAATAATTTTTTTTTATATCGCTGATGTTGCAATTTCATATAAATTATTCCGAGTAGACTTTCCATAAAGAATCGTAAATCATTCATTCATTGATTCAATTTTATTTATTGGCATTTTGTCCTCATCCACTTCCACATTTCTTCATCATCACCGCTGTAGCTATGACTACGTCAAGTCAATAGCTGTCTGTCATGCAGTAAAATTCTATAATATTTTGTTCACATGGTGACTGATAAAGGATGAATCGTGTATGAATTCCAATACAGGATGCCATAAAGGTGCTTTGTCGACAACTTGGGAGTAATTAGTATCGCAATTAATTCGAGCGGAAATAGACCAAATAGAAAAGCCGTCTACTTGAATAGTATTGAAAATATCGAAAATGTCCTGCTACTAATTTATTTATTTCAGGCTATGTATATATAACATTCTTAGAGACAATTTAAACTAGATATACACAAAACAAAATACATCCAAAGCATGCAAAATATATATAATATAATACAAGTTACATTTACTAAATTTCACTAAGGCTTTTTGAATTTTGTTAATAAAAACGTCGTTTTTAGATGTAGTACAGATGTAGGAGTACAATATTTTGCAATAATATGTATTTTGATGCGAAGCAACCAGGACCGGAGTAAGGTTGGTGGGGTCCTGTGGCCAGTATTTGGTGAGAACAATGAATGTAAAAAGTTGGTTGCACAAAAACGTTTGCAGAGTCATTATTATACCTTTAATTAGATAATTTTTATTATGTTTAAAATATTGAATAAGAAAAGTCGTTATTTGTAATATAAATATCGTTAATGACAATCATCAGAATAGTATGCTGCCGTCCTAAGAAAGAAAGTCATATCTCCATTTTAGTAGTTTTGAGATATTCAGCTTTTACGTTTTTTATCTTACGCACCTTAAATTTAAATATTTTTGAACTATTTTACTTCACGTTCTTAATGCATTTGCGGTTGGAAACGAGTCTTTTTAACTTAGCATAAAAATCAGAAACTCATTATTCAAGCGTCCGAACCTACCCTTATCACAATTTTGGAATTTTGGCGTTTGTGACTTTCTTTCTTAGAAGTTTTACGAAATTTAATCGAAGCGAACACTTCAATAACATTTTAGAAAGATAAATCACGAATAATGTCAATTTCTGTGCTAAGAATCATGAGGCTGGTAAGACGTTTCTGTCCCATAGGTACTCGTACGTTATCTATTTTCGAGCAGTTTCATTTAGGAGAATGATCTCTCTCCACTGCAATTGGTTACCATCATGTACAAGTATATGCGAAGAACTATTTCAGTATTTACAAAAGTTGAGCGAAGAATTTTATTTTTATTTTCTATAATTTTTTGCATTTTTCTTGTCAGTTTAGTTACATTGTTACTTAATATTTGCTTTTATTTACATAAGCTTATTTTTCTAATGTCTATATCTATAATTATTGTTAAACTACTTTTTACCAGTTTTCGTGACACATGTCTTAATGTTTTCTTTCATGACCCCACCTCAATACATAAGTAATGTTTTTTATTTTTCATGATATGTTAACTGCTTTTCAACACTTGTTCATTTTGAACATCTGATTGCAGTAATTTGTAAATCAATTTTGTATTTAATCATAAGTGTATATGAACTATTGTAATATAAAAATTGTTTATAAATAATAAATTAATCTAATCTAATCTAATCTAAATCTAAAAAAAAAAAATATTTTCCGATTTTTCGTTCATAGAGTCTTGCAAGCTCGGCGAGTTGAACCTGAACTGGTCAACAATCAATAAGATTTTTCAAAACGAAAGATACAAGACGTTCTTTTGTCCCGATGGCGGTGCAATTAAAAAACCACAAGAGTTAAGAATTATAAAAATTTCTTTTGTGACAATTTAAATGAAATAACTATATTAATATATAAGGCACTTTATATGCTTCGTTTAGTCGTTGCGTAAATTCACGAAACAACGATCTGCGCACTTTTAAATTCGAACAACAACTGATGCGTAAACGCTGATGCGCTCGCTCTGTATTATTTCACGCTATGATGTCAGTCTCTAAGCGCAAATGCAAAAAACACTTGTGATACGTTCTGTTGTTTACTCAGAAAATAAGATGCTAGTTCAAAACAATAACTTTTCTTGAATCCTTCTCAAATTTTCTTTTTAGATTCATTTAAATATTAAGATATATTATATTAAAATAAACCTTATTTTTCTCCGAATTTTGATAAACAAGAAATTTTTATAAATAACTCAACGAAAATTATCTGTAACAAAGTAAGCGGCCAATGAATCTGAAATTTTCTCAAATGAAATAGTTTGTTTTTTAGAAAACAACTAGGACGAAAGAAAATTTGTTAGTACCGGACCATTTAACACAAAACTATTAAATTTTCTTAAATTTCAAAAAATTTTTCTCTTAGATAGAAAGAAATGTTCTTCCGTGTTCGTATGCAAGTATGCAACATAATATGAACTAGCTAAGCTGGTTTTATTACGACATATAAAGTACCATATACATCAAGAATCCACACAATAATCGGGTTTTCTTTCTATAATAATTCTATTGAGTACTCGATTCGACATGGGTTTTTTTAAAAATTGTTTTCCCATTTCTAACACGGATGGTGCGGGCCCCAAGTGTTGGGAACCTGAGGCCAGTGGCCTCACTGTCCTCCAGGTTAATCCGGCCTTGGGTGCAACATAATCTATCAGAAAGACAATGTTGAATTTTCTCAAGTTTTTTACTAAAACACTACTTACTTTTGAATTCATATGACAGTATGTATGTATAATTATTGAATATATTATTGTTTAATTAACCATGTATACCACATTCCGTAAGTGTCCCGCTTTGACACAAAAATAAATGGTCACTTTACATTGTCACTGAATTTGGTTTTGCTAGAAAAAGATCTTTAGTTGTTTCGTTTGAATAACTTTAAAGAAGTTTGTATGTGCTTTTGTTTTGGTCGATTTGGGAACACCATCTTTTTGGATAATTTTTAAAAAGTTTCTAATGGATGAAAATATCATTTACACATTATAAGATGAAGAAGACAAAAAATAACAGCTTACTAACTCCGAATAGAGCTATCACATACCTAGACTAAACATTACCGTTATACGCCAACTCACCAATTTTTTCCTTATGCTCATATTTTATGCGCTATTTGCTCACCTTTATCGACTAAGAGCAACTGATCATTAAATAAATATTTGTGTTCACAAATTCAGAGCAAGACAAAATCATTTTTTATACCTAACTAATGTTAGATGTATCACCAACTTGCTCATGGATTATGTGCACTATGAATCACTTAAAGAAACTTTGCACATATATTATGCTGAGAAAGCTCTTATATCAAGTGTAGTTGGTATAAACTAAAGACACCTTCCTCATAGAATATGAACAAAATATTCATAAATAGTGTTAAAATTGTATCAATTGGAGATATCTTGAGCATAGACTAAAAACAAAATGTTTATAGATTCTGCGATCGTGTAAAAATGTTACGATTATATAATCATTTTGCATTTATTGATCTGCAGAAGAACATTATTTTTTAAAAAACTAAACTGCATGATTTCATAGATGCGTTCTTTAAAATATACAAAATTAATTTATTTATTGCAATTATTTGTAACTTACCTGTTTTAGCTGCCTGGAGCTGCTGAAACTGACTGCAGCTGATGAAAATGCCTATAGCTGCTGAGACTGCCCGGAAATGCTGCTGAAAATGCCTTGAGCTGGTGAAACTTCTTTAGAGAAGTTGAAACTGAGTGAAACTGAAGAAACTGCCTGAAGCTGTTGAAATTATTTATTTCCTGAATTTATATTTCACAACCCATCCGGAGAGAGTGATTGCTCATTCAGGTTTGATGGCCACATTCAAATGTTGTGGTGGCGATACATACCCAGATGAGTGATGGCTTTCGCCGAATGTCTCTGTTCTTGACAGAAGTATTGAAAATAATGTGAGCATAGCGCATAGCACATGATCAAGACTTATTAACGATTAACAAACAAATTTTTTGTAGTTTATGAGCAGCTTAATCATGAATCTTACCCAAACAATTTTCTCCAAGTGTGTTTTAAATATGTAATAAGTTTTATAACCTAGTTTTGAATTAAAAGTCAGTTCTATCAAAATGCTACAAAAGTATACAAATTAAAAAAAAAACAAGTAAAGAAAGTCTAAAGTCGGTCTAGGCCGACTATGAAATACCCTAAGCCCACTTTTCAAAAACAAAAAATTTTTATTGTAAATGGGCGTCTCCAAGGGCGGATGAAGCCTATATTTAATATGCATTTAACTGTTGATGAAAAATTTACACATACCAAGTTTTATTCCTGTAGCTCACAGTTAATGCCTTTATTGTGCTTTCGCTATGGGAGATGGGCGGATTCATGGACGGATTACTTCCAATTTTTGAACACACCTTAGTTTTGGTATAAAATACATCCATACCAAATTTCATTTCTCTATGACAAACATAACCTGATTTATTGAGTTTAAAACTTTTTGGGTTGTATGGGAGGTAGGCGTGTCCGTAAGCGGATTACGTCCATTTTTCAAAAACTTCTTTGTCTTGTCATAAAAAACATACGTGCTAAATTATAGCTCTGTAGGTTAAACAGAGGCTTATTTGTCCGTGAGCGGATGACGTCCATTTTTCGAAAATATCTTTGTGTTTGTATAAAACACATACATACCAAATTTTATTGTTGTAGGCTAATTATGAGCTGAGTTATGCAGTTTTCAATTTTCGCGTTGTACGGGAGGTAGGCGTGTTCGTGGGCGGATTCCAAAAAATATTCAATAGTGCAGATCCTTGGGTACATGTGACCATGTGTACCAAGTTTCATCCAATTATCTCAACTCCTTCTTCTTATCCTGCGTATACGGACAACACACAGACGGACGGACGGACGGACATAGATAGCTCGACTCACGTGGTGACGCTGATCAAGAATATATATACTTTTCTATACCGGACTTGCTTCGTTCTATGCGTTACAAACGTTTGCACAAAGTTAATATACCCTGACCTTTCAGGTTTAGGGTATAATTATAACGTGTTATAAAGAAGTTATTTTTTATAACTAGTTTTAGATATAACGCGTTATAAGCAAATTTATAACTCTGTGATCTACATAATGTGATCTATATTATAAAGTGGTTGCGTCTTTGAAAATAGACCACAGCTTTCTACTATTATATAGCTGTGTTTTTATTGTTGTTATCTTTTTCCATAGATCTTACAATGTTGCAGCTTATTTGACTGACATTAACCCATGGCGATATTATTTTATATAATTTAATTTAATATAAATTTATTTTTATTTATTTCATTTCATTTCTTTTTATGTTAACTTTTTTTATTTAATTTAATATAATTTCTTATTAGTTTTTGTTAATTTCTTTTATATTAACATTAAAATTAATATTATATTAATATTATTTTATTTTATTTGATTTATTTTAATTTAATTTAATTTAAGTTAATTTATTCAGCAATTTATTATTTTAAATTATTTTATTGCATTTTTTCCTGCTTTCATATATAATAGGTCTATAAGATTAGATTTTGATTTGAAATTTCAATGCACTTTTTTATTGATAAATAAGCATTTTGTTATGTCAATCGATACCTCCAAGTCGTCGCATCTATTACTATCGCAAAAAAAACTTTCATTTTTTTAATTTGAAAATTTGCCTTATTGCGGTAGGCTTTCAAAAAATCAATTTTTATTTATTGTAGTACTATGAGGTTTTTTTCAAAGTTTTTTCTATTTAACTTATTGCAAAAGTGTTACAATGTTCGTGCCACAGAAGGGTTCGTGCAACGTAAGACACGCGAACCCAACACGATAAGCTCACCCCCGCTGTGAGTTTGGTCAAGACTCTTACAAAATAAACATACGCACATACATATACAATAAATTATACATGGTGTTGTGAGTTAATTTTCACATTATTATCTGTTGTCAATACTAAGCCAATTTATTGAAAAATTTTGTTATGAGGCGGGCTGAAGAAAAAATGGGTCAATTCTTTAATTTTAAGCATTATTAAGCTTGGCATTATGATTAAGGTTATGTGTTCACGTGCGTGAGTATGTGTGTTTAAACTTTAAGGATTATGCAATTAAAACCATTACTTAGTGTAGTTCAGATTTATTCAGGCCGACTTTTATTGCTCGGAAAGGAAAGGTCTTTGACTTTTATTGCTCGGAGGAGATGTTATTAACAAAAGGTTCGTCTGTTGTCTGGGCTGAATTTGCTATGACCCGATGTTGTCTGACTCAAATACATTACTTTTTTTTGTCTCTCACTTGCTACAGGACTGTAAGAATATCAACAAAATATAAACAAGAAAAACGTGCACTTAAAAAACGAACAGACAGAAACTCTGAAGAACATTTCTAGGCGAAGATCTTCTACTAACCGAAAGTCGCAAAGAAATATAAGCTCGAATCGCCAAATTTTTAAGCATAGAAAACTTAAATAAAACAACTCGACAAGAACAAAAACTAATGCTCTCATACAGTTAGGTGCCCTTTGATATTTTTTTTTGTATTTTTTGGTTTGTCAGACAACACAAAGAAAAAATGTCCCAAGTAACTTCAAATTGTGATGTGTTTTTGTAGGAAGAACAACTAGAGCGTGTCCTTCGCCATCAGAAACAGAGGAAACAATTGAGACAAAATCAAGGCAAATTATAAATGAAAAAACTGGTTTTGTAAGACTCAAAGTGACAAGGAGAGCTTTCTTTTGACAGTCAAAATTGATAAGCTATGCTAATGATATACATTAGACTGGATCAAAATTTAGATTCCTTTGGTCATCGACTCAAAAGTAAGAAGTACCTCCTAAAATCATTTCTGCATAATTAATGTTTGTCACTGAGATATCTCACCTGATTGGTTTTGATTCATCCTAAGTTAAGACTCCTAACCTTTCTTTCGTACCAAAAACTATCTTTTCTGTTTGTGCTTTTTTCCCTTCAGAATGCTACACGGAGAAAACTGTTTGCTAAATTTGTATGGAGATTAAGCAAAACTTGAGCATAATTCTCAGCCACTTCAAAATATTGCTTATTTTCAGCAAAAATCAAGCAAATTTTGCTATTTAAATTTATAATAACTTAGCAAATTTTCGCTTGAATGAAATCAAAATTTGCTTTTTCGATTTATATTAACTGAGCAAATTTTTGCTTGAAACAAATCAAAGTTTGCTGTTGCCACTTCGACTGGGAATCGAACTCGGGCGCCGAGCATGCTAAGCCACACACTTAACCTGCATGCCACGGTATTTCTATTTATAGTTCGAATTTTGTTTTATATTTCAATAACAAAGCAACTTTTTGCTTGAATCAATTCAAAATTTGCTATATTAATTTATAATAACTGAGCAAATTTTTGCATAAATTGAGTCAAATTTTGCTTTTGCCTGAACACAATTACCTTATAATAACTTAGCAAAGTTTTGCTTGAATCAAATCAAAATTTGCTTTTTGAGTTTATAATAAGTAAGCAAATTATTGCTAAAATTTATCTTAATTTTGCTTTTTTCAAATTATATGAGAAGTAATTTCAATTTGGAAAACGTTTTATAAAATCAAATTATTGAGCAAAATCGTTTTATTGAGCAAAATTTTGCTGATTTGCGTTTAAGCAAAGTAATGGCTTGATTCAAGCAAAATAATTTTCTCCGTGTACCCATTCTGTTAAGCAAAACAAACAAAAAAAAAATAAACATTACAATCCTGCAAACGTTTGGTTCAAAAAACTATTTTTTAAAAATATTTTTTATATGAATTCTTTTTTGACCCTAAAAATTAAAAATTTCGTCATATTTCAAGAAGTTTATTTGCAATCCTTATAAAAATTATATTTTCATTAGATTTACGTAGTTTCAAGCTTTTTAAGAGGACTTACACAAATGTTTGTTAAACATTTAGGTGTTTTTTTTTAGAGAATTACGGAATAACGGTTGCTTATATCTGCATTTAAATTTCTTTGCATTTTTAAAGAAATATTTTGTTTTTGTGACGTCAATCCTTCGTCATGATAAAATCACTGACGCAGCAAGTAAAATATCGGCGAGCACGATTACTCAAAAACTAATCGACCGATTGACTGAAAATTTGATGGACCTTAAGCATCTTATTTCTCTGGGATTGACATCGAGTTGTCCTTTTCTAATGTATACAAAATCATGAAAACGCCTTTAACAGGTAATTTTCCAGTTTTTATATGGATGCGGTAATACTCCATCATATGATTGCTTATATCCAACCCACCCATTTCAGAATTGTACAATTTGATTACATCTGGCACTGAACCGGCACACAATGCACTTGCTTGGCCGAAAATTTGTACAAAAATAAGTTAAATAAGTCAACTCAAAATAAGTTAAATCGAAAAAAAGTATGATCGGAATTTAAAAATTTTTGTCATTTTCTTAATTAAAAATTCCCAAATTTTATGAATCTAATTTCTTTTTTGTGGTGACCGTGGCATGCAGGTTAAGTGAGTGGCTAAGTATGCTCGATCACCACCTCTCTGCAGATAATCCCAGAAGGAAATGGTCATGTATAGGAATGTGTTTTAGAATGCATCACCCCTATGAGTTCATTCCAGAACGCATGATTTTTTACACGGCGATGTCATAGGAAAATCATGCATCCCTTTTTGCATTCCAAAAGAATGCAAGAAATATCACATAATTTTATCATGAATAAAATCCTTGCTCATAATATATGTGATTTTTCCTACATGGCTAAAGAATGTATGAAAAAGTGAATGCTTTTCGAGTCCTTTTTTATAATTTATTTTATTTCTAGTTAAAAATAACATTAATGGTGTAAGTTTTGGATTATAAATAAGTGATGGGAAGCTTGTTGTGTGCTTTTTTTTTGTTTTGCCAGATGGTTCTGCTTGAAACATCGTGCTTTTTATCGTCTGAAAGCAATACGCATATCACTTGCGTAGTCCTGCATAGTGTAGCCCTCCTTCGACAAACACTCTGGAAGAAATAAACAAAATTTTTCAAAGATATGTAATATTTAAGAAATGAAAATAAAATTTACCAAATATTGCCGAACTTAAATGTTCACAATTCTTAAAGGGCTTCATCTGCTTCAGTCCATCATAATAGTCCATTATACTTCATCAAAACAGCAGTGTCGACAATTTCTTGGCCAATGTGCAGGGACGAACCAGGGGATACTGTCCTTAAACAACATACCAGCTGTTTGATGATGGTTTTTGATGAAATTGGAACACTGATATTTCGTGACTTAAATATCTGAAGCACATCATCAAAGCACTTGCGGAATACATTAAGGGTTATGCTCCATTGCAGTCAAGCGTTACAGCCAAAGTCTCTTGCTGTACATTTCTTATTAAACACTTATTCTAACTTGCAAAATGAATTAAAGACAAATGAAATAATTAAAACTCACAAAATTTATAACAGCCAAAGCAAATTCCACTTGCTTTGTTATTTTCAAAATCCACAGTTTCTAATTTACAGTTTGTTTTTCACTGACAAAAAACTGAAGTAAACAATAATTTCATTCAAAATAAAACAAGTTCGAATTCTATGATATTGTACTCAGTCATGTATTTTTTTTTGTCTCTTTTTTCAACGAGGAATTCATGCGTTTTTAAAGTCATGCATTCCACTTTTTCCTTCTGGGATGGCAAACCTCAGAGAGTAAATAATGCCATGTAAAGCTTTTTGAGAACATGAGCTTTAGCTGTTCGGAGTCGGCATAAAACATGTAGGTCCAGTTCTCGGTCAATTACGTGCAAACATTTAATAACACACACAACACAATTGATCATAAGAAGCTCGATCAAAGTCCTTTCAAAAGCTGAAATGGCCAATTTTGTTTTGTTTGTTTGTTGTCCCCAAAAACAGCCACAATTGTCTTTTAGTTATAATATTAGTATTTTTAGTATATTAGTTATAACATTAGTAGTTATATCATGGAGTGCAGCATGTCGTTGGACAGATCTGGAAGAATACTAAATCGTCAGATGTTCAAGTAGATATTTTGCAATTTTTATATGCAAAAGTTTATATCCTCACGAAGCTTTAAATGGCATTATTTACTCTCTGAGGTTTGCTATTGTCTGCAGAGAGGTGGTAACCGATCAGAAAAATTTTTTTATTGAAAACTTTTGACTTTTCGCTGCGACTGGGGATTGAACTCGGGCTCCGAGTATGCTAAGCCAAACACTTAACCTGCATGCCACGGTCAAATAAGCAGTCACTTTACAATAAAACTTTGAATTTAACTTTTTCTCGTTAAAAAACTAAATTCTAAAAATAGAATTTAGTCTTTCAAGTTTAAATATATAAAAGCATTCAAATCCAACAGTGGAAACTTAGCACCAAAAACCTTTACAAATAAAAACGATTAACAACAAAAAATTCATTTTTTCAATTTTAAAAATATGTATTATTCATTCAAGTGCTTGCCTCGGTGCTAATAAAAACCGTTGAACCTCTATCACTACTTAAAATTATATCTCAAAAAATATTTCCTCCTCTTCTGAAGAATCAGAATTCACATACAAATCGCGACTATTTGCAAAACTTATGATTAAAAATTCAAACAGCATGTGTTTTTTTAAGAGCATATCATATCGTTAGAACAGAGTTTAGAATACCAGTTTGAATACGCTTTCTTTGCTTGTTTTTTTTTTCAAATTTCATTGTACTAAATATTCTTTCTACCTCAGTATTGCTTAATGTCAAAATAAGAAAACTTAATACAAACTCAAAGTTCTTGGAACGGATCTTCATTCAGAAAATTTTTATACTCTCAACTTCTGACCATTATTCAGTTGTGGAACTTCAGTTATTCCACTTGTGAGTTACAATTTTTTGCCATTGTTTTTAATTATCGTTATTTCTTCTGAAGAATAACTGGATTTTCCTTTCGGCTATAACAGAAAATATTTTGGACTTTAGAAGTATAATAAGAGCAATACAAGGCTAACACTTTCAAAATTGCAAGTGTCAGAAAAATGTATTGTCATTACGCGTTTTTAAGCAATATATTAAAAAAAGGCTAGAACAAAACAGAAAAAGGCTAAAAAAAGGCTATAGGCTAGACGGTAATTTTTGAGGCTTGGCGACAAAAAAAAAGGCTAAACTAGCCTCAAAAAGGCTAGACTGGTATTACTGGCCATGAGTATTGATTGCCCACAATCTCTCTTTGACGTGAGTGGATTGGATCAGCGTACGTTGAGGGTTGAATGAATATGAATACTTATTTTCGATGAATGTACTCTGAAAAGCGAAAAAGCGACTCGCTGCAGGTCTCTGATATGTTACCGGTTTTTTAACACTTAAATAAAAAATAACTTTGCGTCATATCTAATATCAGAAACTTAGATATAAGTAGAAACTTAAGTATCTATGTATATCATACAGCTTATTTGTGTATTTATGAAGTTGCTATAAAAATTTTTCACTTAACTGTTAAGTTGGTTTTAAGTTATTTGTCCGACAACTTTGATAAACACTGTATCGAGAAAAACGTGCTTAGAGTCTTATCGGTACGATTTCTTGCGGTATCTCTCGTTAAAATCTTTATAAGTAAAAATACATTACATTTCTCAGCACATTTTGGAGTTATTATAATATTTCACAAAAAATTTTTTTCGATTATCGATTTTTTTTTATCATATGATTCAATTTGACAAAAACCGAGTACGAAATTTATGTAGAACATGATTTAGAGCGCTTATTCCAGCATGATTACTTTTCAATTGCAATAATTGTTTTAGATTTCGATAAAATTTAGCATATCTTTGTATAACTTGTAAATCTCAAATTTACGCCAGAGGGCGTTCACTTCAAATTTAAAGTTTCTTAAAAATCTAATATTTTATAGGAGTTTAAAACAACATGTTTGCGAAAATGTTGTTGAAATACGCATTCTGAGTTTGAAATTTGGCGAATTCGAATCAAAACAACGTCCACCACACATACAAGGTAAAGTCATTAAAACGGAAAATCTCTTAAGAATTCATAAATCTTGTATCTAATGGACTGAAATTTCTCACTTAAACTAACATTTTTAATATTCATACTGCGTAAAAAACGAATGAAAACTTTGCCTACCGCCAAATCAAAGTGACTTCATAAAAATATCAAAACTTGTTTAAACTCCGCAAAAATTAATGCAGTGATCATTTTTCCCTCATTACTCCCACTTTGATAGTTGAAACGTAGGTATAATTCAAAATTTAAAACAATTGTTGAAAAAATTCGCTTTTTCATAAAAATTGACGTCAACATAATTAAAATACCTATTCTGACTTCAGTGGAGGTATTTTAACTTCGGTCAAATCGAAGTTATACCGTAACTAGCTAGTTTCGGTTATATTTTTATTCTTATGCACCTTTTAGTCAATTAAATTTTGATATAAAAATAAGTAATTGTTACTTAATTTAACTCGTTTGTTATGAGTGTTTCATTTTTATTTACAAAACTACCTCTAAGCCAGTGTCAGTGTTTTTGAGACATTGCGTGACTTAAAACATAAAAGGGGCCATAAAACTGTAATGCAAAACGCCTGCGAAACATTTACAGCTACTACACAACTACAAGTGCAAGCTGTATTTACAACATATTATCATATTAATTTTATAAAAGATTCAACAAAAATTCCATAAACAAGAAATGGGTTATTCATTTTTCCTAGCCTTCCGTCCTCCCCGTTTTCACAACTCACTAAGTTATCCATCAACTCATCAGCTAAAGGCCCGTGTCTATCGTTTCTCGTCCCGCTGCAGCCGATGATAATAAAATGAGATAAGAAACTAATTTCGCAATTGCTCTACAGGAATTTTTAATTAGTCGTGCCGCAACAGCGTATATCTCGTTAACCGCAACTGAGCTCAGAGCTCTAAGTGCCCCTTTTCCAGGCAACACTTTATCGTTCGGACACCGTGCATGCGCGCAAAGCGACCTGTACAGAACTTGGACTTTGCATGCGACTAAAAGTACCGCGACTCAGTGTCCCTTTATGTGACGTGGAGAAGTGTGATGAGGGGAGAATAGCTTAAAGAAAACGAAAAGAGGTAAGAAGCAGTTAAGTGTGTGCTAAATGCACCCAAAAACGTTAAGAAATAAACAAAGCAAATAAAAAGAGCCAAGTGTTGGCTGCAGTCCAACTAATCGAATAAAAATTACGAAGGCCTATTTTAGTTGCTTTTTAATATTTCGTGAATTATTTTAGTTTGCTTAATTAAACATATAATATTTAAAGCTTAGAAATGGAATTCGTGATTGTTATTAAAATCATATTTGCAAATTTTGACAAATGATAGCTTTACATAAAAAGTACGATGATATGAAAACATGAACATGATAACATGAACTTATGTTTTTCTATTAAAAAGCCGATGCACAATTTGGTGCCTATTGCGACAGTCGATTGCCAGTAGAATAGAAAGCAGTCATTTGGGTCTGCCATCAGGGTCTACCATCTTGTTTCAATCAAATTTCTCCATTTGGTAATCGATTACTCCCCAACAAATATACCTTTGTAATCCAGAACAGTCTTTATTTAGTTAAAATTCTATCACTAACATTTTTAATGGATGAGTATTTTTAAGCACATAAACAGACATAAGTGCAAAAATTTAACAGAAAACTTTTAAAAATTAAAATAAAAACATAAAATAAATTTAACGATATTTGTTTTGATATATTTCACATATCAAAGCATTTCGGTAAATTTCTAAAAAGCTAAAAATTTATAACTAAAAATCAAATTTTCTACAAATTTTTAAAAATCACTGTTGTTTATATTTGGGTTTCTTTAAATAAATGTCTATATTTGTTACAATAAATGTTTATAATTGTGCAATGCAATTTGCCAAATACGCTTTGTACGTACGCAATTATCTAAAGGGTGGTTAAATTTTAAGGGCCGATGTTGATTTTGAATAAAACACAAATTATTTAGGAAATTACGTCAATTTTTTTATTATGATAATATTGGTATGGTTCAATTATGTATGGAACAAAATATCGGCCAAATGGCAGTCCTGACCTCGGCGGCACACCTCCATCCGATGGTCCAAATTTTCGATTACGCTGAGGCATAATTGAGGTGAGGCTTAAGCTCTTGAATTGTTGCTGGCTTATCGACGTACACATACATCGACGTTTTTCTTTGAAATAACCCCAAAGAAAGAAGTCCAAAGGAGTCAAATCACATGACCTTGGCGGCCAATTGATATCGCCACCACGTGAGATAACACAGCCATTTTATTTGTCGAGCAAAAGAGCCATTGTTTCGTTAGCTGTGTGGCAAGTGGCAATGCCTGTTGAAACCACATATTTTCCACATCCATATCTACCAATTTGGGCCGTAAAAAGTTAGCTATCATCTAACGATAGCGAACACCATTCACAGTAACTGCATGACCGGCCTTAATTTGGAAAAAATACGGCCCGATGATGCCGGTCTAAACTCCAACCAAACACCCTTCAGTTGGCATGCCTGTCCTCAGTCGACAATACACTATTGTGAGTTGTTAACTTTTAAACAGCTGTTTGGTGATTTTGTTTGTTTTTCTTCGAATTCAGCGCAATTTTTAGTAATGCTGAAAGTTAACTTTTCAGAAAATTTTCAGCAAAGTTTTTTACTGATTTTAATAGAATTTTCATTTATTACGTTCACAGATTTGCTTATAGTGTTGGAAAGCAAACTTTAGACTGGTGCACGAAAGCCATCAATATCAGCTGTTAGCAACATCGTTAAGAATCTTGCGCACAGTGATCCTACCCAGCCGCGTACCGTGGGGGGGGCGGGGGGGGCGGTCCGCCCCGGGCGGCACTAGTTTAGGGGCGGCACTGAAGCTAAATAAAGCCTTTTACAAAATAAATATGTGTACATTATCATTTTAAGGTGTACAAACAAAAGAAAGAACTAAACTTAATGAATAAATTTGGCCACCACAGTAAATGTAACTATATTTATGAGCTTCGTATTGAGCACAACCAAAATGTAAAATTGTTTTTCGAGTCTCAAAATTAGTTGCCAAAGAAATAAAAAAAGACATAATATTTAGGCATGTGCGAGTAGTTGAATTTTCGAATAACTCGGCTGCGACTTGAAACAAGCATTGAATAACTGGTGTTTTCGAGTAACTCAAAGTTTTTTGAGTTTTTAAGTGCTTTAACTTGTCAGTGGAAATGCCCAGTAGAAAAGTGGTTTAACAGAATAACGTTTTTCAACTTAGGTATATTTGGTAAAAATAGCTGTTTTGTGCTTTGATGTGTTGAGTGTGGGAGAAAGGCAGAATTTTCGTTTGATTATGGCGAATTGTAAGTTCAGAGTGCATATTAAGGAATAAGACTTATGCGTATAATTTTAAGTCGTATCTTTTATAATGTGTTTTGATATTTTAAGGGATTTCACTGTTTTAATAAAATCACTATGGAGAGGAGTTAGGCGTGGTCTAAACTGATTTAGGTCATTTTCTAATTTAATAATTTAATTATTAATTTTCAAGAACTGATTTTGAGAAATGACCACAAGGTTTCAGCAGCTTCATGCTCTTGCTGAAAAATACGCAATTCTTACTCCTTTGATTCTCCTGAATGATAAGTTGGAATGTAAACTGAATGAATTCTGTCACGAAGAAATTGACAATGAAGAGTTTCTCGTTGAGAGAAAAATACTTCAGCATATTGTTTCTATAGCTCACAAAGAAACTGATTCTTGTATGAAAGGTCCACTTGAACTTTTAAAATTTATTTTTAAATTAAGTCTAGAAAACGCAGTTCCAAACATTGTTATACTTTTAAGCTTTATTCTAAGCTTTTATTCATAAAAACCTACATTAGAACTACAATGAGTACTTCTCGCCTACAAAATCTTGCCATATTATCTATAGAATACAAGTAAAGTAATGAAATAGACTTTGACAATTAGGGAATTCACAGTTTGCTTCTAAAGTTAACACCTGACAACTTTAGAAAGATATTTAGATCGAACTGTGAGCACCTTTTTTTGTGTTTTGGAGCTAAATTGCAAAAATAGTTTTCAAAAATTTGAAATTTGTTCATAAACATGCCTCGAATGAACGGAAAGGAAGAATTATGAGATAACTTTAGCAACAAGTGGGATCTCAAGTTTGTACGTAAAACAAAAACAATCAAAGTTAACACGTGCTAAAATGTTCTAAAGTTAATAAACGGCAAAGTAAACAGAGCAGATAATACAGAACTGTGAGCACCCTAAATGTAATTACCGATTTTGCTAATAAAAAAACAAGAAAAATAATAATTTAATAAAATATTATAAAAAAAATTGTATTTGTATAAATTTCCTTTTCGGTGTCATTAAGGAATAAACTTTTTTATCGTTGGCCTAATTCTAATATGGCGTAAGTCAACATTTGGAATAATAGCGATTATTAACGTTTAAGGGGACCTGACGCCTTCAAAATTTTGTTTATTTTAATGTTTAAAAATGTGTATAAGTTCAATAAAAATAGATATAATTTTGAAAAATTACAAATATATTTTTCGGAAAAATATTACGCAAAAAAATTTTTTATTGTTTTTATCACATATACTGCTGATGGAATTTTTTTAAAAAATTCATGGCGCTTTTAATTTCATATGTTTTGTTCACCACTTTATATATCATAAATAAATTTTATTTTCAACTGTAGGGTATAAGTATAGTGTGTATGCAATGACAAAATTTTATTATGCCAGGTTACTCCTTAAAAAATACTTGTTCAGGTGTCAATATATCATATTTATATTTTAGTAAATATAGAATTCTCCCGTGATATAACAAAACCAAGTAACTTGTTTTTTGAAAATTGTGAGAAATTGAGGTATTGTGTTATAGGATATAATCTTTCCGTATATAAGATTTTTAAGTTTTTTCAAATTATTGAAAAGTTAAATTATTGAAGAGTTAAGAGTTAAGTTTCGAAATTTTTGAAACTTGTGCTAGCCAAATTATTTTGCGTTGCAGTTTTTTAACAATTCAGTCGAACTTAAGATACTGAGAAAATTTTTGTCATATATTTTTTCATTTCATATAAACAAGATTTTTGTTTTTTCACAAAACCAGGCAACTATGAAGTTACTTAAAAGCAAATAAAACATTTATATGTTTCTTAGAACACTTTATTCGTTGCTGTTTTTTCAAAATCAAGTAACTTTAAAGTTGCTTGGTTTTGTTGTATAATATCAATTAAAACACAATTGTTTAGAAAATAAGTTGAACATTTGTTACAATTTTAATTAAGTATCTTATTATTATTGGTTGGTGACCGTGGCATGCAGGTTAAGTGTGTGGCTTAGCATGCTCGGAGCCCGGGTTCGATCCCCAGCCGTGGCGAAAAGTTTTTCAATAAAAAATTTTTCTGATCGGTCACCACCTCTCTGCAGACAATGGCAAACCTCAGAGAGTAAATAATGCCATGTAAAGCTTCTTGAGAACATGAGCCGTTCGGAGTCGGCATAAAACATGTAGGTCCAGTTCTCGGTCAATTGTGTGCATAAATTTAATAACACACACAACACAATCGATCCTAAGAAGCTCGGTCAAAGTCCTTTCAAGGGCTGAAATGGCCAATTTGTTTTTTTTTTTTTTTTTTTTTTTTTTATTATTATAATTAAGTATCTACACAAGTATCTTATTAAGTAAATTATATATAAATCTATTCATTAAACTCAATAAAAAATCTTTTGATACTATTTTTAACAAAATTAATGGAACATATAAATAAATTCATGAATGTTGGTATTTACTCATGGCTTGTAAAACCAATAGAAAGATCCTTAGAATCTGCACATTCCTTAAAATCTTCCCAAAAATTAATTTTTGTGTTATCATGTATTAAAGGAATTAATTTATCTATAATATCCTTCTTTTTAGATGGGTTTTTCACGATTTCCTTTAATTGTACATATTTGAAAATTTCAGAAGATCTTTTTGATGAACTAATGTGCATTCAAAAAAATTTTGCATCGGTTTCGATGGAAGTTTTATAAAAAATTACAATAATCCTTTTCGAAAATTTTGCATTTCATTTTTTTCGGCAATTGCTGTATGCTGGATGCAATAATCTTTTCTTTGTAGCACGATTGAAAACGAATGTTTGAGAATCCTTTGTAGTACGATTGGAAAAGATTGTTTGAGAACCTTCAGATCGAGTATCCATGAAATGATTGTCCATGAGCTCTTCTTCGTCACCTTTTTTCATTTGTGGATCAAAATCAGGATCATAGTACGACGATGCAGGACTAAAATCAATTTTACTTTCTCCGTTATTATCGCAAAAATCACTGGAGAGTATACTTATATTTTTGTAATAATTTCCAAAAAAAAATTCAAGGAACTTATCATATAATTTTTGATAGATTATTACTTTCAAATTTTCAATTAAATCGAAATTTTTTTCAAGTGACGACATTGTACGCTGTTTTTAATTATATTCGAAAGGTTTGAAGAAGAAGATTTGACTAAGAAAAAATTTTCAATAAATTTTGGAAATAATTTTTCGATTGCGGTATTTTGAAGTGAATTTTTTCGCATAAAATTTAACTTCGTTTAAGTAATGTGCTGAAAAGTACTGAAGTAACTTGGTTTTGTTGTAACCCATTTAAATCTAATCAAGGCATTTCAAGTTACTTGTTGTATTTTTTTTTTTAATATTAGTGTTTAGAAATGAGATAGGCGAAAATGGATTGAAGTTTCTCGTAGACTTTTTGCTCTAGATTTTTAAACATAGATAGAACAACAAAACCACGGAAGAAATGAGAGCAAAAATAGACTCATGCGCGCGTTTTGCTCCATTTTTTCCAAACTTGCGTCGTATTAGAAATAGGTTGATGATATGTATATTAGAATTTTTTTTATATAATTGAGAACAATGAAAGACCAAATTCTAAAGTGAAAACTATGCATACAAAACCCTATATAAATATCAAAGATTTTTTTTTTATTGCATATGAGAGGGGCGGCAAATTTGGAATCCGCACCGGGCGGCTTAGCCTCTCGGTACGCCACTGATCCTACCAATTAACAATAATTGTATGTTTCTATGAAGGCCACTGGGAAAATGTTCGGAAACCTCTTTTATATATACTCTGATACAATTTTCAACAGTTTTAATTTTGTTTTTTTCAAAACTCCTAAGGTTGGCTCAATTTTCTATTGTAGAGAAAGAAAACTTATGCTGTTATTTGTGCAAATCCGGAGCCAGATTTTTTTTCTTTCGCTGACAAATGGCACCAAGTCATTGAATTCCAAAACAAAGGCTCATGCAAACACTCTTATTATCTATAGGGTTTCCTGAAGTATTGATAGATCTAACACATCCATTTCTTTAAAAAAGCTCATTAATTTACTTTTCTTGATTTCTTACGATATTTTTTTGTTTTGTATTTTTTAAATATCAGTGACATAGTTAAACTAGGTGAAGCTTCCACTAAAATTTGACACTTCTACAAATAGGGAAATTTGCACGCTTAGATGAATACCTTTATTACAAATTTTTTTAAAAACTAAGATTTAATAAATAAAAAAGGTCTGAAATATCATATGTTTCAAGTTTTTACTTTGCATCTTATACTAATTTAGACTATCCTCCATAATTTGAACAGAATGTTTTTAATTAGAGATAATGAGCAAACGAATGGTGTTTTCTAATTTTAAGGTTTTAATTAATTGGTTCGTTTAATATCCTATAAATCAACTAATTTGACAAAACCTTGAATGTCTTTTATATTTAATTTTATTTAATTTCTCGTTCTTCTCCTGATCTCACAAATTATTTACCATTTTTCTGCACTCCGCGAAAATCTACATACATTAGTCTTATCTTGCTGATCATATTCAGACTAAATTGTTGTCGGATCCTTAAAGCTTTTTCAAGTTCATCGATATCAAAAGAAAATTGACACCTACTCACCTACCCTAACATGTTCAGATATCTCCTCAGACAACCCGGAAATAATTGCAAACCTATTCAAATAATTATTTACAAGTCATAACGATGAACTAGACTATGAATACCTTTCTGCGTTAAGGAACTTTTTTTTTTTACAAATTTAACTTATTAACACTTAATTTTTAAATTTTTTCCCGACGTTTCGGAAGTATTTCATTCCTTCTTCAGGGGATAAATCTATTGACTTATTGATTTAATTTATTTTAATAAATAAATAACAACACAAATTAAATTTAATCTTGAACAATTTAAAAACAATAAATAAACACAAATTACAATACAGGACTAAACTTTTTACAATACAGGACTAATTTCTAAAGAGACAAGAAATACGAGACGAGAAATAAAAGTAAGGAAGGCTGTATAAGGAAATACTTCCGAAACGTTGGGAAAAAAATTGAAAAATTATGTTTAATAAATTAAATTTTTCAAAACAAAACCACTTGACCAAAAAAGCCTAAAGATTTATCAATAATATCATAAGTAGAACCAACTCTACACTGGGTATCGTGAAACAAAGGTCTAGAGAGTTTTCCAACATTTACCTCACAATATATTTATATCTTCCTTTTCTAAGATCGATTCTCGAATATGCAGCCAGGTTCGGTCTCCCATCTGCAACACCCATCCATTGCGAATCGAAGCCGTTCAAAAACAAAAATTCATTCGTTTTGCTCTTGGTACTGGTACCGGTACTTCCCGGTATTGCCATTTTCAAATTGCTTCCTTATGCCGTCTTAAATTCAACTACCACACTCAGGGAAAAAATGCTGTTTTGTCAAACAAATCATGGGTTAAAATAACAGATTTCACTGTTAAATACCATCCAACAAATGAAACATTCAAATCAACAGTCGGTTGACTGTTGGTCTATAGAACACGAAACCCGTATAAAATTTTATTTATTGAAATTTTATCACTGTTTTGAAAATTCATGTATGGCCGAGTGTGCTGACGTGTGCGTCTAGTACTCGAGTGTCCACGGTTCAATTCCGGCATGGCCAGTAAAATTTTTTTTTTTTAAATATTTTTTTTTTTAAATAAAAAATGAAATTTGTTTTTTTTTTTTGCAAGATTGTAAGCAACTTATTTTTAAGGTTATTTTTGATGAAACTATTAATGAAACAGAATTATTATTTCAATTATTAAATTACAATTTTTGATACTTACTCAGCTAAGGTTCGAACCCACGTCCCCCGCGTGACAGTCTAGTGCACATCCACTGAGCTATTGGCAACGATAATATAATTATAGCAAAACACATTTAAAAACAATTGCTTAGAAAAAATTGACAATTCAACATAAGCACAAAAATATTTCAACAGATGATTTTAACAGCACAAAAATACTTTGAAACGTTCATTCAACAAAGAAAATTGTTTACTTAAACGCAAATCATTCAATCGAACAGTGTTTTGAAATAACAGTGGCCGACTGTTAATATTACAGTTGATATTTTTCTGAGTGCATTAACTCCCCAGCACTACTTCAAGTAATAACCAGGATGCTTCGTGTAACCAATGATTTGATCAGCGAATTCAATATTCATCTAAGCAGATCTCAACTTCGAAAAACCTTTCTTAACTCAAACATCACTTCTTCTCCTCTCTTATGTCTTCAATTAAGATATGGTATAAATAGGCGTAGACATAGATGAAAAACATCCAGTTTTTACCGTGTTTCTCAACCGATTTTGATAATTTTTCTTTATATTATTCAGAGTAGGGCCGCTGCTTAAAAACGCTTTATGTAAAATCATATGAAAAAGCGCAAAGTGGTCATAGTGCAAGCTTAAATTCAGGTTACGCCACTTTTGAGGCTTTTTGATACTAATTTTTTCTATCTCGTTCCGGTACACAGTGTTGATTTTTTGTTTCATGTCGTACTTATGTTTTGCTGTTTCATACTTTTGAACGTTTTTTTTTCTTTTTCGTTTGTTTGCAGAATTCTGCTATTATATTTTATTTGTTGGTTATGTTTTGACTTGCAGCTTATTCTAACACGCTCTTGGGTCCTTTTTTCTAATCAAAGCATCCCCAAAAACGTCTAAACACGCGAGCAAAAAGCGCCCACTATGAACAGCAACAGCGCGAAAAAGCGTCATGATATCGCTAGCAAAAGCTTGAACAGCTTCAGCCTCCACTATGAACGCGGCCTAAGTGAAGGAGTGTACCGAATATATTTTAAAGAAATACACTTGATTTGAACAGCTCAATTGATGTAAATGTGAAATGTGATGAATGAATTCACTTTTTGTGGTATCATATAATTTCAAAAATAAAATATTTTTTTTACATTAGAAAAGGAAAAAAGAAATTTTTACTTAAAATCATATACATTTAAGCCAGGGACCGTACCGGTTATGGTTTTTATCGCAAAAGTCACATATTAACTGTTATTTTTTAACTATTATTTTTTCCGACAAAAATAAAAGTTATTTTGTGCCTTATATTTTTACGGGCGAACATAACAGTTACTTTTGACTTTTATTTTATCGGTCGGAAATAACAGTTATTTTCTGCCTTTTATTTTTTCGGTCAATAATATCAGGTAATTTGTGTTTTTTCAAAGGCTGTTTTACCGATTTAAATATGGCATCAATAGTTTTTTAATTGGTCAAGTGGCCTTTAAAAATATACAAAGTGCCTGATATTTTTGACCGAAAAAATAAAAGTCACAAAATAACTGTTATTTTTGACCGATAAAATAAAAGTCAAAAGTAACGGTTATATTTGTCCGAAAATATAAAAGGCAAAAAATAACAGTTAATTTTTAACTTTTATAGAATCAGTCGAAAATTTAAAAGGCACTTAATATTCATGAAGCTGAGGCCATTTGTAACGTAATGGTATATTCGAAAAAGTCCTGCGACAATTTTTTCATTGTGTCTTTTTCATTTAGAAATTGAAAAATAACAGTTATTTTCGGTCCCTGATTTAATCACGTTGTCGAAATTGCTTGAAAAATCCCATCGCGGCGGGTCACTCCAAATATTATGCAAAATACTGAATGCACCGTGAAATACCATGGAACTATATTTATAATGGATATAAGCCCAAGAACTACTCTATTGATTAGTTTTTGAATCACACAAAGGAACACCGAATATGAAGAAATGGATTATACCACAAATGTATTATAGCTGAAATTTTTCTAAGAATCTTTGTTATAACTGCTAAATATTTTGCTGACTCCATCCTTTAATTGCTCTTTGTTTAGTCTATAGTTCCACAATTCCTTTTATTCGCGGATTTCATTAATTATTTGCTTTTGAAACTCTGATGCAATAAACAAAATCAAGTTTTTTCTATAAGTTTGAAAAATATCTAAATATTAATTTCACTTTTTTATTATGATAGTACTTGAATGAAAATAGCATTATCAGCTGAGTTCTTTCCTCGTTTGTTAAAAACTCACCCTCTGCTTCCCATAGAAAATGTCATTGGTTAGTAGGACATAATAAATATGAAGTCAATTTACGACTTCCTTAAAGGCCAAGCACGTTGACTGACTGCATTCACCCTGCGTTCAACCGTCCTTTCTGTTTTTTTAGTCGGCGGCTTTCCTTTGAAAACAAACAAAATTTGTCAAGACATGTCACATTTTTACTCGCTGATAGATTTACGATAAGTTTTTCCCTTGGCCACTGTTCCTTTATTTGAAATTTTTGTTTCTGACGAATATCATTGCACGTGATGCCGTTAAAAACTAATTCTTTCTCAAAGCGTTACCGTTCGTAAACTTAATTATGTGTGAATGAGGATATTATGCAATTTGCAATAAAATTGTTAAAACTAACAACTACAATAGCAAAATGCCTCCAACTATGAATGCATTGATTAAAAGGCAAAAGCAAATTGCATGGCGTTTTTTAGTTGGTTTTTTTTTTTTTTTTTGCTTTTTTAATTAGTTTCTTGAGTTTCTCCAAGCCAGACACAAACTCAAATGTCTGTTTAATATATTTATTAAGCACACAATAAAAAGCAGAAACAAATTGAAGTAAAGTTTATGGTGCTCTGGCAGCATGTTCCTCGCTACAAAATAAATTCGTAAACAATTCAATTTGCAGTATACTACATAATAATATAAATCACGATTTAATTAAATATAATATAATCATAATGAAAATAAAATGATGGAAATTAATTATTGCAACCAGCATGAAATACTTTGTTGTGAAAACGTGAATCATGCATGAAGAGTTAAAATAAATAGCCATGAAAAACTCAGACGATCAGGCCAAGTTTATTAAAAGTTAAATTTGCTTTATAAAGGTGAAATTATAAAAAATTTAATTTAGAGAAAAGATAATAAATTTCTTATTGTTTTTCGCCAAGAAATTCTAGACTTCAAGGTTGCACACAAAATATCCAAAGTAGTATCCTAATAAGTGAAAAAAAAAAACATGGTGATTATGAAGCTGATAGCTTTCTCACGTTGTGTTAACTCTTAATTGAAACACTTAACCTAATCAACCTTAATAAATATTCATTATTATATACATTAGGAAAAAATTAACTTTCATTAAATATGAACCAAGAATGATAGAAACAAGATTCCTACGCAAAACAAAAATGAATGCAAAGCTTAGAAACGTTAGCTTCTAACTTGAAAAAATCTGTAATTTACTACTGTAAAACGCTTACATGCCATTAATAAATAAACGAAATAAGTATATCTATCATCTTGCATTGCGAACTCAAAAAAATGGTATTTCGTGGTGAGTTGGTATGCGGCTCTTCATTGCAACTATTGACTCTTGAACACAGATTCAATCCTCAACAAGACCTGAGACCAGATTCTGAAAATCGCTTAGCTAAAGCTAAATCTCTAACGTTAAAATGCTAAAAAAATTCTTCGTTCAATTGTTAAGCGATATCGCTAAAATGCGATTCTGAAATTTAAATCGCCTAGCTAAAAATGTTGCTTCTACTACTCGCCGCAGGAGGCGCTGTTTCTTATGTCAAAAATTTATTAATTATTTTAATTATTAGCACGTCCCTGGAGACACTGTATCATCAGCGTAATAAGGTGTGTGGTAATGGAGGTAAACAGAAAAGGCATGCATTTTATTAAAATTCCAGGATCCATTAGGTAACATTTATTTCTAGTGCATGGAAGAACGGTAACTCATTGCGATGTAATTAATTTACATATGAACCCAGCACATTTAAATGGACCAACAAGAATCTGTTGAGAATTATGTCAATATCAAAGAGCAGAACCAGCGTGTCAACAGATAAAAACTAGTAAACGACAGCTGGCAAAGCTGTAAGCCTATTTTTGTCGAAAGGTCACTTATCACTTTAGTGAGCTTAACCATCGATTTAAGATAGGAAACAACGCAGAATTATTGCCGGTGCTGGATGTTCTCGAAATGGATGAAAGCCCACCAGCAAAATCAATTACCAGTGGGGTTCAAACATATTTAAATTTTATTATTATTGAATACCGTTGTATGTTTTTGTTTGTTTTGTAAGTATTTTGTAACGTATTACTATATTATATGTTACGAATGTTTGAATTATATTAAATAAAGAACAAACAAAGAAATGCCGCTTTACGTTTTAATAATTGTTTGGAAAAATTAATGTTTTCATGTAGATGTGTATTGCGAGTATATTAAATTTAAAAAACTTTGTTTCATCTTAGAATAGTACACTAGCAGAGTCTTGCATCATGGAAGACTCAGGATTGGCGAATCTGAAAAAAACGAACCACATGATAAAGAAAAAGCTTTCTTGCGTGGAAATTTACCACAGTTAATGAAAATTGATAATTAAAATGGGATTTATTTAAACATAAAAGTAAAAATGTAACCTTTTTTATTCTTTAACCCTTGATAAAACAAAATATCATCATCAAATTGCGCATCAAAATGTAGAACATGTCAAACAAAGGCAACAAATTTTTCAAAATTAGTCCGCCATTTGAAAAAAGGGAATTTTGAGAAAAATACGTTTAAAGTTTCATCATATCATCAAATGATCATTGGATTAAATCACCAAAATTTAAGTGACACTTTAACCTTCATCGGTCCCTTATTTCTAGAAACGAATAACTTCCTTGTGTGTTTTTACATTGAGCCAAAATCCTAGTTCGATTTGATCAACTTATAATTAAGAGTATTAGCATTAAGTTGAAAAGTGTGTAAAATTAATACAAGTAACTGATTAAGGTTAAATTTAATCACCAACAAATATTTTAAATTTAAGAGGTTTAAGGATCGAAGAAAAAATTAAATTCCGATTTTTTTAAAATAATAAAAATTATTAGTACCTTAAGCCAAATTGGGAGTGGAAAAAATAGGAGGTGCTCATAGTTTTCATACGGTTATTGTAATATTTGTCAATTCATTTCATAAAGAATTAACACGTGATGAAATATATGCAGCTATAATTGAGCTAGATCCAAACAAAGGACCAGGCCCTGACCTAATTCCACCCAATTTTCTTATTCAGTGCGTAGATTCGCTGCTCTTGCCCTTACAAATAATCTTCAATAAATCACTTAACCACTGTGTTTTTCCTTCTTATTGGAAAACATCTCATCTCACACCAATATTTAAAAATGGTGATAAAAGGTCGGTCGAGAACTATAGGGGTATTGCCATTTTATCTTCTATCCCAAAACTATTCGAAAAAATAATATGCGAAACACTGACAGATTTCATAAATCCATTACTCAATGAACAGCAACATGGTTTCCGTAAAGGTAGATCAACTACCACTAATCTTATGATTATGGTTTCTGATGTATTAGGCAAAATGGAAAAAGGACATCGAGTTGACGCAATCTACACTGACTTTAGCAAGGCCTTCGATCGCGTTGATCATCATATCCTAGCTAACAAACTGGAAAAGTTTGGTATCTCAGGGTCCCTTCTCAAATGGCTTAAATCTTATCTTCACGGTAGATCCCAATTTGTCAAATTTCAAGGTATCCTATCCAAGGAGATTTCTGTCACATCCGGTGTCCCACAAGGAAGTCATCTTGGCCCACTTATATTCAATATTTTTATATCAGACATATCCGACGTTTTGTATAATATCCCACATCTATTATACGCAGATGACTTAAAAATGTACCATCTAATCAATTCTGAACTTGATGTTACATTTTTACAATCCAAACTACTTGATTTAGAGCACACTCAGAAAAAAGCTGCCATGTAAAATTAACGTTTTTTAATGTTATTTCCAATGTAAATCAGAAAATGTGGATTTTACGTTAGAAAATGTTAAGTTAACATGTATTGTGTTGAATTGATAAGAAAAATATCAAATTGATAATGTAATGTTTTACGTTGCAATATCAATTCTTAATGTTAAAATAACATTTAAAATGTTTTTAGTTCATAATTTTTTACCGTAAAATTGATAGTATTTCATATCCATTTAACATTATAAATGTAGATGTCAACAGCAAGCAGATGTAATGTTAATTTAAGAGCTGAGCCATTGACATACAGGTGACAGAGGCACACAGGTTAAGAGTGTGGCTTTGGATGCCCGGAGCACTGGTTCGAATCACACTCGTGACAAATTATTTTTCGAATCCTTTTTTTTTATCTGCATTAATTTACTGATACTTTTTGATATTTTAAGTGTTAAAATAACATTATTATGTGACAGTTATACATTTTTAAATGTAGGTTTCCTAATGTAAAAAGTACATTAGGATAATATCAATTTTAACATTTTTTAATGTCGGACGACTTTTGTCAACTAAAAATGTTAATTTTACGGTTGTTTAATGTACTTTTTTTTCTGAGTGCTGTGGTGCAGTCAGAATAAGCTATTTCTAAACGTCAACAAATGCTAAAGAATAACTTTCTCCCGAAAAAATCTTATAACTAATTGCAATTACTCACTTAATGGTAAAGAACTTAAAAATGTCAATCATATTGTTGATCTTGGAGTCGTTTTAGATAATAAATTGCGATTTAATCTGCATTATGATAAAATCCTATCAAGAGCCAGCAAACAACTCGGTTTCATAAAAAGACGCGCAAACGAGTTTAAAAATGTATGGGTTACCAAAACGCTATATTGTTCTTTAGTACGCCCACTTCTAGAATATGGTTGCATTATTTGGAATCCTGCGTTCGATTCACATAGCGAGAGACTGGAATCTATTCAAAAGCAATTCGTGCTTTTTGCTCTAAGAAACACCTACAACCCCCGTGAATACAATACCCTGCCATCCTATGTCCTATCAACCAGAAGAACACTACTTACCTCATGTTTCACATTTGATGTTCTCAACGGAGCTGTAGACAGTGAATATATATCAAATAAGATAAAGTTCAACGAACCCTCAAGACGTACAAGACACACACGAATGTTATATGAGTATCAGCACCATACAATATACGCCAATAATGAGCCAATTAATAGATGTTGTAAAGAATTCAATAATATCAGCGATAGCTATTCACCATCCATATCGAAATTCTCCTTTAAAACAAATCTTTACAAGTTCCTATTTCCGTCCTCTTAACCTTCTTTCCCCTTTATAATCATCTCATCTTTAATAACGTCCCTTCTTTTGTCATCTCCATCATCACCCTGAATACGCACGACCCATGCCTTATAACCCCAAGTCCTTGTCTCCCCACCCCAATTTCTAGCAGGAGTAGAATTAATTTATGACAAAGTTTTGTAAACGAAATGTCAATCCTGTGGGCGGATACGCCCACTTTGTAATTCAATCCATAATACAAAAAAAAAAAAAACAAAAAAAAAAAAAAAAAAAAAAAAAACTATCATAAGATAGATTAATTTAAGTAAGAATAAGTTATTGCCTTGCTTGGCCAAATAAATAAATAAATAAATAAATTTGTGTGAAATTTTAAAGGTAAAACCTTTCTAGAAGCATATTAAGCTGCAACAATACTTTCTAAGAAAACTGTCTTAAAATTTACATACAAATACATTTATTTGTTATAATAACAGGCAAAACATTAATTTTTCTAAATAAAAATATCAAAAATAATGATATTAATTAAAAATATGTTAATTTTAAAATTAGCGGCAACAAAATATTGGACTCCAAAATTTTAGCTAAAATTAAATTTAGCGTTTCTGAAAATCACCAAAAAAAAGTTCTGAATCGCATCAATCGGTAAAATTTTAGCGATGACAGCTTAAATTTTATTCTTAGTTAAAAGTTCGTTCAGTCTCTAATTTTATAGCTTAAAAATAAGCGATGGAGTTTTTCAGAATCACAGCCATCGCTAAAACCTAAATATTTAGCTTGAGCGATAGAAATTTAGCTTTAGCGTGTTTCAGAATCCGGCCTCTGGGTTATTATTTTTTTTTCAGTTGCGACTTTTGTCCAACTCTAGACTAAAGCATTATTATTATATTGCGTATTATTAGAAACAAATGAAAAAATCCATTTTCACCTCTTAATATATTGAAACATCTCTAAAATTTCTTTATAACCTGCACCCGGATTTTGTTGACTCTGCTGTTGATGTTTTGCTTGTCGTTATAATAATTCGGGGATAAAAGAGCCACACGTTTTGAGAGTTTATGATTTCAAATACAATACAATGATTTTTTAAGAACTTTTCAAATTTTGTTTATATTTCACCAAAAATCTTTAAGGAATTAATTTTTCTTTATAGAAGTCATTTTTTTGTTGTAGTATTTTTCTTTGTGGCAACATTTCTACAAATGTGTAAAGTCTGTTTTCCATTTCGTTTTAAAAAAATTTCCATTTGGTTGTGCTCAAAAAATATGCATTAAATTTAAAATTGCCAGAAAAAATTATTTTATAAAATTTAAAAATTAAGTTGATTTTTACTCTAATCCTTTAAAAACACATTTTTTTTATACATATCAAAGACGAACCATTTTTTTTTAGTTTTGAAAATCTAGGAGAGATCAGAGAGTTGCTCAAATTGTTTTCAGAAAATTTAGCAAGGTTTTTTCTGTGATTTGTTATCTACAGAAACTACGTTTAAATAAACGAAGTGATCTTGTTAAGCACATTTAATTCACACCCAAGGGATAATCGCATGAGGTTACTACCAATTAGGTATTTATTCACTTTATATCAAAACTAAGGCGTGTTAAACGTGAAATGCATTTCGAAATACACATTGTTATAAAATTGTTTTAAATTAAATTATTTTTTAAAATTTTTATTTTAAAAAGTTCGGGTTGTAAACTACTGCTGTTATCCGATTTCTATGTTAAAAAAAGGTAGCTAAAAAATGGAACAATTCGGTTAAATAAATTTAACAATTCCTTTTTTCTGGCTTTTTTGAATGTTTCTTTTGCCTTCTTTAGATTTTTATTGTGGCAAAAAATCCGGGCCCTGTTTATAACATAACTTTAATATGAGAAAAAAATGTCAAGAACAAGTAATTAATCAAGTTTCTCAACTTTATCTATGGCGATATTTTGCTCCGTTAAAACGTTAGTTAGTGTTTGTGTTTGGTTTTATCAAACAGTCTTCATAAAACAGTGGTTCCATCTCGCTTGCAAAAAGCCTTGCCACTGATTGAAGCCAATCCTTGGAATTCTTGAAATCTTTTTAAATGTACTCTTGTCAGTAGGACAGTTTTCTACCGTTTTTACTAAAAATGTTTCTTTACTTGAAATTTTTAGACAAAACAGTCTATGTATTTTTGGTAATATTTCTAATATCTAATGTTTTTTTCTCTTTTCAACTTATTATAGCTTTTTATTAGTGATGAACCAACGTCTGCAGTTATTCCTACAGCGCTTAAAAGTGAATACTCGCCACTATGCATTGCACTAACACAACGAGGACCCATTGCCTCAGAGTCGTTAGGAAACCAAATGAAATCCTTGACTCCTGGTGCTAGTTCACAATCTTCAAATACTACAACGACAAGTTCTGAGCCTAACGACAGTGAACGCCCGCTTGTCTGCAAGCAGATTAGGCAACTGTCATCGAAACCGTGCTGCGAAAACGGACGCATTCTTCTAGCTGATCCTTTGTCTGGAAAAACAGTTTGTACGTGTCAAGGCGATTCTACGCGGATAGCTCTCTCCGACTATACGTGTCCTCAACCCGCAGCAGCTAATATGGGAGTCTATGCCACGCCCTTCTCAACAAGCGACCAAAGTCCCTATCGCAGCATAGGTGTGAATGGTTCAGCCTTTTATCCAGCTTTGGTAAGAGGTTTGTTAACATTTTAAGAAAAGCAAACTTTATATATGTTATCTTTTATTACTTACAAAAATCAGTTCTTGTTTCATTATTATAAACCTCTTCGTTAGGTATCACGGAAATGTGCACTAAGATAAGCAAGAATTGAGAAGTAATTTCATTTTGTATGAACTAAAGTAGAGCGGCTCGTGTCCTCTATGTCGTTGGTGTGCTTTTTTGTGTTAAAAAATGAAGAGGATTTACCTTTGCATTTACCTTATGAAGGTCTTTGAAGGCTGGTTACACTCCCTACGGCGAAAGCAGGTTCAATTACCCTAAAGTGACCGGTCCTGTGACAGTTCTTATTTAACCTATTTTAGGATAGGTTCGATATAACTTAGAACGGGACCAATAGTTTTTAAATGTGTTTTGCTGTATATATCTTATAATTACCAATAGCTCAGTGGAAGTGCGCTAGACTGTCACGCGGTGGAAGTGGGTTCGTACCCTGGCTATGTAAGCATCAACAATTTTAATTTAATAATTTAAAATCTAATTCTGTATCATTAACTGCTTAATCAAAAATAACATTTTAATTAATTAATTTAATTTGCTTCACACTTTGACAAAAAATTAAAATTTCGTTTTTTATTTAAACAAATATTTTAAATAAAAAAAAAATGTTTGCGGTTTTGCTGTGGATTGAACCCAGGTCAGTCAAGTATTTAACGTGAACGCTAGCAAGCTCTGCTAAACATTAATTTCCAAAACATTAATTCAATTTCATTAAAAACGTGCTTATAAGTGTACCGTATTCTATAAATAGACCAGCTACTGATAAGGTCCAAAAGTATTGACACCTGCCGATATATCTTTGAACCGGTTCTTTATCTTTGAATTTTCTAGCAGATTTCTAGCCGGTGTCAATTTACCCCTGTCAATGACAACGCCATGAAAAGGGACCGGTTAGTTTCATATTTTGGTGGCAGAATTGAGACCGGTCACTATCACTTTGGAACCTATCACGTGACAGATTCTGAACCGGTTCTTTTCTCTGTACGGCTGTTATACGCTTGGGCATTAAGTTTAAGCGTGACCTGTCACGAGTCTGACTTTCGAATTTTAGGTGGTAAAAAAGTTGAGCAAAGAGTGTGTTTGAAATTGTGTTTTATCAACGGTGTTTTATTTGACCAAAAGCAATGACAAGTTTGTCAAACAAGCACCATTTTCACCAGATATGACCCAGTGTGATTTTTTATCTTCATACTCAAATTGTCGCTTCGGGGAAAACATTTTGAGACGATTGAAGTCATAAAAGCTAATTCGAAATCGGGCCACAAAAAATGCTTTCCAGAATTGAAAAAAAAGATGTCATATATGTATGACCTCCGATGGTGATTATTTTGAAGGTGATAAAATAAATATTGGAGAACAATTAACCGTTGTTGTTCTATTTTCACAGTCCGATTCAATATTAAACAGAAGATTTATCATGCGTCATTTCTGTTTTATATTTTTAAGTACAATAAGATGTTTTATCAAAGTAACATTTCAAAACAAAACTAGTTATCAAGAAAATGCTAGTATTCTAAACGGGATATTCCATTCTCTTGAGGCCAAAACATCCGACCCAATTTGGGAAGTTTAAAAGAAATCCAATAAAAATTCAATCAAAATTCAGTAAGAATAGTCTTAAATATACATTAGACTGGGTCAAATGATAAAGTATTTAGGATTTTGCGTGCCCCCCGGAATTATAAAATATGATTGCGAATGAAATAATTTGAGCTATTAAAAGTTCAAAAAAATTTCAATACACTAAGTAAAAAAGTAATGTAGTCAGTACAGAGACAGTTACATAAAATCTATGTTCTGCATATTACATAGGACGCAACGAGAGCTGTATTTAATGGGTAAAGGGAGTGGGTACTGTTCACACATAAAATTTTGCACTTTTTGAAATGACTTTTAATTATATTCAATACAGCTTATTATGTGCTAAATACATTGCTGACTTCAATAAATACAACACACACAATCGTGTACTCAGTCAACTTTTTGACAAATAAAAAAATAAAAATTATCTTCATTACCAAAGTATTTACAGGACCGCATGAACAAAAGATTTATAGATTCCTTCATTTTCTTCGTGCAAAAGACGCCAAGTGCACATTTTTCAAAACAGTGAGCTTGTTACCGCTGCAGATAAGAAATATCAGTGATTCTATTTTATATTTTTGAAGAACAGTAAAACGCAACGTTTTCTGATAAACTGGCAATGCGTCTTCATATCTGATTTTGGTAATGTTAAATGTGAAGAATTGTACACATTGTCGTTTTTGGCATGGAAAAAAAAATATCAAAAAAGCACATTGGTGGTTTTACCATCGAATTTTTGATTTTTTTGATAGGCAGAATTACATTTTCTTGTTTCCAAGGAATATTCTTTCATTAAAATGCATTAGATGCAGTTAAAAACTCAAAACCGATATTTTTTCACATTGGCGTTACAGGCATACAGGAATGCTATGAGTCTAGCTGGACTGCATTCGACCGTGCGAGGAGGAAAAATGTGTACATCCTTGTTAACATTTTTGTTAACATTTTTATCTACACTCTAAGAAAAATTGGCGAGATTTCACTACAATTATTGCTGGCAACACTTTAACAGCAATTATTGTAGTAAAATCCCACAACACGAAAATTCAAATATTTCACGCTATAAATGCGTGAATGCTCTCTTCCCCAGTAATGGCTCTCTCATACAAAAAAGTTTCTCGCGCTCTTTTGTACTTATAAAAAACGCTATAAATGCGTGTTATCGCTCACGATTGCCTCTCTTTTGCTCTTTTTGATGAAATATGCAGCTAAAGTAGTGTTTTCTTTCGCTTTTTAAAATTCAGCATAAAAAAAGCACCCTTAGCCAAATATTTAAAACGTAAAAAGTTATTTAAAAAAGAAAACACATTAGATTTGAGAGTAAATGAAATCCAGATTTTATTTTTATGACTAAAAAATTGAAATTGAACTAAGTAAATATAAATATTAAGAGATAAAAGAATTGAAAATAATGATATTTAAAGAACCATGAAATAATAAATAATCTTTAACATCAGAAGAAAATATAAAATATAAAAATTCAATAGCTTAAAATTAACATTGACAATTTACAAAGTTTTTATTGTTTATTTATTTTGGTGCTGGTGGCCGTGCGTGCTAAGTAAGTGACATGCGAGCCACTTGAACTCAATAGCCCGAGTTGAATCCTCATGTCTGGCAGAATCGCATTCTGACCGGTCGTCTCCAGACAATGACAAACCTCAGCCATTCGGAGTCAGAACTAAACATGTTGGCTCAGTTTTCGGTCCATCGTGCACACATATTTAATAACACACACAACAGAATCGATCATTAGAATCTCGGTCAAAGTCCTTTCAAGGGCCGAAATGACCCATTAATTTTTTTTTTATTCACTGGATATTTTCACTGTTGTTGTATTCTTTCAATTATTTCTTTGCGCACAATTTGTTTGGGAACATTAAAAAATATCGTTGTTTTCCGGCACTTTTTAATTTTTTTTTTTAGATAACGAAACCAATTTACTTTATAACTTTTGCAATAATTAAACTTTTTTACACAATTTTCAGTATCAGTTTGGATTTATTTAAGTTTATAGAATACATTTATAATTTAAATGGAAAAGTTTTTAAGTGAAAGCTTTGGTTTAACGTTGTCGCGTTCGATGCTCAAAAAAAACTAAAGATATCTTTGTATCTGTTAAAAATTGCTCTCATTAACTTAAAGAAAAACCCGCTGCAAATAGCGTAAAATATCGCTTTAGAAGCGTTTAATGAATTGATGAGCGAAAAACCGCTGAAGTAGCGTGAAAAAGAGAGAAAATATAGTTTTTTTGGGAAAACACGCTTCATTATTGGATGAATTGAAATATATCGCTGCGATGCGTGTTATTTTTTTTAAATCGCAAATATATGCGTGAAATTTCACAGCAATTATTGTAGTGATATTACAATCAGTTTTTAGAGTGTAGATGATTTCATAGATCGATAGAAAAAGTTAAGAAATTTCAAGTGGACAGCTTAATTGAAAATTAATTCAAGTATAGTGGATCACAGCTTATTTAATGCAGTGCGATTTTCAACTAAAAGACTTAAAACAGCGAAACTAACGGAAATATAAAAGAGAATGCGGGATAATTTAAAAGAGCAAGAAATAAAATTTAAAAGAAAAAGATATTTTTAAGCTAATGTAATGTTTACGATTTAGAAATTACCTTAATTTTTTGTTCCTAAGTAAAATGTTTCCTCTAAGATCAAGGAACCTGAGTAGAATCCCTGACATCAGGAAATTTTTCTCGAATCAGCAACACACTCATCAACGTTAGCATCATTACTGTTGTTATAGCTTTTATACAAACACTTTAGCTGCTGTTGTTTTTGACTTTGTATGGCTTTCATGCTCGATGCGGTCTATGGATAACATTCGTTTGCATTTGTTTCTTTCCATCCCTGATTTTTGCATTTTAAATATGTATTTATAAATAGATGCAAGTACATTGTTAATGCTTCACGTAACACACTTTTTCAATGTTTTGTTTTGTTTTGTTGATGTCTTTAATACAACATAACCATAACTAAAGCTAACTTAATTCAATTGTTTGTTTTTTTTGTACTCACTTCAACGTCAAAAACAATGTTTAATGGCTGTTCATGTTTGACAATTATTTTTAATGCCGTGAATTAGTTTTGCTGTTACTTTGAGTTTGTTAAGGCAAAATAAAAAAACAAGACCAACTAAAACTAAAATAAAACAAAGTAAAGCTATAATAAGACACCTTCTACGGCGCGTGGTTAAGTGGTTGCATTCACTAGGGCACATTCTGTGTAGGGGAGAGTGGTACTAGTTGTCACAAAATTTTAATGCACCGCTGTTACTCCGACAAATCAAGCAATAATGGCATTGTAAAACTTTCAAACATAAATTCAATCTTTTATTTTTCAATCTTGATATGAATAACGTATACCAATTTAAAATAAATCAAAACATTTTCCCGATAAAAAATTTAACTCGTCTGGGACAAGTAACCCCACTCGTGGAACCTGTACCATTTGCAAACAAATGTAAATAATATTCTATAAATTTATACATAATGTTTTATCCAAAAATTTATAGATATTTACAAAATATAATATTAATTATATTTGAAACTTTTTTGAAATTGAATATTACACACTTTTTGTCAAAACACAAATTTTTAAAAAATACAAAAATACACAAATCCAACTTAGTATCTTAAATCTCTTTTAATTCTTTAAACTTTCTTGGGATGGTAGAAATTGAAAAAGCGTTTAGATGGCATTGATCTTCCACTCGATAACGTGTTATATCAAAAGATATCGGCGTTGTGACAACTAGTAATTGAGACAACTGGGACGACTATCCCCTATATCACAAACTTTTAATTTTTTCTTTGTTATATAGTCGGATATATATTATATAGGCAGAAGATAAAACTAATACCACGACGTTAATCATAGTTGGGCTAGATCCATTTAAGAAAAGTCTTTCGTACTTGTTCTCTCTAAATTTTATTTTTTTTTTAACCAACAAACAAAATGAATTCGCTAGTATGTTTTTTCAAAAACTATAAAGTTTTATATAAAAACTCTGTTGAATTGTAAAAAATGGCAGCATACATAATTGAAAAAATGGAATAGTCTCTGAATCTGTTTTCATTTAAAAAATATCTTTTTCGTTTTTCAATCTTTTTTTTGTTTTGTTTTATTTTGATTACATAAAAAGGTTGGGGTCTACATTGCCCTTCACAAAATTTTATTGACAAAATTGTACTTTACAAAATTGTCCTTTACAAAATTTCTTCTTTAAAAAATTTCCCCTTCAGAAAATTTCCTTTTACAAAATTGACGTTTACAAAATTGTACAAAAAATAAAGTAAAAATAATATGTTGATACTGTGGAACAGCGCGCAGTCATAAGTCAGTCAAAGATTAAGGAATACGTTCTAGCGTTTATCGTAATTTTAATTGTCGGTCATGTCTGAAATTTTTGTTTTGGAAACAAATGAAGGGGGGAAAAATTTTTGTATATGGGCAATTTCGACCCCAACCTGATTCAAATGATAATTTTTTGTTTTGGTTTCTTGCATAATTGTATTTAATTAACTTTTTAATAAAACTTTTGTTTGATAAAAGTACATTGCTTATTTTCTCAGTATTAACAAGGGACAAGAGACAATTTTGTAAAGGTGCAATTTTGTAAAAGGTAATTTTGTAAAGTACAATTTTAAAAAAGGGAACATTTTAAAAAGGGACAATTTTCGAAATGGAAATTTTGTGAGAGAGAATTTTGTCAAGGGAAATTTTTGTAAGAGTAATTTCGACCCGCTCCCAAATAAAACGATATAAATTTGAAAAAAGTTTTATTCAATCAATATATGAATTTTAAAATAGTAAATCAAATGTTAGGCTTTTAAGATTTGTTTGCTCTTAATGCGGAGCATTGTTGTTCGACCTACAGTGGCTCACAGCTCATTCCATGCAGTGCATACTTTCAATAATAGTGAAACTAACAGGAACACGTAAAAGAAAGCGTTCGTTATATCCTAGACAGACATGTAGTACAAAATGTGTTATAATCAGCCCAATCATGAAACATTTTCTACCGGGAGTTGTAAATCGGAGTTTTCGTTTTTAGGATAAAGTTAAAATACTTTTTGAAAATTTTTAATGCAATTTTGTTCATCAACCGCCAATATTTATGAGTGTTAAATAAAAAAATGAGATATTTTTATCTGCTATCTTAAGACCGGAAACTCCCATTTACGATTCCCGGGAGAAAATGGTTCATGATTGGGCTGAATATGAAAACCATATGTGTGTCATCGGTATTCCAAAGTTTTGTTCCAAAACAACTAGAGTTCCGTACAATAGCATGCAAGAAACCATTGAAATTCAGTGGTGTTCTGAAATGTACTACGATAAATCGCATTGAACACAGTCGAAGCTTTACGCTCTTCTGTCAGAATCATATGTTTTCCCTGCAATCCGACAGCATAAATAAATTGATCAGTTAGCATAATATCCCATTTATCAATATAAACAGAAAAATAATGGAAAAAGTTAAAAAAAATATATTGGAAACGCTGCAATTAGGAATGGGTACATTTTTTTCCAGTTGCGTGGAGCAATTATAACTTTGATTGCATCCATTTTCTTGTTTATATTAACAAACCTTTGCATCAGCTGACATGTGAACAACTTAGTACAATACACCGGAGGGAAGATAGCAACGCATGCATATTCGAATTCGAAAGTGTGGCTGAAAAATCCGACGCTATCTTCACCCAATGGGTGAAGATAGTCCCCTTTTACACTAGTCAAGAAATGGAAGCAATTTTTCGAGTTCGAAAAACTTGCCAGTACACTTGACTGTGTACCGTCAACTTTTTCCTCTTTCGTCGCTTCCTATTTGCGGCGTATTGGCCTACAAGCTCAGAAAATTGACTTCAATTCTTGACTAATGTAAAAGAGGTAATAGCGTCGGATTTTTTCGAACTCAGCCACAGTTTTTAAATTCACCACAATACAACACAGCAATTTCGAACACACTTTTTGCTGAAGCCAATGTTTGCAATTATTTCTTTTAACTTGTGTATAATCGGTATGCAAGCGCTGCTGCACAGTCTTAATGCTTACGTTTTTATTCATTGCTTTACAGCACTTAAAATGAAATAAATAAAAAAAAAAAAAAATATGCAAAAAACTTTTTACTCAATAAAATATTGAAAAAATAGTATTGCTTTTGAAAAAATATTTCAACACTTTTCTTACTCATCTTATAAAGTTCAGCAACGATTTTGAACTCACCACGTTCAATCCAGTGTTAAAGTATTGAAAAACAAATCAAACTCATATCATAGCAGAATAGTTAAAAAAATATTTTAAACAAATATGCAGGTATTTAAACGCATTTAAGCGCATTAAAATTAACGATTCTAACAAATAACCGTGAATTCAATTTTATAAAACAAACGTTGATAAGAATATTGACCACAAGTATTTAAAGATGGTACGAAAAACTTTTTGAAAAGTATAAATATGAGTAATAGTTCCTTTCGCATCAAAATAATCAAGATTATTATTTTGTAATATGCAAAGCAAAAACAAAATTAATAGTCCCACAGACACGCCTACCTCCCATACAACCCAAAAGTTGAAAATTATAAATAAACGTATGCCAAGTCACAAAAAGACACACAATTCCAGCAACTAAGACCTAGCAACGTAAGCCTAGTCACAAAAGTCTAGCCACACAATTTAAGAAAATATGACTTAATAACAAAAACCTAGCTACAGAACCCAAGCAACATAACAACGTAACGTAATAACATAACGTAAGCGTAGCCACAAGTGTCTAGCCACAAAAGCCTACCCCCAAAAGCCTAGCCACAAAACCCTAGCCATACAATTCCAGAAAGTAAGACTTAATAACATAAGCCTAGCTACAGAACCCTAGCAACGTAAGCCTAGTCACAAGTGTCTAGCCACAAGAGACTAGCCACAAAAGCCTGGCCACAAAAGACTACCTGCACAATTCCAGAAACTAAGACTTAGGAACGTAAGCGTACCCACAAAAACCTACCAACGCAAGCCCAGCCAAAAGCCTAGCCACAAAAACTTAGCCACAAACGACAAGCCACACAATTCCAGCATCTATACAGGCGAAAATTTGAGTTTAAATTTAAAACCCTTAAAACTCTCTTTGAATTTATGACTCGTTTTTTAAACCTTAAAGTTAATTTTTAAAAATTTTCCAGTCTTACATTCGAAAAATTAACGAATTTAAATTTTTGGGTTTCAAAAAGTAAACCCAAAAAGTTTAAAAATGTTTGTATTGTGAAAATTAAGCTCAGAAAGTTTATTATTTAAGCCGAAAGTTTATTTTTTAAAATTATCAAGTGTTAAAAAATAAGTGTTAATTAACTAAGAAGTTTTAAAATGCATGTTTTGTAAAATTTAAACCAAACAGTGGATTATTAAAATCGAAAGTTTATTTTTGCAATAATTTTAAACTTAAGGGTTTAAATAATAAACCCACTAAACTTCTTGCGACTTGCGATATTTAAGGCCAAAAGGGTTATTATTTAGACTTTAAGTTTAATTTTAAAACTGTAGAATTTATAAAGCAAACCCATAAAAGTTATATACACATTGTTGCGGATTATTGTTAACTTTTAAGAATAAATATTAAATTCGGTAAGCGGCGAATAAGAAAAGAAAAACACGCGTGAGTTTCTTAAACGTACTTTTTAATAATAACAAAAACAACAAGTAAAATACATGAAAAAGGATGAGATAATGAAACAAATGTCAGAAAAGAAAATAATACAAAAAGAGTTGCCATATTGGCGCGATCATGCCGGCCGCCTTGAACGACTCGGCTGAGTTCAAAATCAATACGTTTCAAAATTACATGAATTAAATTTATAAAAGATTTCAGTCAAAATAAACAGCTTTAGTTGGTAAGAGAGACAGTTTAGCAACTGGGCGTAGAAGTTCTCCTTCGCTGGTTTTTAGTCGCGCCACGCGAACTAGATCATCGGCTCCTGGATGACATTGAATCACTCTGCCCAGCTTCCATTTGGTTGGGGGTACTCGTGCGTCATGAATAACTACTACGTCATTAATTTCAAGGTTTTTCCTCGGACGAAACCATTTAACACGTTTTTGCAGGCTGACCAAATACTCGTAGCGCCAGCGACGCCAGAAATGAGTTCGCATCTGACTTATGAGTTGCCAGCGTTGAGATAGAGTTCCGCGAAAATCTTCGACATCGGGCTCAGGAATAGTTTTGAGCGGTTCACCAACTACGAAATGTCCAGGCGTTAATGTATCGTAATCTTCAGAGTGCGGTGACTGAACGACAAGCGGGCGGGAATTGACACATGCCTCCACTTCAGTCAGTAGTGTGTAGAACTCTTCATATGTGAGCAAAACTTCTCCAAGAGCGCGTTTAAGGTGGTATTTGACTCGTTTTATGCCCGTCTCCCAATAGCCGCCCATATGCGGGGCTCCTGGCGGGTTGAAGTGCCACGTTATGCGTGAGCTTTCGAAATGCGAGCGCACGCTTTCGTCAGCCATGCAGCGTTGAAACATAGTACGAATCTCTCTGTCAGCACACGTAAAGTTGGTGCCGTTATCAGAGTAGATATGCTGACAAAAACCTCTACGATTAACAAGGCGTTTGAAGGCTGCTATAAAATCGCATGCGGACAGACTGCCGACTAATTCCAAGTGCATAGCACCCGTACTCATGCAAATGAAGGAGCAGATGTAGCCTTTTGTGCTCTTGCTACCTCTGCCGTGTGAAAACTTAAGAGCGTAAGGACCTCCAAAATCAACGGCAGTGTGTAAAAAGCATCGCACCGAAGTGAGACGGCTGCGGGGCAAGTCACCTGTTGCCTGCTGAATTGGTCGACTATTTATCCTAGCGCATTTGGCACAGCTGCGATACATTTGTCGTACAAGACTGCGTGCACCAGGCACCCAAAATCGTCTATGTAGTACCGATTGCATAATTTGAGGGCCACCGTGAACCGTATAAGAATGAATGTCAGCGATGATGGCTTTCGCTAGCGATGATTTTTTGGGCAAAATAATTTGATGCTTCTGGTCAAAGGGTAGCTCCGCTGCCTTGATTCTACCATGAATACGGAGCAGTTCATTACTGTCAAGAAAAGGATGATGGCGCAGAATGCTGCTTCGCATCGAGATAGGCTTCTTTGACCTGCAATTAGAAATTTCCTTTGGGAAAGCGTAAGTTTGTTCATACTTTACCAACACAATTTCAGCTTCGTGCAGCTCTGGAATCGTTAAGGAACCGGACCGTAGAATAGCATTTTTCATCTTCTTTTTTGCTTTCAGATTTCCGATGAATCGACGCAGGTACGCTGTCACTCTCTGAAGTTTGCGGTATGATGAATACTTGGTCAATAGTGTCCAATAGTTCTCAGCGCAAGTGATGTTCGCTAATGTTTTGACTTTTCGCAGCTCGATATTTGTTGAATGTTGCTCTTCAGCATTTCGATGCCAAAAAGCTTCGCCACTTTGCAATCAATATGTCGGTGAAAAGGGCTTTACGAGCACTACAATGTGTTTTTAGAACATTTTTATTTTTGAGGTCATATTCCACTAGAAAGCCCCATTAGCCCGATTTATCCCCCTTAAATTTCCTTTTATTTCACCCATATAATTGAACTCTTTAAAATTTGTTTAATTTGTGTTCAAAAAATTATTTATTAAGTTTAAAAACAAAGAAGTTATAATTGTTCAAATATTTGATATAATCCTTTTTTTTTTATAAAAAATTTACTTTTAATTTAGTCAACGAACAAGCACATAATATAAACAAAATTGTAAAAGAAACTTAATAAATAATTTTTTGAGCACAAATTACACAAATTTGAAGGAGTTTAATCTTATGAGAAAAAAAAAAAAAATGTAAGGGGGTAAATCGGGCTAATGGGGCTTACTAGTGGAATATGACCTCAAAAATAAAAATGTTCTAAAAACACATTGTAGTGCTCGTAAAGCCCTTTTCAACGACGTATAATTTTTTAAGATCTGACATGTTATGCTTAAGTTATGCAAAAAATACCATTTTGGCTGTTTTTCCGGTGGTCCAAAAAAAAATTTTTTTGGTTTTCGGAATCCTCTCGAGGTCAACTTTAAAATAGGGGGTGGTTTTTCAAACTTTTTTTTTTTGTATGGAGGCCGACTAGGGTTCCCAACTGTCCCGGATTTCGCGGGACGTCCCGCATTTCAGCTAATTTCTTACCGTCCAGCGACGACCCCTTGCGGGACGCCTTTTGTCCCGCATTTGAGAACTTAAGATTGTTTGTATCTAAATTTCCAATTTGACATGAAACACAGTTTACTAAAACTGTGTAATTTTATTATCAAATTTAATTTATCATTTATTTTTCATACATTTTATTTATCAAAACGTTTTGGATTTATTTTTTGGTTTTTTCATGAATTCGGCAAGAGTTGGAAAGATATCTTAACAATATCAAGTAACCAATGCGATGGTGTAAAGGTATCGTTGATACTCTTTATTCCTCAAAGAAAAAAAGGAAATATTTAATAAAATAAAAAATTGCATCTAATGTTGTCCCGCATTTATGACCTAAGTCCCGCATTTTTGATGGCTCCGTCCCGATTTTGTACTTTCCAGAGTTGGCAACCCTAAGGCCGACCCACTCTATTGTACACTATTTAAGATGAACAATTATAAATATACTTTGCTGCAGTTAACTTATCGTTATCTGAGCTATTGCTCAGCGAAAGTGTGCTTGACTGGCATGCAGGCGACGTAGATTCGCATCCTGACTGTTTATGTACCAAAAGTATTAATTAAATAATTTAAATTCGAATTCTAATTGTTTCATTAACTCATTGGTCAGAAAAACCCCCAAAATAAGTTCGCGCTTACCATCTTAAAAACAAAATTTTTAAAAATACATCAAAAAATCTTACTGGGCGTCGTCAGGGATTGAACCCTGGAAGTATGTATTTGTCGCAATCTTTTAAGGATTTTCAAAATATATGTTTCAGCTGAAATATATGTAATACATTGTACGAAAAAATTAACTGAAATCGAGTCAACTTAATTTGAGTTGCAATACAAAATAAGGACCTAATTTTCATTTGCTACGTGTAAGCAATCGAAGCAATTAAAAACTCGTTTTTAAATGTTTATTTAAGAAAATCAATTGAACGTTTTAGCAGCTCATTTGAAAATGCATATTGCAGAAAATCAAAAGAACATTTAAGACGCTCTTTTTAAAAACAAAATAAAAGTTACAGGAGCAAAATTTGGGTTAAACGTTTTCAAAAGTAGCACTTTTCTAGTTGATGTTGATGAAATGTAAATGTGTTGATTTACTTGATGAGATGTAGTTTTTTCTGTAATTCATGAAACTTGCATTCTCAAATTTTAGTAAAAAAACTTCGATTATTTTGTGAAAAAAGTAAATGGAATAGGATTTTCAAAAACAGAATTTTTCCTAAAGAATTCCACAAACTAAATTAAAAACACTTAATATAGTGCAAAGCACTAATCTGCAATTAGTGTTGGTACATGTTGGGAAAATTCCCTACTTGTAGGAATTTTTTTCATAAAAAATAGCCGTAGGGAAGAGAGGACAGATTTTTAAAATTCTCTGAAAACATAGAATTTTCTGCAAATCTGCATTCAAATTTATTGTAAAACTTTATTCTTGTAAACTTTATATCTCTCTTGCTATTCATTATTTTTGGTAATGTTAAGTTTGCATAGGAGCATTCACAATTCAGTGTACTCGCCAGTGCAGTAGAGGACTTGCACTTATATATTAAGGTTTTCGTGAAGACACAACACTTTTATTTCAGAAGTTTATTATTAAGACAATTATTTTAATTCGATTGATTATAATTCATCAAGGAATTGGTTTATAAAGATGGCGGCCGTTGTCGTGCGTGCTATGTGTGTGGCGTGCGAATCAACGGATCCCTAGAAATATTATTTTTGAAATAGATGTAAAGTTTCTTGTATCATTGTCTAGAGTAACTTCAACAACGATTTTTTACTTTAGTCAGCTGTTTTTTAAAAATTTAGAATATTTTCCCATTCAAATTCATTAATTTGAACAAAACACAGCTGCTTGAGAAAGTGTCCCTGGAGATGGAAAAATCTTCCTTTGTACTAATGTTTTATATTAAAATTTTTACTTATGAATATTTTGCGATTAAAGCATTTCTGTAATAATCAATCGAATTAATTCAATTCAATTCAATTTTAATTTACCAATTTTATAATAATTTACATTTCTATGGTTATATAAATATATATTTTGGTAGTTTAGAATATTATTTTTAGCTCTAATATTTTAAATATGTCAACTGACAATATAAATAAGAAAGTTATGTTAATAATGAGAGGAAAAAGTGATTGCAAAAAACCTCGAAAATTATATATAGTATAAACTTAAAGCTATTTGTGTTAAATTATTTAGACTTTTTATGTAAACTTAGTCGTTGTTAAGTGAATATGTGTTAATATTTAAATATTTAAATAAATCTACTAAGGTTTAGTTTTAAGAAGAAATTAGATTTCTTATTAATGTGTTTTCAGAAAGAACACAGTTTTGGTGAAATCGATCGCTAGTATTTGTTATAAAGGTACTTATTTTATGTATATTAGTGAAGTGGTGAAGGTTTCTTGTAGAAAAGTGTCTAGGTAAATTTGTCATTATTTTTAAAATTTATTCTGCATAATTTGTATTTCTCTTTTTGTGTGTGATAATGCAGCGGTAGCCCATACTGGTGATGCATATGTTAAAATAGGTAAAAAAATCATTTTATAAATCAATTATTTGTTTCCTAAACTTAAATAGGATTTCCGATTTATCATAATGTTTTAATCAAACGATTTGATTTATTTAATCTTTCATTTATGTGCAATTTTAACGTTAAAGTCTTATCGAAAACCATTCCTAAATATTTAAGTTCAGAGAACCATTCAATGGTATGGAAAATCCCAGCTAGCACAGATTTTGATTTATAACAAAAATATGTTATAATTCGGTTGTAATCCAGTTTTTTGACACAAATTTTGTCTTAAATGGGTTATATTAAAGTTTCGAAGAAGCGATTTGCAACAATCATTCGGTTTGTTCCAAATCAGTTACACTACAATTTTAAATTTGTTACGAAATAATGCATTTGTTGTAAAAATGCTCCAAAAAGTATTTCAAAACATGTTAATGTGACTAAGTGGTTTTATGTTTTTATCAAGTTACTGTAAAGTCAAAACAACTTAATGTTGAACACTTAGATTTCCGATGTTTTTACTAAGTTTTGGTGAAGTAACTATAACAAAATGACTACAATTTCCTTGTCACGCACTTAAATGTCCAAAGAAAAATATAAATGGTATTGTTTGGTGACTGAACTATGTTATCTTTAATTTCTGAACCATAGAAATCTTTAAAATAAAATTTTAGAATGGAGACACCCAAATTTGATTTGTCGTCTTGGAAAAAATAAAAAAAAATGGACAGATTTCAAAAGTCAAGAGGAATATTGTGAATAGCATAATTGCACCTAAGCGTTCCCAAAGAAGTACAATAAAATATTCCGAAATAAATGTTGAAATAACTACAGACTCTTGCAAATATTTTGGATCCAATCCAACAAAATATTCCGGATATGAGATGTAGTTTGCAATTAATACCCCACAGTGGGAGTTCCGATGAAAACATGAGGGATTCGAATGAAAATTGGAATATCGAGTTAGATGAAAGTGAAGACGAAGCTTTTGGACTAGAAATCATGGAAGTTCGTACCTTATCTTTAATACAAGATATTGCCGAATGGAGCTCTGAACACAGAATTAAAAGAACAGCAATTGATGGCATTTTCGCAAAGCTCAATAAAAACATACCTTCTTTAAATCTGCCAAAAGATTCCCGAACAGTTTTGCGTACACCGCGAGAAAAAGTAGCCGTTGTTGAAGATGGTAGTGGTGGCTCTTAATGACACTATGGCCTCGAAAAGGCATTGGTTCTTATTCTCGGACGACTTGAATATTGCAAAGAAGTAATTCTAAATATAAATGTCGATGGACTTTCTTTGCACAAATCGTCTAAGGCAGAGTTTTGGCCAATTTTAGCTAACATTTATGGAAAAAACGATATTACACCGTTTGTTAAGAACTCAGCTATTTTCTCAAATGAATCTTAATTTAATATTTTCGGTTCAGATGGTATATCGAATAACTGAATTCTAATACTCTGGAGCCTTGGAAACATGTTCTTTGACGTAGATAAGTCTACAACGCCGTTTATGGGGCTGATAAACGGTTTTATTCGTGCTACTCGAACATAATAATAATAACGAAATACTTAAAAAATTCAAGTGCTGCACTTTAGTAAAAAGAAAAAAAACACTGAAACTATATCAAAACTAACAACAACACTGCCAATCATATCTTACGTGATGCATTTTTATAAAATTAAGTTACTAACTTATTGCTATGCATTACTTTCAACTGATTAGAGATTTTTAATTAAATACAAATTTGCAACTTTTTGCAATTATTCACATTTTTAATATGTTGGTTGGCCCAAGAATGTGCGTGTGTGCTGATTAAAATGGCTCACAGGAACTCTAGTGTGGGTTTCACAGTGCCATGAAGGTGTATGGAATGAAATATTTTCTACCTTGGCATGGTGAAAACTTAATTGAAGAATTTCACAAAGTTATAAGAGCTCATCAAGTGCCACTGTGCAACGTTTATGGTTAAGAGGGATGCGAGAACGGTGGATACGATACAATGCATCAGTGCGCTTAAAACAAACACAGTGAAAGAGACGCAATCAAATTCCAAAACATTAGTTTTTACATTTTCTGCTCGCATTTTATAGAATATCTAAGCGAAAGGTGCAAAAAATTCGTACTCATCTATCGTGTCTAAAAGTGCACCTCAAGCAACATTTGCAAATCGGCAACAAATGAAAACATACAAGCAAACAACAAACAGCCAGACAGACTAGCAGACAACGTCTTGATTATCATATCAACAACGTACGCACGAAAGCAAACATTTTACCTGTGCAAAGTTGGTGAAACATCTCGACGGGAAAGAAGAGCATGCATTAAAGTGAAGTGGATGCAACACTGAATTAAATTGCATTATATTCTCAAGCGTAAAAATCGTCCCGTTTTGCTGTGTGGCCGTTGCAAACGTTAACGGGGTGGGTTGGCGTGAATTAAATTGAGATGCGTTTGATGCTCAACGCGACGCGTTCGTCTCCCCAATTAAGTCAGTTAATTGCTTGGTTTTTATTTACCGCTGTTGTATCTCCTTAACTGCAACTCTACTGCATTGACTCTGGTGCGTACGCATGCGGAACTCGTTGTACCTACTGTCAGGTTACGGCAACGCACGCATCGTAATGCCGCAACATGCGAAAAACGGGTGCTGTGGTAATTAGATAGACAAACAACAACAACACCCGCAATCATAACAATAACACCAAACAACAAGCATATGTTTTGATTATAAGAATAAATTCAATTTTGCAACTGAAAAAAGAAAAACGTAAAAGAATACAAGCTGAAGGCGTCCCTACTAAATTATTCATATTTCAACAAGCTTGTTTAAAATGATCGAGTTGGTAGCGAAAAAGCAAATAGCTTAAGAAAAAACAAACATAAAAACGCAATTGCTTCTAGTTTATCTAGGTTAGACTTTTCAGTTTGTTTAGATGGTTAAGTCTGCAAATACTAGAACAACTCTACTTTCCCTTCCCCCTTTATTAAAAATCTACATTTTCTTGGTTTTTGATAGTTTAACACAATATTGGGGCAAAAGTAAGCTATGTAATAATAAGAGCTATATAATAATAAGACAAGCACTTCTGTTGTAATATCACCTCCTCCTAAACTAACCGATTTTGACTATCAAGTTGCGTTTTGACTTTGACCAAGGTTTAGGTGGAATTTGTACTTCAATAAGGTTTTATAATTTTTATTTTAATGGAGAAGATTCCCAAACTTTAAAAACAGTAATAAAATTTGTTTTAACAAAAACATTTCTAATCGATCAATTTTTTTGTTTCGAAAGAGCTTTTGAGTTGGTCGAACTTGAGTTTTCACAAGCAAGTGGTATGCTAATTTTTTTTTTAATTTTTTTGAATTTGCTGCTGATTTCATCCTAGTTTCTTTAATAGATTTATCTGAGATATCAGATAGATGGTATTTGTATACCATAAACCTGAAAGGTCAGTGTATATTAACTTTGTGTAAACGTTTGTAAATTAGCGATTAAGGAATAAAAAAAGTATATATATTCTTGATCAGCGTCACCTCGTCAGTCGAGCTATCCATGTTTGTCAATAAAATTTGTCAAATTTGTCAATAAAACTTTTTACCACATAATTTTTGGTTTTTTTAATAAAAAGAACACACCTCAATGACTTCGGTTTTATATTTGAATATCAATAGGGTGCAAAAGTGAATGAAAATATTTTTTACCATCACCAGGACTTCTTTTTTATTGAAACAAACTTTAACTTTACATTAAATTTTGTTCAATATTAACGCTCACACTAAAACCCAAGTCAATTCCATATGTAATTTTTCATTGGTTAGGGGTGCAATTTCCAAACAAATTATATTAATGGAGTACAAAATTAAAAAATGTAAAAACATTTTTTTATATTCCTTAAGTTTTATAAAAAATCACTTTTTTATATCTTATATTCAAGTTAAGAAGTGCTCAAACTTGCTAGCATAGTAAACATTTCTAAAACCATTAAGTTTCAAAAACCTGCATGAGTATGATGAATGGAGGCGTCAGTTGTTTTGTAAGCAATACATTTCTCCAGATTTTTTCAGAAAAACATGTTCATGTCATAAACGTCAAAAATAAAATTATAGTTTATGATTTTGTGATTACTAAGTTCTGAAACTATATATCATGAAACAAACCCCTTTTACAGCTTTTAAACTAGAACATAATTTTGAATAGTTATATGTTTTGGGTATACTGTTAAATAAAACTACTAGTTTAAAAATCATTAATAAACTTTTTAGTTGCTTCAAAAATTTCTAAAAAATTAAATTGATTTAAATTCATTACATTTCTTATTTAAATTAAATAAATGGCGTTCTATGACAATTTATGTCATTCTGACTTTTTTTATTTTATTTTGAAGATGTCTATTAAAAACTTTAAGATGGTTTTCTGAATCCTTTATTTTACTAAAATAATATTATTTAAACATTTGGTTGATTTAAACATATCAACCAACAAAAACTATTAAAAATACAGTTTTAAGAGAAGATAAGATCCACAGTTATTTAAAAATTATTCTAATTATTGAAATTGAATTTTGTTCTCAATTGCCGAATGTGAAGAATCAACAGATTTCTTGGAATTGCCAGCTCTTTTTGAGCCATTCAAGACTCTTGACCTTATCCAACCTGGGCAAGTTTGCTTTGGAAATTATGTAGATAATAAGAATGAAACAAATTTTTAAAATCAATTTGGTATCACTGTAATATTGTGATACTGAGATATTTATGGTGGTACTTATGGTGATATTTATAAATCAGTCAAATGTTACAAACCCCAATCTTGTCTATAAAAGTCCAAGCGGATATTAATAAAGATACACTGAGAAAACAAACATACTTTAAAATTAAAAAAAAATATTAAAATAGAAATTTAACGCCTTTGCGTTACTACAAAACAATATTTAAAACAAGTGTTTAATTTTCACCTACCTATAAACTCCTTTCTTTTTTTATTTTTCTCTTACTATTTCTTGAAAAAACAAACAAAAATTTGAATTCAATGACAATTTTTGAATTTTTTGAATTGGTTTGACAAATATCGAACATATGATAAAATAAAAACTAATTAATTAAATACTAAAATATTTCAAATGCAAACTTCATCGAATGGATTTAACATTTCGTATTCGGAAGGTCCCGGGGGTAGCTGGTTGTGAATCGGATGCTAAAACTCGGAAAAGTTAAAAAAATGGCATTGAATTTTAAAATATTGGTTTTAAATTTGGTTTTCAAAGCAAAAACATTGTTTTAAAAACAAAAACTTTTGTTTTGAATTTAACTTTAAAAACAGCTCTGTTTAATTTTAATGAATTTGTTTCAAGCTCTATTTCAAAAACGAATTCGTTAGATATGAACACAATTTCATTTAATATTAACACATTTTTTCCTCAGTGTACTATAAAGAAATTGATAAAAATTATGAAAAATGTTTATACATTAATTTTAATATTTTATATTAATTATTCATTAAAATTTTATGTAGAAAATGGGGGTTGATTTCGATTTTACTTATTTTCTAAAAAAAATCTTCTTAAGGGGTGCACAATTTAGTTTCCGCCCCGGGTGCGACCAACCCTAGCTACGCCATTGCGTCCGTTTATGTCTATAAGCCCAGGATAGGAATGGAGTTGAGATAATTGCATGTATTTACTTAAGCTACAGAAATAAAATTTGAAATGTATGTATCTTATAATAAAACTTATTTGTGTACAAAAAATGGACGTGATCCACTCACAAACGCATCCACCTCCAATACAACCCCAATACAGCCCAAGATAATTTGGGCCAAAGCAAATTGGGATTATTAAAATAATTTTTCTCATTAATACTCTTTCTATCATATGCGGTCATTATTTGCTTTCCTTTTCTAACTTTGATGTACATACTTTGTTTTAATACCCTATACCTGAAAGGTCAGGGTATATTAACTTTGTGCAAACGTTTGTAACACCTAGAAATAAGCGCATCCGGTATAGATGACAGGGCTTAATCGACTCACGAGGTGACGCTGATCAAGAATATATATACTTTTCTCCAGACTCGCTTCGTTCTATGCGTTACAAACGTTTGCACAAAGTTAATATACCCTGACCTTTCAGGTTTAGGGTATAAAAAATAAAAAAAATGTTATTGCCAAAAGTTGATGGCCACCTAAATCGACAAAATGTCCTTTTATAATTATATATATTATTATTATTATATTATTGTAATTATATATATTAGTTATTATAATTATAACTTCCCTTAAGCAGGAGTACCTATATTATTCGTAATATTTCCAAAAATCTACACGCAGAGAAAAAAAACGTTTATCGCCAGTTTGCTGCAAACGAACTTCGTTTGTCGTGTTTCAAATCATTTTTTGTAAACGTTTGAACAGTTGGCATAATAATGGTTAGTTGCGGGCAACACGTTATTTAGTTGCAAGAAATTAATTTTTTTTGTCATAAGCGGCAGTGATTTTTAAATTGTAGCAACCGAAAAATTTGTTTTTTCCAACTGAAAATTTCGTTTGCAGGAAAAAATTAATTTTTTACAAGCGAATAGTTCTCAACGAACAAAAAAAGTTGCTTGATTTCGTTGATGAAAAGTGTTTAATATTTGCCATCAACGAAAAGGAAATATTTTAAGATTGTGAACAAACAGACACACAACTGTGAAGCACATGCGCAGTCATACAACTGCTACACAGCTCGCTTTCGTTGATGACAAATGTTAAATATTTGCCATAAATGAAAAAAACAAGAATGTGTTACAGCTTAAGTAAATAAAAAATTCATTCTAGAGAATATCTCACAATAGCTCAATGGAAGCATGCTAGACTGTCACGCGGAAGACGTGGGTTCGATTCTTGGCTGTGTAAGTATCAAAAAATTTAATTTAATTATTGAAATTCTAATTCTGTTTCATTAACCGCTTGGTCAAAAAGTACCGTCAAAATAAGTTTTACTTAAATTGATTAAAAAAACAAAAAATTTTTGGTGTTCCTGTTGGGGATTGAACACAGGTCCATCGAGTTCCTAGACTCGACCGCCAGTACACTCGGCTAAACTTGAGCTACTAACACAATGATAAAATTTCATTAAGTTCGATGTTTTTTCGTTGCGGCAAATAAAGTTCGCAAACGAAGTATGGTTGGTGAATTTTTCAGTTGCGGTAAACGAAAAATTTCTTTGCGGTACGCCAGTCAATTTTAAACAAAGGCCTTACTATAAATAACCTAAAGTTAAATTACCCAATTTCTTTTTTAAATCGCCTTAAATCTACGTTAATCCATTTCAAACATAGGATTTATGAAAACTTTATGAGTAAAAGTATTATTATTATTAATTTTTATTATAAATAATTATAAGTAACATTAGCACTAGCTGCCAGGGCTATAGGCTTGATATAGTCAAATATACAAATATTTATTTATATAAAATTATGTAAAACTATCTTTTTTAAGAATTCGCACAGGGTTTGTATGTTTTTTTTTGTTAGAAGTTGAGGTTAAAAGGATCTTAAGATTGGAAAATGGAAGTATAAAGTGGCATGAGACATGGGTAAGTTTGGAAAATGTGGGTTATAGTAAGTGGGAATTGCAAAAATAATTGCCGAAACGGTAACTCTTTCGGTAAAAATGTTAAGCACACTTTTGAAGAAAATTGTTGGATCTATAATTTTCACCTGAATGATTTTACGCTAGGGCTTACATCAACGAAGTTACCATGTTTGGTAACCTTTGAATCCGAATATCTTTGGATGCGCACATGTAATTGTTGTGATCTTTTCAGATGTGGGTTATTTTATTTTACTTAAGATGTATGCAAAATCTGATCGTTTTTGAAGACAAATACAAAATAACTGAACTATTGAAAATTTTGTTTTTTTTAAAAGCTCTGTTTTCGAAGAACTAATTAACCACCTTACGTTACTCTTTGAGCAAAAAATGGTCTCGAAATGTAAAGAACTATACATTGCAAATATTTAGATACAGTTACTACACAGGATTTGAATTAAGTTTTAGAGTTATAAGAAAAAATTTGTGACTTAAAGGTGAAATTTGACCTTGAATTTCTCTCTCATTTGACCTTATCCGATAAAACTGAGTATGAGGGCATCATATATAGACAATGCACTACTAGAAACCATTGAGATATTTGAAGTTAATTTTTCGTGTCGCACTGTGTTATAGACGAAGAAGCTATTGGTGCAAATTGCGGTGAGCAAATAGTAAGGTCAAGGTTAGTGAAAGTTCTATGGGTTGAAAAATGCGTTGGAGATCCATTATTAAGAGTAACTATGTTATTATTCAGTATAAAATCTTCAAGAATATATCCCCTACTATTGTATATTGCTGATCCTCAGGTTGGGCTCCAGCTATTAAAGTCGCCTAGAATTATGACAGGTGTATAAATGTTATTACAGGGTGGAATATAGATTGAAATAATTGAGATCGGAATTTTAACAATAATCTCGAGAGCTAAGGCAATCAGACTAGATTGGCATTGAAAAAACTTATGAGGAATGCTCTTATGTATGAGTATAGCTGCGCCTTGTTTTGATGTGGAATTTTGAAGAATATTATAGAAATATGCCGCGTATTGTTTAGAGTTAATGGGGTGTTGGTTATGAGGGAGCACTCAGGGAAAAATAGCAACTTAAAATTAAATAATATCGTCTCAATTTTACGTTGTTCCACTTTCAAAAAATCGTCTTTAAATCAACATTGAAAATCTTCAAATCAAATATGAAAACATTTTGATATTCAACTAGAAGTAGAAAAAATTCAAAATAATGATGAGGCACTTTACCCTTATATTCAATGAAGTGTTTCCTCTTGGAAAGTAAGTTGAAAATAACGTTGTTTAGATTTGAAGTTGTAAAAAGTGAAAACGAAGAAAAATATATTTGTCTTAAAGTGGACGACACTTCAGTTTGAAGCTTCATACTTTCGTGTATCAAAATAAATTATGAAAATAATTTTAGTTTTCTGAAAGCAATTGCGAAAGCTGGAAAATAAATCCTCTTGGAAAATAAAATGTTCGTTTGTGAAAATTAAATCAGTGAGTGCAAAGTAAGAAGACAATAAAGAAGAAAGCGATAACATTGGACTCAGGACAGAATTCAATGAGAAGTTATGTGTATCGAGGAAGCAAGAGATAATTTCAATTTTTATATTATTTATGTTAAGGTATACATATATTGTTGGAACTTGACATCATATAATTTACATACTTATACAATACTTATTAAAATTAATGTATTCTAGGTTCGCTAAATAATTAATTAATTTAAGTATTTTATCAAATGTTTTCATATATTTCAATAAAAGAAAATTTCTGAAAAAATAATATTCTTTTACTTATTTGTATGTTAATATCAAACATGTTGAAGATTTGATTCAAAATGGTAATCACTTTGATTTATTAATGTAACAATGTGGAATCAAAGTGTTAAATAATTTATTTCAAAGCTTAAACGTATTTAAAATAAAGACGAAGTATTTCAATTAAATAGGATTCCGCTTTGAATTAAATCTAAGTCCAATTTAAATTAATGTGAAATACTTTTCATTTCAAAGTGTGTTATACCTTAGTTTAAAGTGGAAACAACATCAAACTGGATATGTTTTTTATCGAAGTGGAAACACTTTGAATTGAATAATTTCGTGTTTGGTGCCAAATTGTTCCGAAAAATATTTGAATCGAAGTAGTTTTCTTTGATTTTACGTTGTTTTTTAGCTCAGTGAGGGTGGTGTGTTTTAATTTGTATTTCCATTTCAGAGTAGTTATTATGATATCCATTCATATTCCATTGCAGAATATTGAGGATCATGAGAAAAATATAATCATAATTTTTAAATCAATTGGAATGTTATTGTTTCCAAAAGCAATCAAGTATGTCTATGTTTAAATTATCTGAGTATGTCTTAATTATCTGAGTCATCTGAAATGTCTACAAAATCGGTTGTTGTATCTGTAGAAGTAAATGGATTCGGTGGTAGCGAATTGTGCGGTAAAACAGTTAAAATGTCTGTGGTGTTGAAAGTTTTAGTTTTATTTTTACGTTGATTGGGTTTCGTGAGTGATTTAAGAGCATGAAAGGAATGGTTTTTGATTCTAGAGATCGAATTTGTGTTGTTTGTGTTTCATCACCCATATTTGTCCAAATGTTCCATGGAACCCATAAAAGCTCCAAAGACCCGCTAGTGACCTCTGATAATCCCATTGCATCCGATTGGCCATAGAATCATCCATTTTGGAATCCATTAAAGTGCCAATGACCTGAACCATAACAGGAGTTACGGTTGAAAATCTGAATTTACCTCCTTATATAAATTCTTTTCATACAAACCGATTCTAAAGGAGAAACTCCAAAAACTAAAATTATTATTGAAATGACGATTTTGGCAATAATTTGAAATCGGTTTTACGGTAATATCGTAATACGGTTTATGTTACAAATTTGTTACGTCTAACTTCTTAACATTGGATTCAATCTGCGTGATGTTCAAGTGTTTTGTCTTATGAATAAAATGTTGTGTTAGGTTGTTGCACCTTTCAACTTTAAGTTTCATGCAAAAATTACATGTTACATTATTGTTGCTGTAGTGTTTACTTGTGACCATGTGGCAATTTGTAGTACAGCCGCATGAACGCCTTAACGTTTTGAAATGCACAAAAATGCAAAAATGTTTTGTTCATGAAGCTCGCAATGATTATTTAAAAAAATCATACAATTCTGTAGCATGATGAGCCGCTGCGGTTGAATGCCACTTGGTCCATCGGCCGATTGCATGAAGTCCTTTTGCGTTCTTGTAACATTTAGCAACACAGAAGGCGATTCTGTTTTTGTTTGCGTTTTTGCCCTTATTAGTTATAACGTGTTGTTGTTGTTGTCGGTGTTGCGGTAAGTATTTGTATCAGCTCAACTCGTTGGCCGCGATTTGCATAGCGGCTTATTTGTTAGTGACGTTCACTCTTATTTGTTGTGTTTAGAGTTGTCGGCGTTGTTGTTGTCGTTTAGTTTTTGCTACTATGCATTTAATTGTTCCTCATTGTAAAGTTGTAAAATAATATATTTGTTATATCTGCACCTTCAAATACATTTTGCAGCCGTTTGTTTTTGAAGTTTCCTTTCTAGTTTTTTTACTGAACTTAACTTGCGTTATTAAGTTGTTCACCGAGTGGTTGAAATAACAGACATATTCACACCAACACGCAAGAGTATGGAAACATGCTCACGTGCACATTGAAAAAAAGTATTCGCTGATTAAAAAATACTTGCGGCCAATTATCGCACGAAGCGATTTACGTTGAGTGTGGAATTTGAATTTTCAATGAAATTTCGATATAAACTTGCAAGAACGCATTCCTAAATAATTTCTTCATTTATTGTTCTAACAAGGGTGTATAATTGCAAACAACTCTATGCTTGCAAGTTCTGAAATTTGCACGTCCCAAAAAATAGAGTTTTAAGTTCTAAAATCGTCATACAGTATAGAAGATTTAAATTTTTACTTGAAGTAAGAAGACTTATAAAACTTTTTTTTTATAAAAATCAGTTTATTAAAATTATGAGATCAAATTCATTGACATACAGTGGCTCACAGCTTATTTCGTGCAGACGATGTGTTAAACTTTGAAATGCTATAACTTGGTACCTAGTACTGGTAATGAAAAAATTTAAACGACATTTGTTTGCTAGTAATTATACATTTAAATATAAACTTTCATTTCTTTATATAAAAGTCTACTAAAAAGATAATAAACAAAAAACTGAAAAAGCAGCAGAATTCAACGCCACAGCTTATTTCGTGCACACTGTTTTTACATGTAAGCTTTTGAACGTGATGCCGTTATTTTCTTTTTCTCGTTCGCTGTTTTTATCTTGACTGATGTCCTGATTCTTCTGATCGGAGTTAACAGTTGTTTTTAGTCTGGACTTAAAACCTTTAGTGCACTAATTGATTTGTTTTAAAAATGGGCCGTCGCACAACAATATAACAGCACGAAATAGTTTTATTTCACTTTAAAAAAGAAAAAATCCAACCGCAAATAGCTGAAATAGTAAAATTGAGACCCTCTACAGTGCAGTACATCATCCAGCGCTTTTTGCAAGAAAATCGTGTGGCTGATAAGGCCAGAAATGCTCCAAATAAATTCTGTACAGAAGCGGACGAGCGACTTATTCTGCGAAAAATCGTAGAAAATCTGAGGCTTTAGGGTCCCAAATTGGCCAAGGAGGTTGAGAAGGAGTTGGGCAAGAAATGCTGTGCCGAAACAATTCGTCATCTGCTGCGGGCCAACGAGTTTAATGGTCGAGTTACACGCAACAAATCTTATATTAAAAAAAAAAAATCAGCTATGTCGACTGAACTTCGTCAAATAACACGTTTTATATTCTAGGACATTCTGGAATGACGTCATTTTCTCGGACGAGTTTAAGTTCAATATTTTTGGCTCCGAAGGAATGCAATATGTATGGCGTAAGGCTTATACCGAGCTGAACAATAACCATCTCAAGCCTACAGTAAAACATGGTGGCGGCAGCGTAATTGTTTGGGCCTGTATGGCTGCATCGGGCGTTGGAAAATTATTTTTTTTTGGAGGCATTATGGACAAGACAATGTACCTAGATTTTATAAAAGAAAATTTGCTTCAAAGTATCGACACCTTGGGCGTACGAGAGACATTTCGGTTCTACCAGGACAACGACCCAAAACATAAATCGAGAATCGTCCAGTCATGGTTGATTTAGAATTGCCCGCATCTTATGAATCCGCCTGCACAGTCACCCGACTTAAATGTAATAGAAATTTTGTGGGCAATTTTGGAGAGTGGCGTTCGCAAGCGGAATATTTCCAATAAAAATTAATTAAAAAATGCATTGATGGAGGAATGGCAACAAATACCCCCCAGATATTACAAAAAATTAGTAGAGTAAATGGATAGCCAGTAAATGGATTAAAGATGTAATTTAACAAAATGGCGGCCACACAAAATATTAAAAAAGACAAACATATTACATTTTCTTAAGATTCAGTGGAGTGCACGAAATAAGCTGTGGCGTTGAATTTTGCTGCTTTTTCAGTTTTTTTATTATTATTTTTTTAGTAGACCATTATATAAAGAAATGAAAGTTTATATATAAATATATAATTACTAGCAAACAAATGTCGTTTAAATTTTTTCATTACCAGTACTAGTTACCAAGTTATAGCATTTCAAAGTTTAACACATCGTCTGCACGAAATAAGCTGTGAGCCACTGTATATTCACATATGGTTTATATAAGATATATTTATTTCGTTTACGTATATTCACATATGGTTTATATAAAACTAGCGGATGTACGATTTTTAAAACTGTTCTAAGTTTATCATTTTTTAAATTATCAATTAAATTTTTAAATTTTTTAAATTATCCTTTTTTCCCCCTCCCTCCGTCGATGTGCTTAGTCAAATTTCAGTACAACTGTATCTGCTGGACATGATAAAAAAGTACATCTTCAACTTCTCTATCTGACATCTGGTTTCTGAGGAAAATGGTTACCCAGTTTGAAAGAAGTAATTTCGAGAAAAATGCGTTTAAAGTTTTTCATAGCATGCATTAAATATGCAGTTTTATCTAAAACAAATTCCAATTTTAAAAAATCCTTTTGACATCGATTCGATTTTTGGATTGTCTTCGTTCAACTTGGGTTTTGGTCGATACTGTTCGTTTGATTTTTGTTCATCTTTAAATAGCTTCTGCTCGTATTCGTTAAACTTCTTTTTATTCGTTAGTCTTTGGTTCTTGACTTCGTTTGCCTTCGGCTCATTCCATGATTTTTGTCGAAAGAACTTTAAAAGCATAGGATATATTTCAGTAACAGATACAAATGCTTACCAAGATTCATCAAAATTGGTTCATCCGTTTTGACGTGAATGAGCCAGGAATAGTTGTTATTTAATCAACTATTACCCTCTTACGGAAGTTTTTTGAAATTTAAAAAGCCTCGATTTTGTGTGCAGGGTCAGGTTATTTTCTTACTTACTTACTTAGATGGCTCTTACAACCGTTGGTCGGTTTTGGTCTCGTCTAAGAATTTGCGCCAGCCTCTTTTGTCGTGCGCTTGCTGGCGCCAGTTAGAAATTTCAAGCTTTGTCAGGTTATCCAATGCCTGGTCTTTTCAACGGCGATGCGGTCTTCCTCGTCTGGGTTGGCCACCGATGAGTACTGAATCCAATAATTTTTTCGCTGGAGCTTCGTCGTTCATTCTCTCGACCTAACCAGCGAAGCCGCTCTATTTCAAAACGCTTGACTATATCAATGTCGGCATAGAGCTCATACAGCTTGGATTCCATTGCGACTGATGCAGATTGGAACATAGATCTTGCGAAGGATTTTTCTCTCGAACGCTCCCAAAGGAATTCCATCAGTGCTGCTTAACGTCTAGGTATGTGATGCGTATAAAAGGACGGGCATGATTATTGACTTATAGAGCGTCAGTTTTGTTCGTAGAGAGAGAGCTCTGCTTCTCAATTGCCTACTGAGCCCAAAGTAACACCTGTTGGCAAGAGTTATCCTTCGTTTAATCTCAATACTGATATCGTTAGAGGAGTTAATGCTGGATCCCAGGTAAAAAACGTCCTTCACTACCTCAAAGGAGGTGTTGTCAACAGTGACGTGGTTTCCAAGACGATGGGACTGTTTGTTTGTTGACACAAGATACTTCGTTTTATCTGCGTTCACTACAAGACCCATTCGACTCGACTTTTTTTCTAGCCTGGAGAATACTGTACTGACTTCGCCAGCATACGCCAGCAGCATAACACTCTTATAGAAAATTGTGACGCTGCGCCTCAGGTCAGCAGTTCGGATGATCTTCTCCATTACTATATTAAAGAAGTCGCACGATAATGAATCACCTTGTCTCAAACCTCGCTTGGTATCGAACGGAAGGGAGAGGTCCTTCCCGAATTTCACTGCGCTGATGGTGTTTTTCAGTGTCAAAGACGTATTAGCTTCACAGGAATACCAAATTCAGACATGATGGAGTATAGGTGATTCCTTATTGGGCTGTCGAAGGCAGCTTTGAAATAGACAAAAAGATGGTGTGTGTCGATTTGTTTTTCGAGGGTCTTTTCCAAGATTTGTCGGAGCGTGAAGATCTGGTCAATGGTGGACTTTCCAGGTCTGAAACCACACTTATAAGGTCCAATCAGTTGGTTAACGATGAGCTTTAGTCTTTCACACAATACGCTCGACAGGACCTTATATGCGATATTAAGAAGACTAATCCCACGGTAGTTGGCGCAAATGGTGGGATCGCCTTTCTTGTGGATTGGGTAGAGCACACTGAGGTTCCAATCATCTGTAATGCATTCTTCCGACCATATTCTGCACAGAAGTCTGTGAATGCATTTAAACAGAGCTTCGCCACCGATCTTAAACAGCTCAGCCGGTAGGCCATCGGCTCCTGCGGCTTTGTTGTTTTTAAGCCGAGCTATAGCTGTTAAGACCTCGTAATAGTCAGGCAGCGGAACTTCAACGCTGTCATCCATAATTGGGGTTTCCGGGATATCATCTTCACTGGCGGGATTGTTGTCAGCGTCGCCATTTAAAAGTCTAGAGAAGTGCTCCCTCCATAACATCAGTGTACTCTGGATATCTGTCACTAGGTTCCCATTCTCGTCCTTGCAGGAAGAGGCTCCGGTCTTAATACCATAGGCCAGGCGTCTTATTTTTTTTCGAAAAATTTTCGAGTCTCATTCCGGTCGCCATGCATCTCAATTTTCTCGCACTCACGCATTTCCGCCTCTCGTTTTTTCGCCTGAAAATGCGTCTCTCTTCCCTCCTCTTCTCTCGGTATCGCTCCATAACAGCACGCGTTACAACCGACTGCAGGGTGGCTTTGTAGGCGGCGTCCTTCTCAGCAGTGGCGTCGCGACACTCCTGGTCGTGCCACTGATTTTGGCGAGGGTGATGGTGCCTATCACCTCTTCGGCAGCCGTACGCATAGAGTGGGATATGTGCGTCCACTGTCCGCATATATCGTCGATCGGAGGAGTGCTTTCTTGAAGCAGGAGTGAGAGTCAAGTAGCGAAGGCTTCGGCCGTCCATTTTGACTGCAGCTTGTCGACGTCTAGCTTTCTTAGTGTAGGATTGCGAGCATTCTTAGCTGCGCACAGACGTGTGCGGATCTTGGCTGCGACAAGATAATGATCCGAGTCTATGTTAGCACCACGGATAGTGCGTACGTCTAGTACACTTCCATCTAGTGCCTTCCATCAATTAAAACGTGATCAATTTGGTTGCATGTTTTTTGATCAGGGGACAGCCAAGGTGGCCTTATGAATATTGAGATGCTTGAATCTAGTGCTACTAACGACCATGTTTCGTGCTGCGGCGAAGTCAATCAACCTCATTCCGTTATCGGATGTGTTGTCGTGGAGACTGAACTTTCCGAATGTAGGACCAAATATGTTTTCCTTACCCACCTTGGCGTTGAAGTCACCAAGCACGATTTTTTAGTCATCAGGAGTGAATCGCAGGACATGATGCCGTATTCTCTTGCCAATTACAAATCCTCATCCAAACTCGTGCTTTTCCACATGGCCGTTGTAGTAGATATCACAGGATGCTTGCCGTAAGCAATCCTGTCCCTCCCATCGCATTTCTTGGATTGCAGTGATATCAGAATTATATCTTTTCAAGATATCAATCAGTTGGATAGAGGTACCATCCTAATTAAGGGTCCGGACATTCCAGGTGCATATCCGTAAATCATTATCAGTTTTTCGTTTTCGGTTGTCGTCATCAGATTTGGGGATCATTCTTTCATTTATTCTTATACGTTTCATTGAAATATTTTTTTACGTGGTGGGCTTCAAACCCAACGCACAACCTTTGCTTGATGGCCATAGGGAAAGCCCGCCGCTCAAATTAGCCGCCAAAGCTTATCGGGCCGATAGTTTTTGACGTTTCCAGGAGACACCACGCGGAGGTTTTGAGTCGACTTGAGACGATTTCGACATGGATAATGCTGGCCTCGCCAAGTTGAAGCAGTCAGACACGTTGTCATGTGAAGATCGCGCCCCTTGTCTCCCAGGGGTCAGGTTATTTAACATACCAAATTTTAGTAAAATCGGTCAAGTCATTTAGGAGGTATTGAATTTTATCAATGTATTACTTAAAGCGCCCTCTTGCGGAAGTCTATGGAACTTTTTAAAGCCTTTGTTTTATCTTTGGCACAGTTGAACCTTCAAACAAAATTTCATTGAAATCAGCCCAGGCGTTTAGAAGTTGTTATGTCTGTAAAACGCTCTACTTAAAGCTCCCTCTTGCGGAAGTCTTTGGAATTTTGTACAGCCTATATTTTCTTATGGGGGCAATTGAACCTTCATACTAACTTTCATTGAAATCGGTCCAGTTGTTCAGGAGTTATGATACAGCACCACGCCCACATATTTCCGCCCATTTTTATACATTTGTTTTATCTTGGGTGCAGTTCAACCTTGATACCAAATTTCATTGAAATCGGTACAGGAGTTAAGGAGTTATTGAGTCTTAAAAACGCGCTACTTAAAGTGCCTTCTTGCGGAAGTTTTTGGAATTTTTTTATAGCCTATGTTTTATTTTATGAGCATTTGAACCTTCATACCAAATTCCATGGAAATCGATCCAGGCGTTAAAAAGTTCTTATAGAGTGCCACGCCCAGAGATTTGTGCCTACTTTTTTACACCCTCTTTGTTCTTTCTCTCTATCAAACGTACTCGGTGTCCAATTTTCAGCTCAATCGGATAAACGGTACGCGAGCCCATACGGACAGACAGACAGACAGACAGACAGGCAGAGGCACAAACATTTGATTTTATATATTAAGAAGAAGATATATTTTCTGTACATGTACATTTGTAGATATTGAATAGAACTATTTACTGATGGGGAATTCCATCGTTATGTGTGGGAAATTTATAAGATATTTTTAAGTTTAAAAAGGTGCTGCTAGTATACCTTTGATTGAAATTATGAAAATATATCTGTTATGTATTAAAGCAAGACTTATTTAAACAATAATGTACATTTTTTTTTTTTTTGGGAAGATGGTAAGAGTTTAATGATAGCTATTGATTTATGTTATTTTAAACTCCAATAGAAATTTCAGTAAGCATGGAGTTATATTTCAGCCACACATATTTTTACCGCCTGCAAAAAGAATTGAAGAAAATATAGTTGTAACTTATTTTTAAAATTTTAGATTCAGTTATTACCCAACCAGCAAAATGAGTAGAAATTTAGCTGGTTGCTGTTTTAAGAGGCAAAATAAGTTCCATGGCACTTCGAAGCTGCTTAAAGGCACGTTGTGGAACTTGCCACACCTTAAGCTGCTTTATGTATTCAACTTCAGGCAATATAACTAATAGTTCTAAAAGTTACAAGTTATACTTCTATGCAGGTTTAAGATAATTAAGTTCAAAAAGAGTTCTGAAGTGCCGCTTGTACATCTTCTTTACATTTATTTTGAATGTAAACCTGATTAATGGTTCGATTGAACCTAATTTTGTACCTAAACGCTGCTTATTGGTACCTATGACAGAACTAGAGGTATAAATGAAAAAATCTTCGTTTTGATATAAAGCTACATGGCAGAATGGCTAAGGCGTCGGACTACAAATCGCCGAGACAAAGGATCGAACCCTGGCAAAGGCAACATTTTAATAAAAAAGTTTTTTTCATTGCGAATCGGGTGGTATAAGTTGAGAACAAACGAGCGATAATGGTAGAAAATGAGGAAAATAAATAAATTAAAAAATAAAATAAATGAAAAACAGAAAAAAAAATCAGGAAAATACTTATTTTTAAAAAAGCTTTGTCTTTTCGAATTTGGACGACTATTTTAGATCTTTGAAAATTTTCGAAGTTCGATCAGAAAACTGCTTAGCAGTCTATGCAAAGTACTAGTTGGTACCTCAAAGTACGAAAAATTTCTTAAGTTTGGGGCTGCTTACAATACAAAGCAGTTTAGAGAATTCGCTGTATAACCCTAATTTTGAGCGTTACTTGCTGGTTGGGTATGGATTAACTGCCTAAAACAAGTTTTTTTTCAGTCTAGTTTTTTCTAACGCGTGTAGATGATGACGTTTTCAAAAATTTCAATCATTGAGCACATTTTATGGCCAAAACTATAAAAAATCATGGTACGGGATGTAATGGAAATGGTACAAACAGGTTTTCCAATATGGCGACGAAAGATATTCCGATTTGCGTGAAAATTGGTATCCCGGCTCAATACCTTTCAGAGTATCGGTTTCTAAACGATTTCTAAATTTATTTATTTTAATCGTAATTAATTAATTAACGATGTAATTTATTTTTAAAAAAATTCTTTCTACGTTTGCCGAATAATTATGAAGGTACATAAGTTCGCTTAAAAACTTTGACAATTTTGGAAAACATCCAAACGTTTTAGTTCTCTTAATTCTATAAGAATGTCTTGAAGATCACCGCTTGTTAACAAATTTGGAAATTCATTAGCGATTGCATATTAAGATTGAATTTTATTGGCTTTCATTATTAGTTGCGAATTTATAATATTTAAGTTCTTCAAAATTATATTATTGAAATCGAAACTTTTTTAATTTGGTCACAAAACTCAGCGTTAAGCAAATACAATTCTCTCTGCAAAAAATAAAATTGAGCTCTTAAATCGTCATTTGTGATCTCAAATCGTCCAATCGTCATTTTGGTGTTTAATCGTCAAAATGACGATGCCATCGTCCATTTGGCAACGCTGCATAGAGCCCGTAATTTTGAGAATATTGCTGCAGTAGCAGAGAGTGTTCTGAATAACTCGTGTTGTTCAAGGAATACCGGACGATATGCTCGTTAGAGTTGTCGAAAATTGAACCCACAGAAAGGACAATTAAAGAGCTAGTCGTGGACAAAATTTGAATGAAATAATTTTTAAACATAGAGTTGTAGCAACCGAGTTCCTCCGCAAGCCAGTACTTCTCTTCCACTTCCACTTAGATGATGGTAACGATAATTTTATAGTATGGGAGGTAGGTGTGCCCGTGGGCGGATTCCAAAAATATTCAACAGTGCAGATTCTTGGGCCTATGTTACTATGTGTACCGAGTTTCATTCAATTATCTCAACTCCTTCTTTTTACCCTGTGTTAACGGACAACACACAGACGGACGGACGTACGCACGGACATGAATAGCTCGACTCACGAGGTGACCCTGATCAAGAATATATACACTTTTCTATACCGGACTCGCTTCGTTCTATGCATTACAAACATTTGCACAAAGTTAATATACTCTGGCCTTTCAGGTTTAGGGTATAATTATAGCAAGACAGTTGTGTTGATAAATTTATTGATAAATTGAAATTTAACAATTATTTTGGCAGAGAGTTATAGAAAAATAATTTGCTAAAATTTGTAAAAATTACAAATTTTCTTACATAATGAAAAATTAAACTCAAAAAAGCAACTTTTACACAGAATTTCACTACCTTTTCGAGCCCAGCTAGAAATCAAGAGATTGTTTTATTTAGTATTACTATTAACATTGACATTTTTAGAAATTAAATTTCAAAATTAAATTTATGTTTCATAATAAACAATGAATTTCTTTGTTTCTATTTCAATATGGATTGATAAAAAATATTTGTATTAAAATTTGAAACATGAGTCATGCAAGTTGATCAGAAAATGTGGGATAATTTTTTGCAAAAATTATGTCTTATGGAAATGTTCTCAAAATTCAAGAGCAAGCACATGAATTTTTGACTGTGGTGTATGCAAATAGTAACCATGTTTGCTAACACTATGTATCAGACCATTTAAGAATGATTCATAAGAATGTCGTCACACGTGAGTTACATGCATTTTAGCCGTTCAGAGTCGACATAAAGAATGTATAGGTCAAGTTCAAGATCAATTCTATTTAAACATTTAACAACCCTGTAGTCCAAGACTTCGTTGACGAAAAATTTAAAGTGGCTGCTTTAGAACAACTGAAAACACACAAATTTTATGAGTTGAAAACTTGTTCAACGTTTCTAATAGTGTTCGTGTACAAATTATGGAATTTTATATGATAATAGTATATAATCATAGTGGATGGAATTTTTTAAGGTTGTGCAATGTTATTTTAAGGAAGGGCATTGACCCATAATGCTCCCTCTAGCTACGGCCTTGTATAATCCGTGTACAAATACAAGGGTAGCAAGAATAGTTCATAAGATAAGAGAAAACAATTTATGAAACTCATGTATGCTTATAATTTTTGACTTGTTTGTCACCTTCAATGTTTGAGGTAGGTAATATGCCATACGAGAATTTTCAAAGTTATATAATTGCAATTTATTTGATTGGTTTAGATGAATTTTATAAAAAAAGTTTCTTTTTTTCTAGAACTTGCAAGTGTCTTAAAATTTCCAGAAAATTGAAATCACAAAAACTTTCGTACCTAAAACACACAAAAAGTATTTAGTACTAATTTTATTTTTTGGTGAAATAGAAAAAAATAAATTAAACAAAATGAAAGTGCTGACTTTGAAAATTAATAACTCGGCCATGTTACAAAGGATTGCATTATTTTTTTTTTTTTTGTTGAAATTTTGACTAATTGTCCGTCCAATCGTGTTTCAATCTGTTTTCAGTTTCGTTTTCCTTCTAATTTTTTTAGTTTTTAAAAAAAAAACTTAGCTAATTTCTTTTTATCACAAAAACTTTGGTAAAAATATTTCTTGTTGAATAATATTTTAAACCAAAAATGGCTTTTTTAATATTATTTCATATGGTATGCATAAATGTATCAATGCGTATCATATGGTATGCATAAATGTATAAATGTATCGAAAAATCAAGCTTAACATCATACAAATTTAAAATTTGTTTGGTTTATTTTAATTCATTACCGGATCACACTTTAAACCTAAACCATCTACAGACCGAGCGGCACACACACCAAATTTCATCAAAATCGGTTCAGCCGTTTAGGAGGAGTTAAGTGGCAAAGTATGTAGTCCAGTATGCATGTAATCCAGTAGTTATTGGAATATGGAATTTGAAATTTTCCCCATATCTTTATATATAAATTTCTTCTGTACCTGTACATAATTTGTCACTTTACTCCTCCTAAACGGCTGGACCGATTTTCGTCAACGGAATGTATGGTCGAATCAGCATATAGTGTACCGCTAAAGTCTTCGTACAATAGCTATTTCATATTTTATTAATACAATACGGTAATGTATAGTAAGGATTTTGAATTTTTTTATATACAGGAACAACAAATTAATCAATTTATTTGCGCACATTAAAATCTTATTAAATTAAAAAAAAAAGAATAACCCTTTACTTTCCTCCAATAAAGTTTTCGTACTCTTAAGCTTTAATTTGCGAGTTGGTCTTTTTTGCTGCTAATCATTCTTGGCTGATAACAGTTTTTTGCAAAAGTGAACAAACGAAATACATGTCACACATTCGTAACAAGGCAAGTGCAAATTTAAAAATATTTGTATAAAATATATTAAAATGCTCGGTAAATACTTGTCGGTTGAAGAGCGTACGCTTATATTGAATTTGCACGTGAAAAAACAAAAATCATACGCGGAAATAGACAAACTTGTGTCTCGTAGCCATTCAACTATCCAGTCTGTAATCGGGCGCTTTAAATATGAAGGCCACATAGAGAATAAGCAAAAATCAGAAAGGCCCTCTATACTCACACATAAAGATCGGATACAAATCAAGCGTATGAATGCAGTTCATAAGTGTACAAAAAATTAGCGCAGAGCTCCTGCAACCCAATAAAAAACAAGTTCATGCCAAGAAAAGCCGTGAATGATGCCAGGTTCAAGTCTCGTACACCTCACAGAAAGTCACTGGTTAATGCAGTAAATCGCAAAAGCATTTGGACTTCGCTCGGAAATTTAAAAACACTTCTCTCGAGTTCTGGCGCAGTATAACATTCTCTGATGAGTCAAAATATAATATTTTTGGGTGTAATGGAAGACTTAGAGTGTAGCAAAAACAAGTGCTGAAAAGTTGGGCGTGTCAGAGAAATTTTATTTTCAGCAAGATAATGACTCTGAACACATGGCTCTAAAAGCCGTCATCAAAAATAAAGGCTACCCAACAAAATATCAATTGATATGTAATGCAATTTTAAAAAATTTTGTTCTGATTTAAGTGTAGAAGACTTTATTGGAGTCAAATTAGTGACTTTATTTATCTTTCAGTAAATAACGTTCAGTTAATAGCAATTACATAAACATAAATAATTTCAAACATTTTAAAAATGTTTGCTACATTTTACTGGTTATTATCAATGAAATTTTAAGTACTAATCTACGAAGACTTTCGTGGTACACTATTTAGTCAAAGAGGAAGAACAATCGTACATAATTTTTTGAATAATTCTTTTAGCCTTAGCAAACAGACATACAGTGGCTTAAAGTTATAATGGAACAAACTAAAAAATTTTATTCAAATACAACTTAAAGCTGTTTTTATGGTCCAAATGGCAAGTTTTTGTATGTTTTCAAAAGAGTTGGATGTGGTTAATATAAAATAATTAAAATAATTATGAATTAACTTTCATTGATTTAAAAAATAAAAAAACAAAATTTATAACAAAAACCCACATCAAAGTAATAATGGAACACGACGTTAAGTAATTAAAATATAAGCAAAATTATTAAAAAAATAACCGAGTTAACTTTTAGTTGGTAAGCTCTTCTGTTTAATAACCGGTTCCAAATGATTTGGCATTGATTAACAAGTTTTCGGCAGAAAGACGGCTCCATGTTTTCCCAATCCTCTATAAGGGCTAATTTGGGCTGATCAAGAGTAGCAATTGTGTTATTTTTCAACTTTCCTTTAGGTTACTCCATCTATGCTTAACAGGATTGAGGTCTGTAATTGAAGGTGGAGTTTCTAAGACATGTGGGCAATTATAAGGAAGTCAGTCTCTTACATTATAGTCCTTCTGTCTCGGATCGTTATACTGGTGAAATGAAAATGAACTCTCATTGTCCAACTTTCTTACACTTTCCTTCAAATTATTCTCAATGTATTAAGTTATGAGTGTTAGTCCATAATACCATTGATAATTATACCATTATACCATTATAATGTGAAGCTTTCCAGGATCTGTAGTAGGATCCTACGTGTTGAGAATGGTAATTATACCATTATAATGTGAAGCTTTCCAGGACCTGTAGCAGGATCCTACGTGTTGAGAATGGTAAATGCGAAACTTGAGAAAAATTACTTTCGCCCCTCAATATAGCACGATATGGGTTCAGTGATGCTATGGAGTGCCATGTCAGCTGCAAGTTCTGGAAAGCTTCATATCATCGATGGTATTATGGACCGACACGAATACCATAATAAATTAAAGAATAATTTGTAGGTATGTGTGAGAAAGTGGGGCATTGAGAGTTCATTTTCATTTGACCAGGATAACGATCCGAGACACAAGGCCTATAATGTGAGAAGCTGACTTCTTAGTAATTGACCACATGTCTTGGAAACTCCAACCCGGTTTGCAAACCTCAGTTCTATTGAGCACACATGGAGTAACTTGGAGAAAAAATTTAAAAATAACACTATTTCTATTCGTAATATGCTAAATCAGACATTATTGAAGAGTGAGAGAATATGGAGCCGTCCTAATGCCGAAAACTGGTTATATTAATGCCAAATGATTTGGAAGCAGTTATTTAACTAAATATTTATTCTACATTATTTTGCTTATGATTTTATAAATAAACGTGTTGTTCCATTATTACTTTGATGTGGGCTTTTGTTATATATTTTGTTTTTTATTTTTATAAATCAATGAACTGTTAATTCATAATTCTTTTAATTATTTAATATTAACCACATCAAAATCTTTTGAAAATATACAAAAACTTGCCAGTTGGACCATCAACATAACATCAATTTTAATTTGAATGAAATTTTTAGTTTGTTCCATTATTACTTTGAGCCACACCCAGAAAAAAATCCTGTAAAAATAACGCTTTTTTAACACTTTATAAAACAACATGTTAATAATTAACACTTTACATGATAATTCAATTCTTTTCAAAAAAGCTTGTGCACAGGGCAAAATCACATAAAATGGCTTCTGTTGAACAGGACATTCATAAAAGGGGCATTTTGTCATTGAATTCGCTCAACGGCAACAGTATTCGCAGTGTTTTTTCTTTTTAGAAGTTGATGTAATGAGAAAATTAACACTTTAATCATGTTATTTTTTTAACACTGCTAATGCAATGTTATTCTTTGGAAATTCTTGTTGTTTTGCGTGTAAAAATGACGCAAAACAAAATTGTTCTTTTGGTATATGATGTGATGGATATTTTCTGTTGAAGTTCTTATAAATATATCCATGTATTTATTTTATGTTATTTTCATTAGTTAGATAGTCATAGTAAGAACCAATAATACATTTTCGATTTTTATCACATACATAGTGAGTCACATGGAATTCTAATCAAAAAATGAACTCCTATCAAAAATGGCAGTGTTAATTTTTATTCATGATACTTTTTATGGCCTGTGCCATTGTTAGCAATAATGAAGGCAGGAAAAATGACTGGATTGTTTTATTATTTTTAATATATTTTTACTTAAACTAAAATTGATTGTAATTTATAACTATCTCATTTGTAATCATTATTGAGATGGTTTATAAATTTTTTTTTATTTTAATTTACATATTTGACTGTTAGTTATTTTTTTTTAATCTTCTTTTTTTTCTCTTTTTTTTTTAATGCCAACTTTAATGTTTCTCGAACCCTATTACTTCCCTCTCCTCCCACAAATTCGTTCCCTCTTTTTAAGTAAGTTCCTCTTGCATTCACTCTGGCTTTCCATTTGCATATTTAACTGAACTAGCTGCTCATAAAAAGTGGCTAATTGCATTTTTATGCAAATCATTAAAAATTAAAATAATTGTTGTTGTTGCTGCTGACTCGTGTTTTGAGCACGTTTAAATCGCAGACATTTGCTAACATGACAACAAAAGTCCGCTGATCGCATTCATTCAGTGCTTGCGGATTTTTTTAATGTATAGAAGCTGTTTAATGTCTTGGAAAAACGAGTGATTAGTATGAAGTATCACAGTCAAAGCGCCATGATTTGTCCACATTTTGTTGTGCAGTGTTTGATGAATAGAGAGAACAAAACATTGAAAGTGAAATAAAATTTACAACAAATCACACTTAATCATTCTAGAAATTTCTTAATAAAATGCTTAGAGTGTTTTAAATAAAAGCATTACACGCAGTGGTCTATGGAAAAATTGGAGAGTACATTAGTTTCTTTTTAATTTATAAAAGGTCTGTTCCCGTACTCTAAAGTTTTAGTCCAATTTACCAGTTTTAGTCCGAGAAGCGTTCCCGCACTCGAAAAAATGGTAAAAGAGAGTGCAATCGAGAGAGTAAAACATTTTCCCCAAGTTGCAAGTTTTAGTCCGAGAAATTTCTTGGGGTAAAAATGGTACAAGTTAGCCAAGAAATTGCGATACATCAAAACTTCTTTGAAACTATTAAAATGGAAACCAGAAACATGGGAAAATGTGTAAAAAGTAATATAAATGCTAAATATCAGGATTTATTTCAATATTATTAAAAATCTCAAGCATATCGTTTGCACTACCGATGTTCCATATCAAGCCAAGGCTGGACAAACATTCTTATTTGACAGTTTTTACAAATTTAGTCTGAAAAGCGTTCCCGTACTTTTTTGTGTTTTTTTCTATTTTCGAGAGATTTTTTCCAAAAAGTTTTTTTTTTTTTTCAAAAAGTACGGGAACAGACCTAATATTTATTGGTGTTAATTAATCAAAATTTAGACAGGTAAGAATCAAAATATCTGTGCTATATCTCGTATAACTTTCACTTCGAATATCCTTTTTTATTGCTTTACAAAAATCAAAGCATTTTGAGATCGTTGTTTTTTTACTGTTTTCCTTAAAAACAAATTTCACCTTGCAGAAGGATAACAAATGTAATTCGATACGCTTTAACTGATATAATTGAAATGTTGACTGTACTTCGGTTTGGCCCGCTTTCGGATAGCCTCCTTTTATATTTACATATACCTTAAAATACAAAAGATGGGAAGCTGATTGGTCGAAGTTCTATTGGGTTAACATGTGAGCTTTTACCTGCTTTAGGAATGAAAACGAATTTCAAGTATCGCCAGCGTTTTGGGGTGTGATTCAGTTCACAACAGTTTTGGTAGATCATCAAAAACCATTGGTTTAGGATGTCGTAATTTTTTTTTTAATTTCAATTAGGGCTATGCCAGAACCACCGTCTGGTTCTGATGACTTAAAAGGTTTGAAGCTTTCTTTTGCCCATTTTAGCTTCAATTTTGTAATAAAATGTACAAAATTTTTCTAGTTCTTTACCGAAAGTTTTCCAAGTTGTCTTTCGTAATTCTTTCTTGTATTCTTTTAGGGCCATTTTATAGGTTAACCATGCATTCGTGGATCCAGTGGTCTCTAGTTCTAGTTTGGTGTCCCAACAAGATGGTTTTTTCTTTCCTTTTTATATCTACCGGAAACGTTCTTACACCGAGTAAAAACCATAGTAAAATTATGTAAGATGGCTTTTGTGAATAATAAATGTGCTGATATGACAATAAATTTACAAATTTGCAAAAAAAAATACTATAAAAATTTTTCATATTTCTAGCAGAAATAGCGAAAAAATTCTTTGGTGGTTTAATGATTTTTTAAGGGCTCTCTAATTCTGATATCAATATGGTACGTTAAGATGGTAGAAACTGGGGTTCGGTGGGTCAGTACTATAAGGGGTCAACTGATATCAATGAGTTCCAGAAATCAAAAATAGGTCTTCCTAAGAAAAAAACAAAAATATATCATTCTTTAAGATCGGACGGTAAATAACGAAGTTATAAAGAAATATGTAAAATATATAAAAAAAAATTTTTTTCGATAACGCTTTCTTTCAATAACGCTTTATATAAGCTGGTGTGCGGCGAAATTTATTTTTTCGGTACGGTCTAAAAATGCAAGTCATAAGTGTCAAAAACTTCAAAAAGAGGTTATTAAAAAAATATATTCTTTTGTAATATTTTCTAAATAAATATTAATGCCAATGTTAAAATAAAATATAAGTAAAATAACAAATACAAAAATCTTTATGGTTTTGTTTAAATTTTCGGACAGTTTTTGAGATGAAGAGTACTTAAATATGTGTTTCTAAAGTTGAATTATTGTTACTACTTAACGATTATCAGTGGATGTATGAACGACTGACGTGGGTGGAAGAATCTTAAATTGATGAGCTTTTTGTTTGAGAGATTTTATTATTTTTATGTGTCTAAAATAAATACATATCAAATTGTTTTCCTGCAGCTTAAATATAAGCCTTTATATAAAGTTTTAAATTTTGGGGTTGTATGGGAGGTGTTCGTGTTAGATTGTGTATGACGCCCATTTTTTTAGCATACCTCAGTTTCGACATAGAATACACAAATACCGAGTTTTCATCTTGTAACTTTTATATTAGCCTCTTTAAAGATTTTTCAATTTTGGGGTTGTATGGGAGATGGGCGTGTTAGTGGGTGGATGACGCCCATTTTTCTAAGACATCTCAGCTTTGACATAGAATACGCATATATCAAATTTTAGTACTGTAGCTTTAATATTAGCTTCTTTGTAGAGTTTTCAATTTTGGGGTTGTATGGGAGGTAGGCGTGGTTTTCATCCGATTTAGTCCGTTCTCGAACTTGACCTTAGTTTTTTTAAAAAAAGCTTAAATATCGAATTTCATTACGATAGCTTCAAAATTGCGGCCGCAATCGTGTCCACAGACAGACGGACAGACGGACAGACAGACGGACATGGCTTAATCAACTCAGGTGGTGATGCTGAGCAAGAATATATATACTTTTCCATACCTACCACGCCTCCTTTTGGGTGTTACACACGTCGTGACAAAATTAATATACCCCTTACGCAGTGCGCGTGGGGGTATAAAAATTGTTTATAAAAAAATATTTGTGGTTTTGACGGAGGTTGAACCCAGATCAGACCAGTACTAAACGTGAACGTTAGCAAGTTCGGCTAAACACAAATTTCCAAAACATTGATTCAATTTCCTTAACATCGTGCGTGTAAGTGTACCGTGTTTTATAAATAAACTGGCTACTGATTAGGTTCTAAGGTATCTATGAGGTGTCAATTGACACCTGCCGATATTTTTTTGAACCGGTTCTAAGATTGGTCCAAAGGTATCTAGCCGGCATCAATTAAGCCCTGTCAATGACAACGCCATGTAAAAGGGACCGGTTGGTTACATATGTTGGTGGCAGAATTGGGACCGGTTACTATCACTTTGGAACCTATCACGATTGATTCTGAACCGTTTATTTTCACCGTAGGGAAGCTATTACTTTTGCACCATCTAATTTGCACTAGATTGCAAAATTATGCAATTGTAAATTTTTGCCATCAATTGTAAACAGCTATTTTTGCATAACTCTGCAACACTTGTTGCTAAACTCAAAACAGCTGATTTCCAAAAAACATAAAAACAAAACAATCTAAGCTTTAAATTTTTTATTTTAATCTATTGCAAAATAACAAAATCTATGTCTTTAGGGCAGTTTACAATCATATTTGCAACTGATTGCAAAATTATGCAATTGCAAACATTTGCTATCAATTGTGAACATCTTGTATTGGATAACTCTGCAACACTTGTTGCAAAACTAAACACAGATGATTTGCAAAAAAAATAAAAACAAAACAATCTGATTTTTAAATTTTTTAATTTAAATCATTGCATTATAACAAAATTTTTTTCTTTGATTTTACCTACACTCAGAAAAAAGCTTATCGGAATATGATAAAAAAGGCATCATATTTAGAGAAAAATGGTATAGACTTTGCTCCAGAGAATGCTATTCTCTAATTTCGATACTAAAAATTCTCTAAAAATGGTAAAAAGCTTCCATGAAAAAGAAAAATTTATCGTTTTTTGAGAAAAAACTTTTTATTTTTGTGAAAAGATTTGTTTTTATTGAAGAAAATACTTCTCTTAGTGAATTTTTTATCAAAATATAAGAAAAGTTTTTCATTTTCAATAAATTTTTCTCTATAAATGAGAAATTTTTGTGCGAGAAAAATACTTATCATTATTAGAGACATTGAAATATTTCCATTTCCTAGAAGTAAAGAAATATTTCTTCGAAAATGTGAAAATTTATTCTAATTTAAGAAAATTTTATTTGAAAAAGAGAAAATTTCTATATCGAAAATAGAGAAATTTTTTACCGGAGCAAGGTATGTGTTTTTTTCTCAGTGTAGTGTTGCATGTATGTAGCATTTATATCCTACATGTTTTAGGTGTTGCATATTTGCAACAACGTATCAAGTGCAAACGTGTGTATTTTGTTAGTGTAGTGCCAGAATATGCAATAATCTTTTGCAAATGCACTCATGCAAGCTACCATTTGCAAGACCAGATCGTGAACTCCACTTTTGATTTTGTTTAAAAATTTTGTTTTGTAATGTTAGTACATTATCTTTAACTAAAGCATGTTTGGTAAGAAAAACGAATTCTTTTCGTTAAAAAAAAATTTGCATCGAACCATAAAAAATCATCTTAGAAAAGTAAGTTGGCAATCATCTAATATCCACAATGCCCAAAGTTATTTTTACCCAGTTTACCAAGTATGTAAGTCATCGAGTTTACAAGCTTAATGTGGCTTTCACATGTGAACTCGTGTGGCAAGCAATATGCCGGCTGGTGTGAGTTCGAGAAAGAGATTGTTCAAATTACGGAATCTGTTGGACACACACAGGGTTACATTTGAGAAAAGTAGAAATGAACTCTTAAAAAAGTATTTATTGCTATGAAATAATATTATTTTTGTACAAAGTACTCCACACCTGCATAACATTATCGAAATGACTTCTTTACTGTACACCCAGAAAAAAAATCGTGTAAATACAACACTTTTTTAACACTAAATCAAGTTATTGCAATTCAACACGATCAGTTATGTTAATAGTTAACACTTTACATAATAATTCAAGTCTGTTAAATGAACGTTTGTGCAGAGCGCAAAATCACATAAAATGGCTTCTGCTGAACAAAACATTCAGAAAAGGGGCATTTTGTCACTTAATTCGCTCAACAGCAACATTATTCGCACTATCTTTTCTTTTGATGCAATGAGCAAATCAACACTTTACTCATGTTATTTTTTAACACTGCATAATACAGTGTTAATCTTTAAAAATTGTTGTTGTTTTGCGAGTAAAAATTATCATGTTAGATTGACAGGAGCCGTGTTGAAAAATTTTGCCTCATTTTTCCCTGGGTGTATTCATACAAAGATATAACATATACTGTATGCGAGCACAAACGAATAGTATGTAACAAGTACCAAATATTTTTCATTTAAAACATTTAAATCTACTCTACTAGTACTAGACTAATAGTTCAATACAACCGTGGTTTCGTAAAGACTAAAGGTTTTGTTGTACAGAGCAATTAAGAATTTTGCCAACAAGCCAACTGGTGTGCCAAACTGGCGAACTAGCTCCTTAACTATCGAAGATTTGAAGCCTGCATTGGAGCATTGATCCTACGTAAAATTTTTCCAATTTCAGATGATGCACTCTCTCAAATCCCTCAAATTTTGGGGTCTGTCCTACGAAATGCGTTTTTTCAACTCTGCCCACGCAGTTTCTATTGGTGGCAAGTCTGGACTCAGCGGGGGCCATTTTAAAATGTTAATATTTTCACTAACGAAATGAAGGAATCATTAATTTGGCTGTGTGGATTGGTGCATTATCCCGTTGAAGGATGAAATCGCGGCCTTTAAGCGTCTACCTTCTGGTATTGCTGTTTCCTTTACAATTTGTAAAGTATACTGCGGCTGTTATTTTCCCTTCTAGAAACATAATACTGTCAGTGCCATTCGCCGATAAGCAACTCCAAATCAATAAACCTCTTTCTACTGAATTAACAGTAAATAGAGTGCAATTATACGAGAGTTGTTCGCTGGGGTTCCTCCAAACGTATACCATGCCATGAGAGTATCTGTGTCTTATCATAGACTCATCCGTCCAAAAACCCGTATGTCAAAAGTTTTGTGGCTTTTATATCTGTTTTTCATAGAACTCGCGCCTTTTTACCCTGTTTTGCTTTCTTGGGTACGGAAGTTTTCGGGCAATTCGACCATGTTTATTAACTTGCCGTAATCGATTACGTATGGTATAAACAGAAGGTTTCCCTCACTTATGGTGAGGATTTGAAAGGATCTGCTTTAGAAATTGGCAATATACGATTGTTTACCTTTTCTGTAGTTATTTTTGGAAGGCCAGGGCGTGATTTCCTGCATACTTGGTGTTCGGTCTTGAATTTTGAAATAACTTTCCAAATTGAAGCTTGATTTTTTTTTTTTAAATATTTCTGCTATATATCTTAGCGTATGGCCGTCTTTATATACATTTATTATGGCAGTGCGGTCTTCATCTTTTAACTGACTGAATTTAGACATTTTTACATAAGTTTGTATGAATCCTTTAGAAAATTAAGTAAGTAATAACTAAGTAATCGATTTAAGTAATCGATAAAAACAAATAAAAAATCTTTTATGCAACCATAACTCGTTTATTTGATTTCAAAATGGGTAATTAGAACTTATTATTGGTTTCTCCTAATAATAAATTTACTTAATTTAAATTTTTCGTGTGCCTAATTGCAACGTTCCACTCACTACTTTATCAATAGAATTGTAGTGATCTACTCACTACTTTATTCAATTGAGTTTAGCTCAAATGAATTGTATCAATTTCGGTGTGCTGTTACTTTCCTATTATATTAAACAAATATTAACAGAAAAGAATACTTTTTCAATACTTTTGGATTACTCCTTCTTTCAGCTATCCTTAAGAAGTGCTTCAATCAAGCCTCTTTTGAGCAAGTATACTTGCATATGAGTGTGGGAAGTACTTCGAAATCGATACGAAGGCCAGCTACTAGCGCTTCGAATTCCTATCATTGTTGGCTGAGTTATTTTGAATTTTCTAGTCTTGTCGAATTCATTTTGTTCATTGGCGGAACACGTATTTTTATCCGCGAAAACATCTGGAAAGCCAAGTCATTTCAACTGTCGGTCACCACTCTACAATCGATTTTATTTAAAATTCGAAAAAAAATGTTTACGAAAATAAGCTGCTCTGATCAAAAAACAATGTTAAGAAAAGTACAGGAAATTTTCCAAAGAAAAAAACTACATAATATAAAATAATTAAAAATTTTGGTGAAGAAAATTGCATTGAAAGTTGCATTTTTTTTTCAAAAACTTATTTTTTGACTATAGGTGCTCGTAACTTTTTTAGTTGTGACTCAATGGAAAAACTTTGCTCCAATAACTTGAAGGAAATTTAATTTTCTTTTTAAAAAATATCATGTTTGGTAATTGTTGTAGAGATATGTAAGTTATGGATTAAAACGTAATGGCACCTATGATTTTTGTTTTTTCCTCCTAGCTCTCTAGGGGGAAACACAATTTTTTGCTCGTATCATGATGGGGAATCACCCCCTGCATTATTGTCTCCTAGGTCTGGGACACGCTGTATATACAAATAAATTAAAGTTCTTATACTGATATTGGAGTGATAAGCAGATTAAAAGTCGAAAATTTAACGAAAACGGAAAATCTGTGACATGAAATTTTCACTAAGGGAAAAAGTTATGTAGTCAGTACAGAAACAGCTATGTAAAATCTATGCACTGCTACTTGTGTGAGAACGCAACGAGAGCAGTATTTACTGAGTAAAGGTAGCGTATACTGACTACATATCAATTTATTCACTTTTTAAAATGAATAAAAAATGTATTCAATACATCATGTTATGTGTTGAATACATAGCAGACTTCAATAGAAACAAGCAACTTTTTATAAAAACTTTACTCAGTACATAACATATGGACTCAGAACACGTATCTGTTGCACATCGGCACACAATTTTGCTCTTCTATGTCATTCGTTTCTTGATTTTTAAATAAGCAACACCTCTAAAGTATGTAGAAAATCAGAGCGTTGTTTATCCACTGTACTCTAGAACAAAAGCGATGATTGGATAAGAATTCAATGGCTGGGTTTTTATAAGTAATTGCCAATTATTTTGTGAAATCTAGTCATTTCTTTATTAAGTTATTTATTGCATATGTTGAGAGGGTGATTTACGCACAGACATTATGCATGTACTCATTGCATAAAGTTATGTTTTTAACATATGTAATGAGTAAATTATGTATGTACTCATTATATAAATGTATGCACTAAAAATATGTAATGAGTAAATTATGTATGTACTCATTACATAAAATTATGCATTTAAAATATGTAATGAGTAAATATTGTATGTACTCATTGCATAAAATTATGTACTCCAAATATGTAATAAGTAAATTATGTATGTACTGAATCAATCATCTATGTAATACGTACATAAGATCTTTACTCATTACATAAAATTATTTGTAACAGTTTGCGATGAGTACAGTGTGCATGTACTCACCACATACATCCATGAATTCACGACAAATCCTTATGCGTTGAGTACATAAAATTCTTTATTGACTACATAATCGCTTAAAGCATTATGTGGTCAATAGAGATTTCAACATGTACTCAATACATGAAAAATGTAAAATTTTTGTGTGCAGAAAACTATGCGATGAGTACATAAATTTATGTACTGAGTCCATAGCTTTTTCCCTCTGTGTTGTGGGGAAGAGAAGATCGGCAAATCTGGTGATTTATAATAACAAACAAAGCAAATAAGAACAAGCCTTAATGAATATTAATCCTCTTTAACCGAATAGTGTCCTTTATTCATAGCATGGTTTTTTAGAAGGCTTTTGTGTTTTTCACCCACTTTACTCCGTAAGTATACTTAAACTTATAAAAATGGGAATATTTCGGCTCAAGTTGACCCGTTGACAAAAAAATAAGCTTATCTATCGTTATCCTTAGTTATAGCAAAGAACAAAATGTCAGAAAAAAAGTCATTATGAACACTTAAAATATGTGTCTATTATACATTGAAAAAATTAAGAATGACTACATCGTTTGTTCCCACCGATACTGAACGCAAACTAGTCCAGCAGTTATTGATGCTTATAATTACATACTCGGGAGTAGTATTTATATAGCAAGCCTGACTTGAAACCCTCACATAAGCTGCAAGTTGCCTTCAATAACGCTGTTCGCTTTGTCTTTGGTCTGAGGACGTTCGACCAAGTCTTTATAATTTTTCTATTTTCATTAATTGAAGTGTCGACGCGAATAGCATTGTAAGCCACATTTTTATGATAAATGTTTTTTCGCGGATTCCCGTTATAATTACTCCACCTAGTTAATAAAAAATTGAATTGAGTGAAAAAGTGCAAGTGCAGACATTTGAAAATTTCAGTCGGTTGAAAAATAGTGAACAATCTAAGTTGATCCGTACATCGTCGCTTACAACGTTATTCGTGTCGACTCTTCAATAACACTGGTTTACAGCCAATATGTACTTTGAATGCCACTATCCTTTTCTCATGTAAAATCGGTCGCTAATTCCGAAAAAAAAATTATTTTTTTTTTCTGTCACTCCGTTTTCGAGATATTGCCCACTGTAGGGTTTTCAACGAAAAAAAAAAGTTGGTTCCACTTAATTGCATATATCTCCAGAACCATCAACAGTAATCAAACAAATGATATATCAAATAAAAGCTAATAAAATTTCTTACAAACAATGCAAACACTATTTTTTGGTCGAGTTGTTAGTTTTGGCGGAATAAATTCAAATTTCGGGGATTTTTTTTATTTTTCAGAAAAATTTCCAAAAAAAGACAAAATAGTTGCAAATTTCGTTAAGAAATCAAAATATTTTATTAATTTTGATATTTTTTACTAAAAGCCTTAAGTTTTCAAAAAAAAATAAGCTATTGTTGAAGAAAATCTATTGAGAAATGAAAAAGTTGTGATTAATGGAACGAAATCACCCAAATTGTGTGATTATTTATGCATTTGGACTTAGTTTATTGCCATAAAAAAAAAATGAGAACTTAAGGCTGTTGTAATAAAATCATATATTCTTGATTTTTATTGTTCTTTTAATAATTTACATTATTTTTACATTATTTAAATTGTATATAATTATTATCAATAATTTTTATTGTTGCATTAAATCATTTATAATGTTATTTACATTGTAAATAATTTTTATTTATCATTCAGAAATTCAAAATGATTAGAATTCTTGTTTTTTCGTTAATTTAATTCGAGATCGGTTTCTCTGATGAGAAACCAACAATAGTCGCCCATCATTCCTTCGTCCCAAAATCCTTGGTACCGATTCTCAATTGCTTTCATCTGTTGGTGGTATCTTCTCGTATGCAACAATTCAACTTTTTGAGACCCAATGTTAAGGTGACATACTTCAGAAATCGTGAAAAACCGTTTGCTATACACTTTACTAAGAATGACAATATCTGCTTTTGCGTAGTCATTCCTGGCTTATTTAATACCTTCGGTCAGCCGTACATTCCCAAAGAGGGGCGTTTGTTTATTGATGGCAGTATTAAATATGAATAACACGACTGGAAAATATGTTCTGATATCAAAGTCGTTGGTACACCACGTCGTTGGTAAACCACTATTACAAAAAAGACTGGGCAGAAAGAATTGAGTCGAAAGTTGGAGCGAGCAACGTCAAAAACGTTCCACTCGTCAAAAAGAAAACATATTTCTCCCACCGCTGCACATCAAAATTGGACTTATGAAAAACTTTGTCAAGGCGTTAGACAAAGAAAGCGAAGCATTCACATATTTGAAAACGATTTTTCCAAATCTTTCTGATGCCAAGATAAAAGAAGGAGTCTTCGTTGGATCGCAAATAAAAAGGTGTTAAGCGATCTTCAATTCGCAGAACTATTGTCACCAGATGAGGCAGCGGCGTGGGATTCTTTTAGGACGACTGTTTCTAGCTTCCTCGGGAACAATTAAAGTGAATCTTACGAGAAAATAGTCAACGAGTTGCTCAAGAACTATAAGAAAATGGGCGTAAATATGTCTGAAAATTCACTTTCTGCACTCCCATTTCAATTTTTTTCCGAAGAATCTCGGTGACGAGAGCGACGAGCATGGGGAAAGATTCCACCAAGAGATGAAAGCAATTGAGAATCGGTACCAAGGATTTTGGGACGAAGGAATGATGGGCGACTATTGTTGGTTTCTCATCAGAGAAACCGATCCCAAATTAAATAAACGACATAACAAGAATTCTAATCATTTTGAATTTCTGAATGATAAATAAAAATTATTTACAATGTAAATAACAATATAAATGATTTAATAAATGAACAATAAATATAAATGAACAATAAAAATGAAGAATATATGATTTTATTACAACAACCTTTAGTTCTCATTTTTTTTTTTTATGGCAATAAAATAAGTCCAAATGCATAAATTGATAATCACACAATTTGGGTGATTTCGTTCCATTAAACACAACTTTTTCATTTCTCAATAGATTTTCTTCAACAATAGCTTATTTTTTTTGGAAAAATAAAGGTTTTTAGTAAAAAATATCAAAAGTAATAAAATATTTTGATTTCTTAACGAAATTTGCAACTATTTTGTCTTTTTTTGGAAATTTTTCTGAAAAATAAAAAAAATCCCCGAAATTTGAATTTATTCCGCCAAAACTAACAACTCGACCATAAAATAGTGTTTGCATTGTTTGTAAGAAATGTTGTTTTATTAGCTTTTATTTGATATATCATTTGTTTGATTACTGTTGTTGGTTCTGGAGATATATGCAATAAATTGGAACCAACTTTTTTTTTTCGTTGAAAACCCTACAGTGGGCAATATCTCGAAAACGGAGTGACAGAAAAAAAAAAATTTTTTTTTCGGAATTAGCGACCGATTTTACATGAGAAAAGGATAGTGGCATTCAAAGTACAAACAACTTTTCGTTATTTGTAAACCAGTGTAATTGACGAATATAACCAATGAAGATATGTCGCAATAAAAACATAAATTCGGAAATGTATAATTTTGTTCTTATTTTCACCTATTTTGATTTCAAGTAAATGTATTTATTTTCAAAACTCAAAGTTGGTATAGTTTGGTATGTAGTATAGTAATATTATTCATAATTTTGATTTTTTGTTTTTTTTTTTACAACGACCATTTTCAAAATATTATTTCAACAACTTCATCTCTAAAAATTTATGTTAGATTCATGCACAATGACCGATATAAACATTACCGGCCGGTTTGTTCGCGGAGTTATAAGTATAAAACTGATTTTGTAACTGTTTTTGTGACTAAATCGGTTTGTTCGCCATCTAGAACTCATTATATATCAAATTGAAACGAACTTTAAACCTCCTTGTATATATATGAATATATGAATAAAAGTTCAGTTGTGTTAAAACGCCACACAATGTGTTTTAAATTTGTAACGAGTTTTATAGCCCGGTTTTGTATTGAACGTCAGTTCTATCAGAACTCTACAAAATGTATACATAATTGTTGTTTAGACTTTTTCACCACGTTATAAAAGCATTTCACCAGTTTATAACGCGTTACAAATCGACAGAAAAAATTTAATGAACAAATTGAAAAAAAATATAATGTGTTATAAAGAAGTTTTATTTTATAGCTGGTTTTAGATATAACTTGTTATAAGCAAATTTATAACTCTGTGAAAAAACCGGCCGTACAAGTTTTAATTTCTGTGCGTTACGTCATTATTGAGCCCAACGCTTCTACTTTATTCATGGTGAATGTGTGCATATGATAATAAGATCTTTCTTTTTTGTAGAGTAATCCGTATCCTCTGAAGGATAACAACAGGAGTTCCGATATGAATGCATTGACATCAGCTGGGCTTCACTCTACAACCGGATTTTTTTCCTATGATCCATCACTCGCTGCTTATGGGTATGTTTAGGGTAGGAATTTTGTTCTGATAAAGTTAGTTTTAAGGATTTATCACTATATTTACAAAAATAACTTGAAGTCGAACAAGCCTAGGCAGCATTTAAACAATATAAACAAATTGCGACTAAATATAATCAAATTTTTGATATGAAATACAAAACATAATTAATAGGGGTAAGTGGGGTAAAGAGAATCAAATAAGCTTTCTTTTTGTCATAGAAACTAACCGAAAATAGTGATTTTCCTAAGATTTACCGAGCTCCTGATCATTTTCAAAATAACAAAAATTGAAAGTCGTGGATTAAAGTGGGAAATTTTACAAAACTACATAAACTTAACACAAATCTTGTAGCAAATTTATCAAATCCTTATTACAAGTTAAATAAGGTTCAAAGAATATACTTAAAATAAAAAGAAAATAAAGTAAAACATTTTTGCAATACAAATGAGTTGCAGGTAAGTGATGGAAAAATCACTATCTCCATCAGAGCTAGAACTTTCTTTTTCGATCCTTTATTTGCTGGAGTTTTTTCTTTGCTGCTATCGTTTTTATTACCGTTTTTTTTTTTTGTCGTCCTCACCTAAAGCTCTACGCAATCAGATCCATGCATTGCGAACTTCTCTTAGAGTTAACTTGTTTTTATTCCTAAAAGAAGTAGCTTTAAGTAGTAGTAGTAGTTTTCAGTAACAATGAATTGACAAAATTTGGATGTAAAATGACGCCTGACATGACATCGCCAATGATGTTTTACATTTCCCACTTTATCCCAAGGAAAGTTTCCTACTGTACCCTACACCACATTTTTCAAAAATGTGAGTGTCATTTTTTTTACAACATATAAATGACACGAAATTCTTTTGCATTATTCGAATTAAGTCTATAAATAATACTTTGAGTGTACTTACAATAGGTTTATCTCGAAAAATAGAAAAAAAAATCGATGTGCAAACTTGGGAAAAAGAAATTTCGAAATCGCTTGAAAACTTTGAAAACTGTCAGAGAGCACAAAAAAGTTTCTGCACGCGTCGGTATACCATAAAGATTCGCTTACCGTCGTAACTAACAGATGTCAGTAGCGCATGACAACTGTACTTATCGCGACAAAAATGATACTATAGGGGTTTATTGGGTCACTGATCACAAATCAACAATCAATGCCACTTTGACATGTAAAGTGACTGCCACTATAGAGATAAGTTGATAGTAATGTCCTTATGAAATTCAATTTTGTTATGCAATGGTAGAATCTTAATATATTAAGTTGTAATAAATATATGAAAAACAAATAAGGAAATTCTTAAGTCAGTCTGGCCCGACTATGGAATACCCTTAACCTCCTATCATATTTAAATATACATTGATACACTTAAAAATATATAAATAACTTCTAATTTGTTTCAAAATTCATGTATTCCTTAACAGTTTTCAACAGGTATTATCCCTGTAGGTTATTTATGTATAACTAAAGTGACCATTTATTGGTAAATAAAAAAAATTTATACATATATATCGTCATATAAAATAAAAAATGCCTTAAGTTGCCAAATATTCAAAATGTTCTCTATAGCCCCACGCGTACTTCGTAAGGGGTATATTAATTTTGTCACAACGCGTCGTGAGTAACGCCCATAAGGAGGCATGGTAGGTATAGAAAAGTGTATATATTCTTACTCAGCATCACCATCTGAGTTGATTTAGCCATGTCCATCTGTCCATCTGTCTGCCCGTTTGTCCGTCTATGCTATCGTGCTGAAATTCGATATTTTAGCTTCTTTTTAAAAAACTAAGTTTAAATTCGAGAATGGGGTAAATCGGATGACAAAAACGCCTACCTCCCATACAACCCCAATAATGAGAACTCCATAAAGTAGCAACTATTTAAGCTACAAAACTTAAATTCGGTATTTGTGCAGTCTATGATAAAACTCAGCGGGCGTCATCCAACCACTAACACGCGCAACTCCAATATAACCCTAATATAGAAAACTATGTATAGAGGCTTTTGTCGAAGCTACAAAAGTAAAATTAGATATATATTAAGCCGGATCGATTTTGTTTGGAGATTTTTTTTTAAAATATTTTTTTTGTGGATCGGAGAAATCCCCATGGAATGGTTTTGGTTCTCCGGAACCTTTTTTTGGTCAAAAAATCAAGTCTTTTGCCTATAACTTTTTTTTCCCAATGATAAACCCAAGATAAACAAAAAAGTAAATATTGTGATAGTACACAAATATTGGTTAAAAATAATTTTGAAGTTTGTTGTCTTTACAAACTCTTTTGAGACCCCAAAATCGACATTTCGTCATTTTCGAAAAGGTATTTTTTTTAAACACCTATAAAATATATATTTTTCGTGGTATTCGTATCCATTTAAGCTCATTGATAAAGTATTGAGCTATTCTTTCCATTGGTTTAACGTATGGCGTGGTTTGATCAAAAGTGAGTATCATGAAAAATACGTCGTATCTTGTAGGCGTAAAAAAAAAGTATTTCGATCCGGCTTAATATATCCATCTAAGAGAAATGGACGTTATCCGCCTACGAACACGCTCACCTTCCATACAACCCCAAAATTTAAAACTATATAAATAGACTTCTGTCTAAGCTACAAAAGTAAAATAAGATATTTATTAATTTTATATAAAAACTAAGACGCGATCTAAAGTCTAAAGTCGGTCTAGGCCGATTATGAAATACCCTAAACCTACTTTTACAAAATACAATAATATTATTGAAAATGGGCGTGTCCGTGGGCGGATGAAGCGTATATTTTATATGTATTTAAATGTTTTTGAAAAATTTACACATAACAAGTTTTATTCCAGTAGCTCACATTTAATGCCTTATTGTGCTATTGCTATTGTAGGTTGTATAGGAGGTGGAAGTGTTCATGGACGGATTACGCCCAACTTTTGAACACACATTAGTTTTGGTATAAAATACATACATTCCAAATTTTATTTCTCTATGAAAATTCTCTAAAAATCACAAAATCTTATTTATTGAGTATTAATCTTTTTGGGTTGCATGGGAGATGGGCATGTCCGTGGGCGGATTCCATAAATATTCAATAGTGCAGATCCCTGCGCCCATGTGAACCGAGTTTCATCCAATAATCTCAACTCCTTCTTCTTATCATGTGTTTACGGACAACACACAGACGGACGGACGGACATGGATAGCTCGACTCACGAGGTGACACCGATCAAGAATATATGCACTTTTCTATACCGGACTCGCTTCGTTCTATGCGTGCTTTTTAAAGAAGTTTGTTCACAACAGACGATGTTATGGAGTAACAAAAAAAAAAAACAGAAGAACAGAAAAACCGCGTATAAAAAGTAAAACTGCATAAATAAAGTAACTGGGGGAAGATTTCAGGAACAGCGTTTAAAAAATACGCGTATAAAAAACCCGCGTGAAAGCAGGATCAAGTGTTATGAAAAACCACTCAAATAGTTTCTATAAATAGGCTAATATATAAGCTGCAGATCTGAAATTGGGTATTTGTGTATATTATATCAAAATTAAGGCGTATTAGAAAAATTGGCATCAACCACTCAAGAGCACGCCCTCCTCCCATACAACCCCTAATTGAAAACTTTACATTACGAATCGCCCGTGGGGTATTTTAACTTCGGCAAAGTCGAAGATATACCTTACTAGTTTTTTATACATTAACAAAGCAAAACTAAAGTACGAAGTATAAATTTATTGTATTGCTAAACTTTTTCAACAATTAGTGTATTTACTTTTCGAATTGTGATTTTAATCAACTGATTTTGTTATATTTGATTTTTTTATTAGTCTTTAAAAAAAAGATGAAAATTTATTACTAAATAAATGTTTCTAAAGCAAATAAATTTTATTTATTTTTTGAAATTTTAAAGAAGAAACTCGTATATAAAATGTTAAGTTTTTTGGTTTTATTTTGATGTTATTAAAAAATTATTTAGGGACTTTAACAGTGCTTAGTTAAAGTGTAAATATAAGAAAAAGAGTGCAAGTGAAACGGTTGTACGGAATTTCGAAGCGGAGTATTTGCTTAAGCGTAGGCAGAAGTTAGAACTATTTTTCGGCTGCGCAGAGATTTGCTTAAAAAATATGTACCAATCAGTGGCGTAGCGAGGGGGTGGCAGGGGGTGTCATCATACCCCGGGCGCCACTCACAGAGGGGCGCCAAATCATTCTCAAGACAAACAAAATTTTGCAAAAAATTTGTTTTAATTAATTAATTCAATAATTAAGTTAGCCAACTGTAGGGTACAATGCTATGATAATGGTGCCCTTATGTCAAATCACATATCTGGCGTTCAATAAAGAATAATAGAAAAATAATAAGGCAATATTTGTAAATTGTGATAACCACACATTAGTAGGAGTTACTACAGTTAACCAAGATTCAATCTTTGTAACATGTTTTGGAATAATTGATAACATACGTCTCTTTTTCTAACGTTCAATATTACGATGGAAATTGTTAAAAATGCTTTAAAAAATCGGTTAAAGAATCTGTAACACGATGGAGCGCCAGAGCGCGAGAAGTTAGCGTTATTGTCGAGAGACTGGAAGAATACGTAGAACTATAAGAAAAATTAGCAGATGAAAATACTGCCACAAGTGGTACACCAGAAATGCTGCAATCTTTATCTTAAAGCGAATTTAAATATCATAACTTTAGTCCAATTCTGGCATGAACTCTTAGAGAATTGACCGTGTGCAGCTCAGATTACAAGGTTCTAAAATTAAGTTTAAAGAAGCAGCTCAGATTACAAGGTCCTAAAATTAAGTTAAAAGAAGCGTTCCATGATCTCAAATTATTGGCGACTGAGCTTGCAGAAATTCGTAGCGAGATATATGAAAAAATTATCGAAAAGGCTAAAAATCTTGGTAAAAAATGGGGAATCGATACAACAATCCGTATATAATGTCACCAACAAATGCGCGGAGAATTAACTCGAGATATGGCCTTTCCGCAGAAAGTGAAAAACCTGGCATTATGAAAAGTGTTCTTGATCGTCTGCATCAGGAAATAAGTTCCCAATTTACACGACAAGGGACCTTAATTCCAAATTTTGGTATTTACTGGACGTTGAAAATTTATTAAGAAAGGATAATCCGTACAACGATATTGAAAAGAATTGTAAAAATTTGAGCGAGTTTTATATTACAGATTTAATTGAACAGAATTTCCATTTTTAAAAAAAAGATGTTTTTCCAAACCTGAGAGTAGCACTTCAAATACTTATAACTATTTCAGTAACAATGTATCAATCAGTGTAAAATTGAATAAAATATGTAAAATACAGTAAAATGTCGAATTTTAGCGTCTTCACTCAAATGCATCTCCTGACCGTATTTTTGCACGCATTTCTTTCGGCGGTAGCTTATATGCTCCACTAAAAATGAAAATAGTTTCGGTTTTTTATGAATTATAATAGCGCAAAAACAACTCATCCAAATGTAAAAATTTGTTGAACAAACATGAAAAAAATTTGAAATTTTATTCGGCTTTGCGTGATTATTAATATTGAACAAGAACTGTACAAGATATATTTCCACATATGCGACTATATTTGAAAAAAGTGAGAAAAACTTTAAAAATCTTATAAAATCTTTAAAAAACACGTAAATCCTAGTACTCTGTCCGTTTGCGTGAAATTTCACTCGCAACATTCATTTTTTTGTTGCGTGAAAATTCTGACAAATATTTTGTTGTGAAGAAATTGAAAAAATTTGAGAAAGTCATGCTTTACTTCTCAAAATACAAAAAAATAAATATATTGAAATATACAATAAAAAAAAACAACTGCCACTTTTTACTTCAAAATAAATAGGCAGTTCAATTAAAGTGTCGTGGCAAAATGTTGCGAGTATTTTTCACAGCGGAACAGAGCAATATTTTGACGAACATGTGAAAAATTTCATCATACAAAAATTCAATATATCTTTAGTTCGTGTTTGTAAGAGTAGAATAGAGTTAAAATATCGAATGTAACATGATCAGTTCGATACAATTGATGTCAAAATGAAATATAGTAAAATTTACTTAATTTAATTAAAAAAATATAAACTTTATTATTTCAGTTAGCGAGTAGTTAAGCAAGCAACAGTTATCTTTAACTAACTGTCAAAGTTGGGAATAAACATTGCTAGCAAAGATGTTATGGATACGAGTTAACAGGTTAGGTAGTTAAGGGCCAGTTAACGATAACCACAAGTGTCTTTAACGCTTATTGGAACTCCACTGATGTTAATGCTCTACATAAAAAATAATTTAAAAGTGAAGTGGATGAGTACTTGGGAAAAAATAAAACTAGCATCACAGAACAACCCAAAAGAATCAAAGCTCAGAATTACTAATATCCTTATACTTTCATTCTTCATTCGTTAACCAACGTTCTGTTCTCTTCATGACCTTTTATTTCTTCGGCTAATGATATTCCTATTCTGATGTTTGAAACCACCTTTTTTATTAAAACCAATTTAGAAATATATTAAAAAACTTTTAAATGAATTGGTAACATGTCGTTGTTACTCGATCTTTGTACTCGTACAACTAACATTTGTCAAAAGTACCCCAATCAAAAATGTCAAATGTACACAAATGCTCTCGGCTTCTTTTTTTTAAATTTTTTTATATTTAGTTTATATTTAGTTTTATTGAAATTCACTTATATTTTCAAAAACATAAATAGTTTTTACCTTTTGTAAAAGGAACTTTGATTAACTTTTATAACTCAGTCAGGAAGTCGTTACGCATCAGTGCCGGAAAATAACAGTTACCACAAGAAATTTTCTGTTACTTTTCTTCATGTAATGCAAGAATCGTCAAACTTCGTGACGATTACTGAAATACAATGATGCAAAATTTATAAAACAAATTATTGTAAAATAACGGTTCATTCATACCGAAAACGTCAGTCAAATGTGCACCAAAGTCAAAGGTACCCCAGTTTACCCTACTAGGCTTAACTATAAAAACTTTTTTTGCGATTTTCGTCTTAAGAGACCCTAAATCTATAACAAAATATAATGAACTGTCGTGTACAGAACCTTTTTATGATTTTGACGCATAGTGTTATAAGTGTATTATAATTATTTGTACTAAATATTAAAAAATATATGTAATATATCATAATTTTTTTCATTATTTCATTGGGGTCGCCAAAAAATTGTTTTGCCCCGGGCGCCAGGTATGCTCGCTACGCCACTGGTACCAATACTGGTTCAGAAAAGCAAAATCACTCCATGGGGACTTCTTCGGTCAAAAAAAAAGTATGCAGAAATAGTTTCTAAGAGTCCCTCTAACTTTTGAGTTGGTGTCCGCCTGATTTTTTTTTTCTCCATACAAAATCGATTTGGCTTAACGTCTATTTTTACATTTTAACATCTATTTTTAGAATTTATTGAAATTTTAATGGGTACAAACTTCTGTTGGACACTGTTGAATCTAAACATACTATCTAGTATATTTGAATGTTATATGCACAACATTTTTCTCTCATATTACTACCGAACAAAACAAAAACAAAATATTTTTTACGTTTATTACTGTGTACAACAAACGAGTACTTGTCATGGAGTTAAATTTTTGTTGCAATAAATTTTCAGACGTTTATTAACTTCAACAGGATTTTATAAACTGTTTATATTATTATTTTTTAAGTGCTGGCAATAAAATCGATAAAATGTATTTCCATAGGGATTTATTGAAAAATTGTATATTATACAAGAGCAAAAAAAAAACATTTAATTTCAACAATGCACGACAAGAGATTAACCAGTGTTGCAGGGACATCGACAACAATTGTTTGCTGTCCTTGTCCTAGCTCCCACTTGACCAACACGAATGGTCCATGCTACCGAACTGCAGCATAGTCAGACCAAACAATATGTGAGCCAAACTGTGCAAACCACCATGCGAACTCCACATCGGCACTCACACTTACCCCAAGGCAAAATTCATTTTAAAGCATCAGAAGTTTTGCGTCGCGGCACAGAGTGAAGCAAGTGCGCGCACTTTGGTTGCACACAAATCAAAATGGCCGCGATAGAATTCGTTATATATACAGTCCGGTGGAGTGATACGTTTACTGACTACCAAATAGACCTTTAAAATGTTTTAAAATGCTTTCAACTTAATTTTAATCGCTTCAGTTGAATCGCTTTTGTGGCCTAATTCGCATTAGGATTAGTGGAGAGGAAAAAAATAATACTGATTGACTTGATGTTAGGGTGGATGAACAGGTGGCAATAGGCAGATTTAAAATAAATGTTTTAATATGTATATCAACATAGTAGTGGGTGGACAGATGCAAATTAAATTCAACCCTTAAGATTTTACCTTTAAGACAACTTTTGAGTGTTAAGATTTGAGAAAATATTAAAGCAGATTAAATATTGACATGTGACACAGAAAAAGTGTCAACAATTTTTTTCTGTCAATTTATTAAAAAAAATTAATATGTTTTCAGTTAATGTTAACTCAGATTTATTTAATTTTAGGCGGTTTTTTAACCTATCCTGAATAAATAAATGAAAATATAGGATTGCTTGAGAATCTCAAGAATTACATAAAATCGGTTGCTACAGAATAAAATGTCTTTTATTAAGATGCAATTTTTTAAATTTCCGAAGCTTTTTTTGAGTAAAATTTGGACACTTGTCTTTCAAAGGATAATTCAAACAATTAGAAAATGTCTATCATTGACCATCTCATGCTTGAAATTCGAAAAACCTTATTATTGAAAAAAAAATTCTAAACCTAAACAGAAAAAACAAAAAAAAAAAATAGCCATTTCAGCCCTTGAAAGGACTTTGACCGTGCTTCTTAATTGTATTGGAAGTGTTATTGAATGTTTGCACAGATTTGGTAGAGAACTAGAGATATGTTCATGTTTTATGCCGACTTCGAATGGATAAAGTTCATGTTCTCAAGAAATATTAACATAATATTATTTACTCTCTGTGGTGACCGTTGCATGCAGATTAAGTGTGTGGCTTAACATGCTTGGAGCCCGAGTTCGATCCCCAGTCACGGCAAAAGTTTTTTCAGTAAAAAAATTTTTCTGACCGGTCACCACCTCTCTGCAGACAATAGCAAATCTCAGAGAGTAAAAAATGCCATGTAAAGCTTCTTGGGAACATGAACTTTAGCCGTGCGGAGTCGGCATAAAACATGTAGGTCCAGTTCTCGGTCAATTGTTGGCAAAGCTCGGTCAAAGTCCTTTCAAGGGCAGGAATGGCCAATTTGTTTTGTTTTGTTTTTTATTATCTGCATTGTCTGCAGAGAAGTGTCGACCGAACAAAAACATTTATTTCTATTGAAACAAAAGCCCGAGATAAGGATTACACTCAGGATTCATTGGTTCTCACGTCACAAAAGCTTGAACAAAAGAATTTTTTTGTCATTTACACACTATTCCTTTACTTATGTCCAGTTCCGTGCACATAATTAAAGACGATGTCCTTTTATTCATATCTCATTAGGCGTTTTCGTTTCTCTGTCAAATCACTTGTTCGTGTTATTTATTTTGTTCAGAGCATTAAGAGTGGATTAATCAAGGTTTTGTATACACTCATAGCATAAACAGAGCGCTATCGACGTCACTCTACTTACTCTGTTTAAAAAGACCAAGCACGTAGAGTGAATATCAGAATGCTTTGATCAGGAGAAATCTGAACGTGATCAGAGCGCACTCTTATCGAAACATTCTCTATGTGCTCTGGCTCTGAAGCATACACGGTTAAAAATCTTGGACTAATTTTTAAACTTTTTTGGATTACATATAGGACACGACCAAAAGAAGATTATTTTTTAATCCAATGAAAAGTTTTAAATGTTTCAATCCAAAAAGGATTTATTTTTAATCCGCAAAAAGTTTAAAATTTCTTAATCCAAAAAGAAATAATTGTTAATCCACAGAAAGTTAAAAATATTATAATCCAAAAAGGATTAAATTTTAGCCCAAAAAAGTTTAAAATAATGTAATTCGAAAAGGATTACTATTTAATCCACAAAAGTGATTACACTGTTTGCTGTACTAATGTATATAATAATATTTTGGTTCAGATTTCAATAAACAATTTGTTTCATTTAATTAAAAATAAATTTTGAATGCTTAAACAACATTTAGAATTATATTTAGCTTAAATTTCGTAGCAGTAGTAGTTTTCAATCTTATACTTGAATACAATGCGGCAGTGGCAGCGTCAGTGGCATTTGCATTGATCAGCAAACAGTATTTTAGAAATACTGTTGTTCAATGGTGAAACTTACATAGCAGCAGTGGCAGTAAGCAGTACTGCCGAGGTTAGCCCTATTTTTAAATTCACTGCAAACATGCAAATAATTAAACTACTAAGAAAAATTCCACATTCACTGCTTTTGATGCTGACGCTAGATTGTAATTTGCAGGCAGTAAAATACTAAACATCTGATCACTGCCGCTGCCACTGACACAACTGCTGCCACTGAAACTGCTGCATTGTAATTCAGCTATTAAATAACAATAATACTTTTTCCTAAAAAAACTACCTTAATGCAAATTTGTAGTCCAAAAATAGTTTTAAACTTAAAACTTTTTTGGATTAAAAAAAATTAAACTTAAATATGGAATAAAAAATAGTACTTTTAGGATTAAAAATTCCTTTAAACCAAAGTTTGGATTAAAAACTAGTCCAAAATTTTTAACCGTGTATATGAAGCGTGAATATAGTAAGGAACGATCTTTTGCTGCTTTATCTCTGAAAATATATACTCTAACCATATAAAATAGTAAAATATTCGTAACTTTATTCACTTTTCGAATAAATTCAACAAAAATTATGAAAATATTATATTCCTTAAAAAATTAACAATAAAGGCATTTCATGAAGGCAAAAAAATAACTTGTACACTCTTCATACAAAGTTGGTACCTTACTATCTCTTCATATAAGGATAAAATACCGTTATAAAATCCAGTTTTTTTTTCGTTTGTAGACGCCACTTGCAGTTTGTTCGTAGTATTTTAAAAGTGTACATGCAATTTTAAACGAAAAAAGAAATGAAGAAATTAATTATAAAACTTTGGAAAGTGAAGAAGACATTGAGTTATATTGGTGAAATGATAAAAAACCACACTCTGCGATTTAATATATTATTGATATGAATCAGAAAACTGGGTTCATAAGTAGAACAACTGGAAGTGAAAGACTAAAACAAAATGCATCTCTTTAAACGCAAAGAAAAATGGTCGAATGATCAACGAAAATCTAAAAATATCTGCAGTAGATGTAGCAAAATAATAAAATGAACACGGCATTGTTCAGGTACATCCACAAATTGAACGAAACTTTTTGTAGTCGGAAGGATTCAGAGTAAAACACTCTGAAATTAGCATAAAAGTTATGCCACTGTTATTAGCATAAAATATTAAGAAGCGTTTGTAGCATGCCAAGTAGAATGATTCGAAGCCAGTACAGTTATGGAATTCAGTGAAATTTACAGATGAGTCAAAATAAAATTAATTTTGATTCAAGGGCCAAGTTTTTTTGGGAAGAACGAAACCCAGAGCATTGGATCCCAAAAATGTTAATAAAACTGTCAAACACAGCGGCAGCAGTGTAATGGTATGGGGTCCGATAGAAGTTAATGGGGTTGGAAAGCATGATGAATAAATTTAATTATTTAAATATTTTAAGGGAAAATTTGTTATAAACAGCCGCAGAATTGGAAATTGCCGACAATTTAACTTTGTTCACGACAACGATCCAAAGCATTCCTTGCTTGTGGTCAAAGAATGACTACTGTATAACTGCAAAAAAGTGCTACGCCATCCGCCCAAAGTCCCGATTTAAGCTCAATCAAGTATGTGTGGGCTCATATAGAAAAAATAAGGGAAATACCATTAAAAACACAAAAGGGTTAAAAAGTGCACTCCAAAACAAAGGTTACAACCGTTATGGTTGCTAAAGACCACAATACAAAATACTAGTTTTAAAAAGAATACCGTCAACCCTTTGCTTTTTTAAGAATTATTGAAATGTACACTTTTTTTTTTGACTTCATGAAAAGTGCCCTTCGTTTTTTCTCTTAATTTTTTTAGGAATAGTACATTTTCATAATTTTTTTTAAATTTATTCGAAAAGTGAATAAAATAAAGAATATTTTGCCATTTCATTTTATATCGTTTGTGTACGTATTTTCAGAGATAATGCAGTGTTAGTCAGTCAATGTTGTCAGTCAATAAGATCACTTTAATTGATTTAAATGTGTTGTGAAATCGCAAAAGTAACACAATTTTCAAAAACGATGGGTTTCAATGCAATTCAGTATTTTCGAAAGCATGCGACACCATAAAATGTTTTCCGAAAACATTAAACTCGTATAACAACTGAAAAAGAAGACAAGATGATTGGACAAGGCAGGTTTCAGTTGTCGTTTTTGGTGAAAAGGGCAGTGGACCGTTGATACTGAAAAACGTCGTTTGAGAAAATCTAGGCTATTTGGCCGTGTTCGATCGAAAATAGAGAATAGAATTTGCAAGGAAATATGGACCCTTCAGGAGTGGAAAAAGGTGTTATTTACTCACGAAACATAAGGAGGTAACATTATGGTATAGTGTGGCATGTCATGGCGTGATGTTGGCTCAATCGCGAAAATTGATGGTCGCATGAACAGATTGCACTATACCAACATAGTATTACAGAATCATTTTATTACATATGCCGATGAAACCATACCCGTGAGTTGGATCTTTCAACAGGATAATGATCCAAAACATACTGTTGGTCATACTAAGAAGTGGTTTACGGATAACATGATGACTGTTTTGGATTGGCCATCCTGTAGTGCGGATCCAAATCCGATTGATAACCTCTAGTAAAGGAACGTATTCGTACATTAGGAATTACAAATTTTACGTAACTATATGCTGAAGTGCAAAAGGCTAAACCTGCTAAATATATAAGGATATACAAATATTTGGTAAATATATAGGAATAAGAGAGTCGTCTTAATAAATCGACATAAAGGTTTTTCGAACCGTAAGTTTTTACCTAATTATATGCACATCACTGAACCGTACTGGCCAGATAAAAGTTAACAGTTCTATAATTGAGACTTAACCATATAAACCAAGTTACAACGTGGTTTTTATTGGTTAAGGAGTATATTTAACAATGTTCTTTCAATTTTAGTAATTTTTGGTAATAGTATGGTCATCGTTTACAACTTACAGTTAATAAAGTAGAAAAATTCAAAATTACTTACTAAAAGTAAATTAAGGTACAAAAGAAAAATAATATTTCAAAGATGTTTACAACGAAAAAAAAACAATAATAATACTTTCAAAATAAAGGAAACAAAACATAAACATAAAAAAAGAAAATCAATATTTTTTATGGCCTCCTCGAGCTTTTATTACGGCCTCTATTCGTCTTGGCATTGAAGATATTAAATTTTGGTAATATTCAAGGGAAATACCATTTTTCCAAGTTTCTTTGATGTCAGATTTGAATTCCATCTTCGTTTTGGAATTTTTCGTGGCGATTTTCAGCTTTAGAAGTGACCAACAGTTTTCGATAGGGTTTAAATCTGGGCTATTTCCAGGCCAGCTTAGGGTTTTTAACTTTAATTCCGATACAAAATCCTTCACCTATTGAAAAATTATGAACGAATTTTTATTTTTTTCTTTTTGTTTTTTTACTTAAACATTGACTACTTTAAAACAAAATTGCCTTACTGTTTTAGTTCGGTGACAGGACGCAGAATGGTCCTGGAAAATTGGGTCGACTATTACCGGATATAGCCTATCAATTGAGGGAATCAGGTGGTCGCTAATTATTTTCAGGTAACTCTCAGAGTTCATGGAACCAGTGCAAAAAGTCTTGTCACCAAGTCCAAAGTAGGTAAGACATTCTCATATCATGAGACTCACTGGAAATTTTTGCCTGGTCACAACACAAGCATCCATGAATTTTTCACCAGTTCTACGACGAACATACCGCACCCCATCAGACTGGTTGATGTTATATTTCGATTCATCATGACATGAAGATGACATTCTTCTACTCATCTACAGTCCAATTTCTATGAGCTTTCGCGAACTCTAGCCTCACGAGCCGCATTTTAGTGGTTAAGAGAGGCTTTTTATAGTGTCGCCTTGCCGAAACTCCTGTAATCTGGAGATACAAACGCCGCGATACGGGTCTTCTAATTTAGCCTTTATTTTCACCCTTCACTCTCAGAATCGACCTAACTTTTGCTAACCAGAATTTGTTACATGGTGTTTCACCTAAGACTACATGTTGTGGAGAAAAATTTGGAATCATGTTTAATACTTCATTATTGAAATCAATTCTTCTTCTGAAGTCTCTAAAAAAAGGAATATAAAATTTTAGTGCAACTTTCTTGAACTCAACAAAATCACATTGCGATATGTTTTTTGATTTGTAAAATATTTCGACTATAGTTCCACAATAAACATCCTCCACAGGGATATGACTATTTAAATTCAACGAATTTAAAGAACATTAATCAATATTTTTTTTTGTGAATAAAATTTCGGAAAATTTTTCTAAATAAGTATTTACATCTAGAACAAAGTATGAGAATTCTGGCGTCTGTCTGCATTTCAATGTTCACATAGTTTTAATTTTTAAAAGATAGGAAAAAAAAAACTAGCGTGTAGCAGCGTACACGTGGCAGAAGTGAAACTTCTTTAACAATAAGAAATAAGAGAGATTTAAGTGTGAAATAGAGAGAGAAAGTATCTGAAAAGAAATTCAATCAATACGAAATGGAATAATAATTTGTTGATTCAATATTTGCATCCAGGGACCGTACCGAATATGGTTTTTGTCGAAAGTGTCACATATTAACTTTTATCTCTTAATTTATATTTTTTCCGACAAAAATTACAGTTTTTTGTGCCTTATAGTTTTGTTGGGCAAAAATAACAGTTATTTTCTGCCGTTTATTTTTCGGTCAAAAATATCAGGTAATTTATATTTGTTCAATTCATTTTACCGATAAAACAATTTTGATATTATTATTTTCATCTCATCGGTGAGACATTTTACACATGGTGTCAACAGTTCAATCTGTCAAGCGGTCTTTAAGAAAACACAAATTGCTTGATATTTTTGACCGAAAAAATTAAAGTCACAAAATAACTGCTATTTTTGACCGATAAAATAAAAATCAAAAGTAACTTTTATTTTTCCTCGAAATATACTAGGCAAGAAATTAACTTTTAAAGAATCAAATTCAAATTTAAAAGCGACTTAATATTCGTGAGGCTGAGAACATTTGTAACATAATGGTATATCTGAAAAAGTCTTTCGAAAATTTTTTTCATTTGAAAATTGTAAAATAACAGTTATTTTCGGTACTTGTTTTAGTTCAGTTGGTGTTTTAGTTGCTTTCGAATGTCCTCTCAACATTGTTACTTTTTGAATGCTGGATTGCATTTGCATAGTTCTCTTTGAATGAGCCTCCGAAAGCAGAGGCAAATCTTGTTCATTATCACTTCCTGCTCCCTGATCATAATAATTGCTATGTTGATAGAGGGCCTCATAATGCAGAGAACGTTGATTGTTGAGTGCATCAACTTTAAAATTTTGTTGAGATGCATCAGTGTGTTTTTTGGGGATTGGTTCTTTGTAGATTCACCAAAATACACTGATGTTTCGTAAAAATGCATTTTGAAACTCAGCCCTTGTTGCAATCACCTTACCTTCATCATTAGTAGCAGACCCAGCTGCGGCTGTATTCTTGAGAGCTCTAATTCGCTCTCTATATTCACGAACGCATTCTGCTCCTGTTTTAGCTATTTTTCTATTATTTTTTCCGTGCATACTTGTAGGATGAAAATTAATGTAACGGTTATGTTAATAATGTAATGTTAATGTTAATGTAATGTTAATGTTAATTATGTTATTTTCAGTATGTTACGCGTTCAGTTTTAATTACATTTTGTTTGGCAATTTGTCATGTGCCTACGTGGCGTAAACGTATAGATTACGGCTCATAAGCAACGATGTTCGGGGTTCAATTCTCGGCAGCGGCAATAATTTTTTTTTTTAATTTTCATATGAATTGATAACGTTAGCCTAGCGTCACGAAAAAGGACCTTGAAATTTCACTCGCCGCCAAAGAAGTTTCACTTCAAAAATGTATATTTTTATCAACGGGTCTCTGAGGTTTTCACTTATGGAAAAAATATTTTCGTTACCATAGTGTGCTTCAAAATCTGCTCCAAAATTCTATCGACTGCATCCTAAATGATACAAAAAAACTGTTATATTTCAATCCACATTTTATAAATGGATTATAAAACCTGTCAGGAGAGCCATCGCGTTGGAGCTAATCGCATAATTTGGAAGCTGGAAGCCAAAATCTGCTTGAAGCTCGCTGAAGTCTTCTTTTCTGTTAACGCTATGACAAAAATGTTCATTGATGTTTATTAGAGGTCTCTCCACGACTTTCGGAATTGTTGCAGCTGCTGCTTCAGACGAAAGACTTAAATTGTGGCAAATATCAACGTTGATACAAATTTTGGGGCAATTTAAATTTTCAATTTTCTTTTTTCAAACTTTTTTCAATTTTGGGATTTTCAAATTGTGCCGAAATGAAAAAGCACGTGCTTAAAGTGTCGTGTAGTTTCGAAAGTGCCAAAAAAAACACAATTGTGCGTAAAATGCCATCCCTGGTAGAGACTCACAAAAGTTAACCTGTTTGTTTTTGGCTCTGTCAACTTTTGTGAATTGTTAACTTTTTAAAGACAATTGGTCTTTGTACCAGTGAAATAATATGTAACCTTATTTCGGTTGAACAGTTTCTCAAAGTACTATTTTAATATATCCGATAGTAGTTTGAGAAGCTGTGCAAGATGTCTATTTTAGAACTTATCATTGTACTCATTCTATTTGATCACTGTATTTACTGCAAATTTTGCATCGTTATATGAAAAAAAGTCTAGATTTTTAGTAACATTGCCATCATCTGAATCATCTGTGGTCATTCCATGTTCATCGATTAAAGCGGCGTTCCATGCACTTATTTCTTCTGTTGATAGAGTATAATCAGGTGCGAGTGCGGTAAATTGTTGTTGTACGTCTTCGACTATGCGATTCTAAATAGGTTCCGATGGAAACAGTACTGATAAAGGTATATCATCTACTTCTTCATACTGAGATTCATCCCAGTTTAGCAGCTATTATTTAGCTATTAGAACTCGCTTGGAAGAAGTTCTTGCGAAGAACGTGCTTTTGCAATACTTCGTGAATCGAATTCTTCTGCATAACCGTGAATGCCGATTGTTTTTGCGTTTTACTCTTTCTTGCGAACATCCAGAGAGTGAAATCGACGCAAAATAAATTGTTTCTAGATAAAAAAAATAAACAAAAGGGTGAAAAAAGAACTCGGAAAAGTTAACGCAACAGTTATCTTTTAAGAGTCTCCTGTGGTGGCAGAAGCCTGGTTAACTTTTCCGTAGAATTAACTTTTGTGAGTCTTAACTTTTGTGAGTCTCTACTGTACTTAAAGGTAAACATATTTTCTAAATCAACTTTTTTCAAATTTATAACAAATTTAATTAACCTTAATTTTAATTATAAACTCTTTTATCATAATTAGGTAAAGAAAGCAACCTTTAGTGACTTTTGGTTGCAATTTGATGACCGTTCAGATATAATTAACAAGAAATTTCTTTAGTTGGTTTGCTAATTGTTAACTTTGACATATTATTTCATTGTAAATTTTTTTTTAATCAAAAATTTAAACATTTGCTTCATTTGTTTCAGTTGATTTAGGTTAGTATTTTCATGGTGGGTATGAGGTGATTTGAACTACGAGAACCCGCTTTCTGATTTAACTACTTTCAAATCTTGTATATGATTTCAATAGCTCTTAAACTGTCTATTAAATTATAAAATTTAACTTTAAAATTTGTTTGCTTAACTTTAATGCTGTAATTATTTCTCCACTTGGATTCCTTGGACACAAAAAGCGCTCTAAGTTTTAAGAAAAGCCCCCAAATAGAACGCGGGAAGTCACCATTTGCCAGCTTAACTTTACAAGTCGAAAGGGAAAACTTTACAAAGCAGTAACAGCAACAACAAAAAACTTTAACAAAAACATTCAAAGTTTTTAAGTTTGTCGCTTGCGTGTGCCTTTTTGTCTCGTGGCGACTTCCGGTGCTCCCGCGTTGCCCTTTTACGCCTCATGCGGGCACTTTTGCTTTTTGGCTTTTTGTTCGTCTGGCAGCATTATTTTCCTGCACGCACACACAAACACATACGCAGACAAAGTGACAAGTGCTGCCAAATTGCAAAACAAAAAGTATGAAGAAACACTCGGCTGTGCTGGAAAGAGTACAAAACCTTCTCGGCACACTCGGAACAGATGGAATTATCTCACGTCGCACTTTCTTGGCTTTTTTGTCACTCAAACAAGAGCGGGCGCAAATTTCGGAATGTTGCCAACAATTTAAGAAGTTGTTTATTGAATGGAACATTATTGCACTTGTACATGATGGCATTTATGAGGGTGCGTGTGAGTGCGAATAATTTTGGGTGGAGATTGGGGAAAGTTCTGTTTAACGCTGTGCTTAAATTTTTAATTTTTTAAACAAGCGTTGAACAGCTTGATACCCACAAATCCTATTGAGTGTGTTTGATACGAAATGGTATTTCTTGGCATACGAAAATGGTAATTGAATATAAGGCATTAATTAAAACTTTCACACTCTCACCTTCGAGTGTGCAGGAACTTAAAGGAATAAATTCTTGTCCAGATTTACGAAATCACAGGTAAATGCCAAATATTTCAAATCTCAGAATTGGAATGAGGATAAAAATTAAATCAAATTGGGAAAGATGTCGGAATTTTCAAGTACTTGCTTATGTGAAATTATGAACTCGATTAAAGTAGAAAACCAAACAATGATGATGACCAGTCCTTATTTTAAATGGCAATAACAAACGAAATATTGAAAATAATATCATTGTTGAAGTAGAAACTTACCAATAATATTTATATTTAAAAACTTTTTATATTGGAGCTATAGCCATATACATGAAACCAAGTTCATACACTATTTTCCCCATTGTGCAGCTCACAAATAGAATTTCACAAAAGTAAATAAACGACCGGAACGGAACAGAAAAAGTCAATAAGGTCAGTCATGTTCATTTATTGGACAACGATGAATAATTTTTTATGACTTATTAAATGTTTCATATTTTTAACCGACTTCAAAAAGGAGGAGGTTCTCAAGTTGGTTGGTTTCTCTGTTTTTTTTTTTTTTTTTTTGTTTTTTTGTGAATGTATGTACATCGATTACTCTTAAAGTACTTGCCCGATTGCCGTAATTTTTTGTCAACATATAGAGATTATCAACGCGGAGGTGCCCGTTTATGAAAGGGGGCGGTATTCGGAAAAGGGGCGTGTCTCTATAAGAAAAACACTGTATCTCAGTAAATATTGACGCTACGGTAATAAAATTCACAGTAAAATTACAAGGGCAAGCACAAGTATTAAAAATGACGATCACTTAAGTGGGCGTAATTCTAAAAAAGGGAAACAATTAATTTCAATACAGTGGACCTTGTTTGATAAAGGGGTGTGGCAATATATAAAATACACTGTATCGCGAATAATATTGACACTAGAGTACTGATATTTAGTATAGAGGTAGGCACACTTATAACAAGTTATTGTGAATAAAGTGGGCGTCGACAAAGAGGTGTGGCAATATTAGAAAACACTAAATCGAATACTGACACTACTAACTGAAAAAGTACAGACGTAGGCACAATTATTACAAATTACTACCTAAGAATTGGGCGTTATTCGACTAAGGGGTGTAGCAGTGTGTAAAAAACTGTATCATATTGACTTAAGGGTGGTAACATTCATTGTTAGAATGGGTAGAACTATTGGAAACATTATGACAAAGAGTGTGATATTCTCGACAAAGAGGCGTGTCAATATTATAAACACACTATATTTCAGTCAAGATTGACATTGGGGTACTGATAAAAAAACAAGAGTAAGTACTGATAAAGATACTGACAAAGAACAGAATAAGAAAAGACAGAAAAGCATTTTCCATATTATGAGCATAAATAAATGGTGTTTAATGAATTTATACACTTTTTTAATATATATCATTTTCTCTAAAAAGAAAGAAATAAAAACTTTTTAACAAAAAAAAAAACCTACTTCAAAATCACTAGAAAGTAAAAAATAATTTTAAATTACTTTTACTATTTATTTCTTGGTCAAATTTGTATTTTTATAATAAATATACAGTGGAATTCGGTTATAGCGACCCTGAAGGGACCGGATTATTTCGTCGTTATAACCGAATGTCGTTATATGCGAACATAATTTTTTTTGTTGTTTTTTATTAATTTAATTAATTTATTATAAAGAAAATTAATTCCAATTATAAATATTAAAAGCTTAAACAAAAAATTTAGTGGAAATACATACAAAGACGATATACGTTATTGAAGTATGTTTATGAATAAAATAATAACATATCAATATGTAATAAACTTATATTTGCTTTAAATAATCTGTATTATTGACTTGGCGTAAGTTGCTCTTTGCAGTGTAAATCCGCTCTGACTTCCGTTCAAGTTCAAAAAAGGTATTCAAGAGACAAATTTTCAGCACCTTAACCGAATAAAGCAAACCTTCAAAAACTTTAAAACTAATGTATACCTTGTCTGTAATAAATAAAAACAAACCACACAAACAAATTGGCCATTTCAGCCCTTAAAAGGACTTTGACCCAGCTTCTTATGATCAAATGTGTTGTGTGAATTATTAAATGTTTTCACACAATTGACCAAGAACTGGTCCTACATCTCTTATGCTGACTCCGATAGGCTAATGTTCATATTCTCAATAAGCTTTACATGGCATTAGTTACTCTCTGAGGTTTGCCATTGTCTGCAGAGAGGTGGTGACCGATCAGAAAAATTTTTTTATTGAAACAACTTTTCGCCGCGACTTGGGATCGAATACGGGCTCCGAGTATGCTAAGCCACACACTAAACCTGCATGCCACGGGCGTCACATACTGTAATAAATACAAACGTTTTAAAAGAAAATAAAGCATTAAATGCCGCTCTGGATGGAGGAATTTGATCCTCTAATGCAATCTAAGTGTGAATTTATTTTATAATGGTTATTTTGGTTTCATAAAGCGAGAATTTCAAATATCTAGTTACATTTTGCTTTTGACATGCATTCGTCGTCGCTATATGTGAAAATATTTTACCATATTTTATGAAAACTGCGTCGCTTTATGCGAACTCGTCGTTATATCCGACGACGTTAAAAGCGAACTCAGTTTCTAAGGAATAATGAATTAAAATGTGCGGACTTCAAGAATACGACGTTATAACCGAAATGTTGTTATAACCGAGGTCGTTATAAGTGAATTCCACTGTATTTATTTTTTTATGATAATAAGAGTTCGAAGTCGGCGCTAATATAATCAGATTTTTTGTGCAGCTGCAACACACATATAGCATTTTAATTAAGATTTAAGAAAAATTAAGATTACAAATTAATACAGCGTCACCCAAGCAGGATATTTACAAATAAAAAAGTCTTAAATAGAGTAGGGATGGCGAAAAAATCATGATTTTACGTCAATGATTAGCGCTGACTAGAAGCTTTTATTATCATAAAAAAATAAATATATTTATTATAAAAATACAAATTTGACCAAGAAATAAATAGTAAAAGTAATTTAAAATTATTTTTTACTTTCTAGTGATTTTGAAGTAGGTTTTTTTTTTTGTTAAAAAGTTTTTATAACAATTTTGCTCCATTGGCGCAAAACTAATAATACTACCTGAAAGGTATAAAAGTGAATAAAAAAGGCAGGATTGAAGAAGGTTGAAGTAATGGCAAAACTAGTCATGCCTAAAAATATGCTATGAAATTTAAAAAACAAGCACTCTGGACTCTGATTTCTATAAAATTTAGACAAACATTGAAATTTTATAGATAAATTTATATTACACATAAATTCTCCAAACAACCCATGATAAAAATAATAATTATAAAAATAAATAAAGCATAATAATAATACTAATAATAATAATAAAAATAATAATAATAAAAATTATAATAATAATAATAATTATAATAATAATAATAATAAAAATAATAATAATAATAATAATAATAATAAATATATTAAAAAAAAATAATAATAATAATTATGTTGAAAATAATAAAAATAAAAAAAATAATAACAATAAAAATAATAATAATAATAATAAAAATTATAATAATAATACTAATAATAATAATAATAATAGTAATAATATTAATAATAATAATAATAATAATAATAATACTAATAATAATTATAAAAATAATAAAAATAATAATAATAATCAAAATAATAATAATAATAATAATAATAATAATAGTAATAATAATAATAATAATAATAATAACAATAATGCTTATAATAATAGTAATAATAGTAATAATAATAATAATAATAATAATAATAATAATAATAATAATAATAATAATAATAATAATAATAATAATAATAATAATAATATTACTAATAACAATAATAATAATAATAATAATAATAATAATAATGATAATAATAATAATAATAATAATAATAATAATAATAATAATAATGATAGTAATAATAATAATAATAATAATAATAATTATAATAATAATAATAATAATAATAATAATTATAATGTTAATAACAATAATAATTATAATAATAATAACAATAATAATAATTATAATAATAATAATTATAATGATAATAATAATTATAATAATAACAATTAAAGAACGTCTAAAGCCGGTCTAACCCGACTATGAAATACCTTAAACCTTCTATTTAAAAATGCAATAAAAGTATTGAAAATGGGCGTGTCAGTGAGCGGATACATCCCATATCTTATAGGCATTTGAATTTTGATGAAAATTTACAAAATTTATAAAAATTTCAAGCTTTATTCCTGTAGCTCACATGTTAATGCCTTTATAGTATTTTTCCTATTGTGGGTTGAATGGGTGGTGGGCGTGTTCGTTAAAGGATTACGCCCATTATTCAAAATCATCTTCGGTTTGTTAGAAAAAACATGCATACCTGTAGGTTTTATCTCAGTAGGTTGAACATAAGCTTATTTATTGAGTTTTCACTTTTTGGGTTGTATGGTAGGTGGGCGTGTCCGTGTGCGGATGACACCTATTTTTTGAAAACATTTGTTTTTGATATAAAATGCTCAGATACCTAGTTTTATTGTTGTAGGTTAATTATGAGCTTATTTATGCAGTTTTTTTTTTTGTGTAGTACGTAAACACAGAAAAAGTAGAAGGAGTTTAGATAATTGAATGAAACTCGGTACACATAGTCACATGGACCCAAAGATCTGCACTATTGAATATTTTTGGAATCCGCCAACGAGCACGGACTAGAAGCAATATATAAGCTTCTGTTCAACCTACAGGGAAAAAAATTTGGTGCGTATGTTTTCTTAACAAAAAAAAGATGGTTTTGAAAAATGGTCATCATCCTCCCACGGACACGCCTACTTCCCATACAAACAAAAAAATTGAAAACTGCATAAATAAGCTTATGTTTGTATGTAAGTATTTTGTACAAAGTTTAAGACATATACAAAAAATGGGCGTGATCTGCTTACAAACACGCCCACCTCCCAAAGAACTTACAATATTGAAAATATTTTTAAAAGGTTTGTATATAACTTACAGGGATTAAACTTTGTATGAGAGAATTTTATATCAAAACTATGTTGCGCACAAAAAATGGGCGCCACCTGCCCACGAACACGCCCTTCTACCATACAACCCACATTAGTGAAAACTGTTAAAAACCGTAAAGGAAAATATGGACTTTGAAAAAATAAGAATTTATTTATGTTTGTTTAAGTTTATCAATATATATTTTAATATGATAGGAGGTAAAGGGTCGGGCACTAGAACGACTTTAAGGTTTCTTTACTTGTTTATTTCTGTACATTTTCACAAAATCGCATACATAAAATCAAATGTTTGTCCTTTTGTCTGTCTGTCTGTTCCGTATAGGCTCGCGTACCGTTTATCCGATTGAGCTGAAATTTCGACACCAAGAACGTTTCATAAAGAGTAAGAAGAGGGGGTGTAAAAAAGTGGGCGGAAGTATTTGGGCGTGGCACTCAATAATAACTTCTAAACGCCTGGACCGAATACAAATAAATTTAGTATGAGGTTCAACTACACCCAAGATAGACAGAGGCTGTAAAAAAAACTCCAAAGACTTCCGCAAGACACAACTTTCACGATTTATTCTTTACGATTTCTTTTCGAAATTTCTTTACATGTTTTTCATGACCAACTTTGTTTCAAAAGTACTAAAATTACGGCGTTGAAAAAAAAAATTGATTGTTTCAGTAAACTTGGAGAAAAATATTGGATATAAGACCGAAAACTTATATATTCTCCGGCATTGAAAAAAAAACGATTGAATTTAACTGGTTATCAATCAACATAGATTTTCTTTAACATTGGAGAAAACCAATTTCTGTGCTTATCTTTTAGCTGCTCATTTGAAAATAAATTGTTTTTGTTTAATTCGTAGTGATTTTGGAATATTTTTTGTGCTGTAATAGATTTTGATTAATTTTGTGTTTTCTTTTATGTTGCTCTTTATAATTTTTAACATATTATTTAACATTTAACCGAAGTTTTGTACGCATAGATACCGCAGCAGAATTGAGTTTATTTTGCTGATAATGCTGCTACAAGCTCTGCGTGCACATGGGTTTTTTTCTTGCTATGCGAAGCTCTCTAAATACTCAGAATATACAATGAGTTAAGTTGTAAATTGCTATTGTTTTAAATGCTTGAGTTATATTGGTAACGCTAGAGTTAATTTCTCGTTAAATGGTTAAACTCAGCTTTGAAACTGGTAATAAAAACTTAACTCTCTGTAGACATAGCATTAGACAGAAAAAATTTACAATAAAGACACTTACTGATGCTGAAAAAACATCTTTCAACGATCAAACCAAGGATACATTTTCGCACATAGAAGTTAGTTTTTAATCCATAACCCGAGCCCTGGAGTCAACTTTATTTGAAGTCAACAATATTAAATAAATAGCTGTTTAGTTTGTTTCATTGCTGAAATATTAAGTGGCTAAAATTAGAAAATTTTAAAAATTTTGCAAATAGAAGAAAAAAAATTTGTGAGAACAGGATTCAATGTTCCACGTATTGCACAAATTCGAATTTAATCGACAAAGCATGTAATTAAGTGAAACCAGAAATATATGTCTAATTAAAATAGTTTAAAACAACTGTAGAAGTATGTTGTTCTTAATTTTTCTGCAAAATAAATGCCAGTCGGTGCACATAAAATGGCTTCGTGCGCTAATATCCGTTCGCCATTTTGAGGTTATAAAACTCATTGAAACTTGTACGAACAATGTAGACAACGTGTTTTCATTTTATGCGAATTAAGCTGCCAGCCACTTGAATAACCTATTTCACTGAGTCCATACGAGACGTGGCAATGGCAAGGAAACAATTGTTGCCACACACAAAGACCCGAGCAGGACAACCAACCACTGGTGGGTAGAGGGTAAGGAAGAAGCTTTTGGCTTGGCATTATTTTATGCAAAGTGTTTGAAGTAAATCGCCTGACAGACATGTAGACATGCAGTCAGGCAGGCGGATGGTCAGACAAAGTGCTTTTGTGTGTGCATGTGTGCGGGAGTATGTGTGTGCTAGGCCACAACATACACAGAAGCACACAAATGTACATCTAAATTTATTTGCAAATGACAACAACTAGGCTGAGAATGTTTATGTGCCGGAATACATTATATAAGCAGCTCATGTGCGACGACAACATGGAGATGACGATGATGTGGAAAAGTGGAAGTGCACCAACAGCAGCAGCAGACAGTTTCGTGTAGTTGGGATAACTAGTTCTTGCTTTATTAAAATAATGTGTTTGCTGGTATTGTTGTTGCTGTTTTCATCTATGGCAAATATTCAGTATTAGAGCTAAGTGGCACTGCAAGGATATACCTGGTGGTGGAAACGAAACAGTTCATTTGGGGAGTGACGTCCGATTTTATATTTCGTTCGATCTAGATAGGCTTACATGTCGGTTTTGAATATTGTTCCTAGAATGCTAGCGATTTAGATCCAGCTTAATTTTTTCCCCAGTGTTCTTCGTCCCTCCTACAAGTTTCCAGCGCTTAAAATTGATTTTTCTTTTCAACTAATCTCAATTCGTTCTTTCTATACATATCCTTAAATCACATTCATTCTGCACCTGTTCCCGCAGTGGTTGCTACTTTATTGAATTTATTTTGGTCCTTGTGCAAAATTGACGTCCTACCGCTTCGATGCTTTCCCTGTGCATACCATTTCATGCTTGTTGTTGTTGGTTTTTTTTTATTGTATGCAGAATGCAAAATAGACAACACCAAAACTCAGACGAGTTGCCACATGTGACGGTGTTTGTGTGGCATAATACTTGTGAGTGTGTTTGTGTTGACAGAGCCTGCTCCTCGTACAGCTCAAATGCTTTGTTCGACAATATTAAACTTACAGATGTAGACATGAAAATGGGGTTTCGGCCATCATTCTACTTGTACCAGAGCAACTTCATGTGCTGCAAGGACTACTCTCGCTACAGAGTTGTCATTCTCTTTTGCTGCAGTTATTGTTTTGTTGTTGTGTGTGTTATTCACTCGATGAATTCTTTTCATATCATTCTCGAGCGCGTTGTCGTTGTTTTTGTTATGCTCACATTTTGACTTTAAAGATTTCATTCGTGATTAAATGCACTTTACAGACATTCAACCACACACACATTATGTCTATATATGCAATCGTGGATATGTCTATGATACTGGTTGCTTTTGGCCGTAATTAATAAAAGTTGCATACGAAAAGAAAACAACCTTTGGGGCGAAATGGCTGTTCCTCATCCTAAGGCAGCATCGTTCGAGTGTTGTTCCAAAACTCTTTTCTACTTTGAAACATTTATAATCATTTTTGTTTGCGCAGTTTTTGAATCCAATTTCATAAACTCGTGTTAGGTTTTATTTTTTGCAAATTTCCTCAAATCTCTCAAGACTGTTGTAGCTGGGTAATAAACAAATACGAGTACAAGTGTTTTGGCGTTGTGAACATTATCCTAGTGGAAAAGAGTATTGCAATTGGGGGCACATTCTTCAACCAATACATTTTTTTTGTATTTATGGTTAAGGTACGGAATATTTCAATAGTTATTTGAAATATTTTTATTAAAATTTCTATCAATATTCCATTGTGTATGTAATAAAATCGAAAAATAAGATAACTTCAACGCTGGGAAGTGAACCAAATATTTTTTTCCTCATTTTTCATAAGAATACTGAGCCATAAAAACTTCAGGACTCTTCGCGAAAAATGATCAGATAATATTGAAGAATCAATTAGTAAGGACTCACAGAACAAGTAAAACAACTTGTTCGTGAGTTATGTTAGTTTTTGTACGTTGAGTGAGTATTTGAGAATTATTAGATGTGTTTTTAACAAAGCGAGTAGTCAAAAAATGACCACAAAGTCGCTAAAAAATATTTTTCAAATGTCAAAAATAGTAAACAAAACATTTAATCTTTATTTTAACATATTTTTTGACCACAAACACCTCCACACAACAAAATTTATGTTAAGCTCAAGTTAAAATTAAAAAATTCACATACTGCTGGTAGAACAACTAGTTTTTGTCCTCCTTATATTTTTATTTGTATTTGAAATTGACGAGTGTCTGGAAACGGTTTGTGCCCGTCTTGAATGGCTAAATTGTATGCTTGATACATAGCGCTGAAGAAATTTTCAGATTTAAAGTATTTAAAACTCGGTTCTGAAAATGTAACCGATACACTAAAATGTTTCAAAACTTAACGTTTAAATAACCAATAATTTTTTTAAATAATAGGAATATTTGAACAATATTGTTAATTCTGCTTAGTAATGTTTGTTTTTATCGAAATAATCACCAGAAAGAAATTTTAAATATTTCGTTAAAAGTATTGGGTACAAAAAAAATGCTGGTTTCATGAATCACTATTGAATATCATTCCGATACAGTTCCCACCTTTTTATACTAACATTGAATTATTGAAACATTACTTGGAAGCATTTTTTTGCTTGGCATACTTTTAAGCGACTAACAGTTTCCTATGTTGACAAGCGGTACTTTTCTTACAACTCGCTTCATAAAAAACACAGATATTATAAAGGTATTATTTGAAAAAAAAGAGTAAAATTCGTTTTCGGGTACATTCTTAGAGCTATTGACTAACGTTGAAATTTTTGAACTTATTTTTGAGACTAACTGTTTATTTGAAGAAACAAGTGAAATTCGCAATTATTAGTTGTATTTTAGAAGCTTTAATCTTTTGATACCCAATACAAATTTTAGAATTTTATTGGAGAAGAATCCAAATAAATTTCAGATAATGTTATTTGACAAATTGATAAAAGTAAGTTTGTTTATTCCATTTAATTTTTCAGAAAAACCATTTCATATTAAGAAAACACTTATGTGTGTAGTAACTTAAAAATATTTATCAGTTGTACTTTGGAATATTCAATTCAAAATGGATACTGAAATTATTTAATCTTTATAATGGATACAAGAAAAGATAAGATTTGTTTTCAGCAAGATTTCTAATCTAATCTAATCTAATCTAATGAATTTTTTCCACCATTAATGAGGCCAAGGCCGTAGCCGAGTGCGCTAAAAGCAAAAAATTCATTTCTACTGTATCTTTTTATAGAATTTTCGAAATTTATTTTTAAAAATATAATAAACATATGTAAAAAAATTACTAGACATACTGATTCCAACAAAAAACGATTCGCTTAATCGAATGTCACGTTTAATATTTGCCATAGTTTAGATTTTTAATCTCCTGCATCCTGTAAAAGTTTAGAATTTTCATTTTTATTATTAATTTTTGCTTTTAACCGTGCAATGAACTTGATGGCAACTGTTAATGTGAAAATAAAAACCATAAACTGATGCACTATTTTATGGAGAAAGTCAATAAAAGTTAAGCTGTTTGTTTCTCTTCATTTGTTGTAGATCCTGTTTTCTAGACTTAAGATACCATGTATGCTATGAACTATGTAAAAATATTTTAAACACAGATGCTGACATAGGCAAAGCAGGTAATGCCTACAAGATGGATGTAAATTTAGAATTATGATCCAAAACTTTCCTCAAAACTTTTAAAAATTTGGTTTCGAAGGGGTGACATGATTGTTACAGAATAACATTCACAGTTTCCGGATCTTTATCAAAGAGAGAACTTGTGAGGAGTTCTGTAGCATTAAATTGTGGTTTGTAAAACAGAAAAACAAAGAAAAGTTTTGAGATAAAATTGAGAAATCGTGGTATTCTTTTATACTTGCATTCCACTCCATGGAATGTGATGAATTCCATGACGTATTAAATTAAATCAAAATAAAAAACAGTGAAATACCATAACTTTCCAACTCAGAAAAAAGTAAATTTTTACAAAATATAAAGAAAAATTTTCAAAGTACAGCTTTATTTTTATTATTTTTTTCCACAATGATTTTACAAAATGATTCGAATTGAATCTTTACTTTAATTTATTGCGCATAAAATTTATTAAATTTGTGAAATACTAAGAAAATAACTTATTTGTATAATTTATAAAAAAGATATGCTCAACAACTCCTAATTGTGGTAAAATAAAAAATCAAATATTTCAGTATCAAGTTTATAAAACTCTTATTAACTCTATTAATATGTAAAAAAAAGATTTTAACTATGCAATTAAAAGCTTTGACTTTAACTTCAAATACAGCAGTTTTAATAATACAACTTACTTAATAAAGCTGGTATGACATTTGCTTTTTTCGCATTTTTAAGATCTTAAAAAAAGCAGCGGTTAAAAGGGAAGAATATACTTTTTAAAAAAGGATAATAATAGCAGGCCGTTGAATTTGGCATTTTATAATTTGGTAGTGTTATTTTGAGTTTTGTCAAAAATTATGAATTCTTTACTTACACATAGAACAAATTTGTTAAAATATTGAAAGTCTTGTGTTAATTTGTGTTTATTTGGTTTTGTATATTCATTATAAATAAACAGTAAATGTCAGAATTTAATGTGTCTCTGTTAGATATCTTTTTTACATATCTTTCTTATATCTTTTTTACATATTCCAGCCATTGAAAATGACTGTCCTGCATTTTTGGACTTGTACGCAGCTCACACCAACTGAAAATTATATAGCTTCGTTTGGTGTGTTGCTCCAGTTGTATTTTTAAGATCTTAAAAATGCGAAAAAACAAGTGTCATATAAGCTGGTATGACACCTTTGTTATGAAGTTTAGAAACTTTTGATATTTCAAAAAAAGATTATTTGACTTGTTTAAGTAAAAAGTTCTGGATTATTTAAATGGCTCACAGCCATTTAAAACCAAATCTAACAAGTAAAGAAAGTCTAAAGTCGGTCTAGGCTGACTATGAAAAACCCTAAACCCACTTTTCAAAAACAAAAAATTTTTATTGTAAATGGGCGTCTCCAAGGGCGGATGAAGCCTATATTTTATATGCATTTAAATATTGATGAAAAATTTACACATACCAAGTTTTATTCCTGTAGCTCAAAGTTAATGCCTTTATTGTGCTTTCGGTATGGGAAGTGGGCGTGTTCATAGACGAATTACTTCCAATTTTTGAACACACCTTATTTTTGGTATAAAATACATGCATACCAAATTGAATTTCTCTATGACAAACATAGCCTTATTTATTGAGTTTAAAACATTTTGGGTTGTATGGGAAAAAAGCGTGTCCGTAGGCGGATGACGTCCATTTTTCAAAACCATCTTTGTCTTGTCATAAAAAACATACGTGCCAAATTTTAGCTCTGTAGGTTAAACAGAGGCTTATTTATTGCGTTTTCAATTTTTGGGTTGTATGGGAGGAGGGCGTGTCCGTGAGCGGATGACGTCCATTTTTCGAAGACATCTTTGTGTTTGTATAAAACACATACATATCAAATGTTATTGTTGTAGGCTTATTATGAGCTGAGTTATGCAGTTTTCAATTTTCGCGTTGTATGGGAAGTAGGCGTGTCCGTAGGCGGATGATGTCCATTTTTCAAAGACATCTTTGTGTTGGTATAAAACACATACATACCAAATTTTATTGTTGTGGGCTAATTATAAGCCGAGTTATACAGTTTTCAATTTTCACGTTGTACGGGAGGTAGGCGTGTCCGTGGGCGGATTCCAAAAATATTCAATAGTGCAGATCCTTGGGTTCATATGACCATGTGTACCAAGTTTCATATAATTATCTCAACTCCTTCTTCTTATCCTGTGTATACGGACAACACACAGACGGACAGACGGACAGACGGACGGACGGACGGACGGACGGACATGGATAGCTCGACTCACGTGGTGGATGACGTCCATTTTTCAAAACCATCTTTGTCTTGTCATAAAAAACATACGTGCCAAATTTTAGCTCTGTAGGTTAAACAGAGGCTTATTTATTGCGTTTTCAATTTTTGGGTTGTATGGGAGGAGGGCGTGTCCGTGAGCGGATGACGTCCATTTTTCGAAGACATCTTTGTGTTTGTATAAAACACATACATATCAAATGTTATTGTTGTAGGCTTATTATGAGCTGAGTTATGCAGTTTTCAATTTTCGCGTTGTATGGGAAGTAGGCGTGTCCGTAGGCGGATGATGTCCATTTTTCAAAGACATCTTTGTGTTGGTATAAAACACATACATACCAAGTTTTATTGTTGTGGGCTAATTATAAGCCGAGTTATACAGTTTTCAATTTTCACGTTGTACGGGAGGTAGGCGTGTCCGTGGGCGGATTCCAAAAATATTCAATAGTGCAGATCCTTGGGTTCATATGACCATGTGTACCAAGTTTCATATAATTATCTCAACTCCTTCTTCTTATCCTGTGTATACGGACAACACACAGACGGACAGACGGACAGACGGACGGACGGACGGACGGACGGACATGGATAGCTCGACTCACGTGGTGACGCTGATCAAGAATATATATACTTTTCTATACCGGACTCGCTTCGTTCTATGCGTTACAAACGTTTGCACAAAGTTAATATACCCTGACCTTTCAGGTTTAGGGTATAAAAACCAATGGGCACGATTTAAATGCCAAAATTCTTTGAAAATACATGCAAAATCATATGATTTACAGTTTTTTTTTTGAGTAATAAAAAATAATTGAATACAATTGTTAATACAATATGCATTTTGTTATATTTTTGCACCTAATTGCAATACAAAATACTCTTTTCATTCTTTTATTGTTCAATTGCATTTAAAATAATGACGCATTTAAGTATTTCGCATGCTTTAAATTTTGTATCTTAAATAAAATCAGGCGCTGAATATTTCGTAATGTTAAAGTGAAAAATTGTTTTACTCAGCTAACCATGATATTGCATATATAATTATTAGCTTTTGAATTTTCATTTTATGTGCTTAAAATTTTGAAATAAAATATTAACTGTTGCCGTCATTGCATGACTTCATTTTCACACAGATTTGTTTATTTATTTTCGCCGCCTTTTTTTAGTTGTTGTTTTGAGCCTCGCAATGTTTGAGTGAAACAGTTTATTGTTGCTGATAGTTGTCTGTATTAGTGTTCTCATACAACGAATGGATGTTTATCTGATATTTAGCTAACAATACGTAGCTTTGTCACACTGCATGCTATACGAAAAAATAAATAAACAAATTATATGAAAACTGAGGTTATGCTTCCGGAAAAGTTGACGATTTCCTTTTAGTTCTGCGAGTATATGAATTATTATTGTGTTGAACTATAAATTATCCGCTGCGCAATCAACGGTTTGTTGTTAACAAACAATTGTAATTACTTCTTTCACGAACACATTTGCAGTGATCCTTATAGTGAAGCGTGCATAGTTTTATATGAGCATGAAATATAAAAAAATTAGAAAAAAATATACGACGAACTACTCAAAAATGAAAAAACTACTTAGAATAATTTTTAAAAATTATTCATGCATGGTTCACGTGGCGTATGAGTATCATTAATTTAAAACCAATACAGTATCGACATCAGATAATGTAGCGCAAGGAGCTTATACAAACTTTAAATGACAAACCACAGATATTATATTGCTCACTTTAAAGTACTCAGTTTAAATATTGGTGTTGTAAGCACGTAGCAACGATTTTTCATGGCAACACAGCAAGATGGCGGGAAATTCGATACGAGAATATAAAACCAATAAGAAGAAAAAAAATCAAAAAAGTAGCAGTGGACTCGATAAGCAACACAATAAGGACTACATCAAGAATTCTTGGTGGCATTGGCAGTCGCAACCACTTGCTGGGTGTTTCTCTTAACTCTTGATCCTTTTTATCGCAATCGTAGGACGTACGAAACGAGCAGCAGCGCAACAACGTTTTCTTGTAGACGCGCAGAAAATCCACAAAGAGGATAAAATGTAGGAAAGTGAGAAGTTTTTCTGAGAAAACATTTAGTGGTTAGTCGCATATCAGTAATAGAAATAAAAAGCAAAATAAAAGACTTCTAAGCGATTGTGGCCAAATAAAAGCGAAAACATAGAATATACACACAACTGTTAAGAGTGTAAGATTAACTAATTAATGAAATAGTTTTAAGTATAAATTTTCTATTTTTTTTCTAAGATTTTATGTATGAATATTTAAAAAAAACTTTATCAAAGCATTTATTTATGAATATATGTATATGAATATGTAAGTGAAATTAAAAAAACAAAAATGTAAGCAAAATAAAATCTATTGAAACCATATAAAACCACAAAGGACCACTTTACTCTCATGATTATTTCATCAAAATACCCTAAAGCAGGCATCGTTTGAAATCCTTCTTTTTATTAAAAAGAAAAACTGGAAAAAATTACTGTTATTTTGGCACCAAGAGCATTCGCACTTTAAAGAACTATTAAAGTTCTACATAAAATAAATATTTTGTTAAGAATCGTTTATTATAAGAGACGACATTTCAAACTAATTTTAAAAAAATTAGAATAATAAACTTGAAAAAATGTTGTTCCAAATGTCATCAAAAATATTGACATATTGTCAAATCTGTGGAATTTCTCAATAAAAAGCATTTTTTGACATAATATTACCTTAGAATGAAAAAAACATCCCATATTGAATGTTTTGAATTTTGATGTAAATATTTCTGTTGTTTTGAATATCGCACACTAAATACAAAACAGTCACAACTAAAAATTTTTTATATCGAATTTTTGTTATAAATCAATTTATAAAACACATATCTGACTATATTTTTCGTTATTTTCTTCATTAACTGGAAGAATGAAGATTTTGTGTTAAATGAAAATTGTTTTTCTTCTGCAGTTTCAACCAAAGAGTTTTATTTTTCGCTTTTCCTGAAAAGTCATGTTTTTTGAGTTGTGACTGTTTTGTTTTTAGTGTGCGATATGTATATTTCCTTGAGTTTGGTTTTGTTTTAAAATTCATTAAAATAACTCGACAAAAACCATTTCAACAGTATCGTTAGCTGATCATTTCTATGATATTTTTTTTCTTCAAAAAAGTCCAACATTTTCAATGTTTACTTAAAATAATTATTACAAAACATTTTGTTGGTGCCTCCACTTAAACAATGAAAACAGTTAATATACATTATATACGACAGCTTCAAATATTACTTATTCTAAACCTAAAAATGCTGGGTCACATAGACGTTTTTGCGCCATTGTTGATCGTAAACACATGACTCAAAATTAATATAAATTTTGCTGAAAAATTTGCTACTGTAAGGTTTGGAAAAACATTTTCTCTGAACGAGATTATAAAGGTTTAAAGTTCTAATAGAGTTTTAAGTAATCTTCATTTTCTACTCCGAAGTAACATATTTTAGTCACATCCCTGCAGAAAAGCATATTCAATTGCTTTTAAGTGACTGGCCTAGTCACAGCTCATAATAAGTCTATCACAGGACAGGTTCGATATAGCTCACCACGCAACAGATCCCTTACGCTAATAACGGGACAAATTTAATTTTACTCATCACCCATCACCAGCTGAGAGCTCACCAAAAGGGTTATCCTCAAGCAAGTGATCATTACTAAGCTCCAGTATATTGAAACTTTTATCAATCAGGAAAAGGCATGACAACACGGAACTCCAACAAAAGGCAGCAAATGTATTGAGAGCAAATCCGTATGTTTTTGTTTTTAGAAATAAAACATACCTTTGAGAATCATAATCAATTATTTGTTTGAGAAATTCGGTGTTTGAGAAAGAACAAAAAACGAAAATATTAGTTTTGTTCCTAATATTTTGGACAGTGGGTATAATAATAATATGATGATACAGTGGGTATCATATCTTTACCTATAAATCAGTGGAAGTGTACTAGCCTGGCATGCGAAGAACGTGAATTCATGGCTATATAAAAAAAATTTTGATAATTTTTTATACTGTGTAAGTATCAAAATTTAAACTAGGCATTCAATTTTACGCACGCAATTTTACGAAACGCACCAAGCCAAGCCGCAATTTATCGTTTAATTGCATGTTCTCTATAACAAGGTCCAGTGTCGGACTTGCTAAGAACAGGAAAACCGAGAATAGTGCAGAACCAGGCAAACATTGATCGTGTACGGAACAATTTTGAAAAATATTCAGAAACATCAGCTCGAAGATGTTCTGGAAATCTGGGCATGTCAAAAATATCCGTACAAGTTCTTACTGGTCTAACAAATTTTACCAATTGACTACCAGGAACGACTAAGGTACAAGCAACAAGGAACAAGCTTCCTGTAGTTGTGCACAGAAAATAACGAGTTTCTTAACAATTTAATTATGAGTGATGGAGCACGTTTCCATCTAAATGGATATGTTTTCAAGCAAAATTTTCGATATTGGGGTACTCAAAACCCCAGAATTCTTCACCAGCGCCAATGGCTCCAGCGTTGCTAAAATGTATAGTATGGTGTGGATTGACATCACAAATATAGGGCCCTACTTCTTTGAGTATGATGTTGTTAATGTAGTGATATTACAGATATCGAAATATGATTGATAATTTTGAATGGCCTGTTGCAGCTAACAATTGGCTCCAGCACGATGGAGCAACGGCACAAACGGCCCCTGCCACAATTACTCTTCTAAGTGAAATTTTTCATTACCGAAATGCAGGATTCGATTAGCAAGCGCGTTTACAGCATTTAAATGCGCGTTCTTATTTCCTATTGGGATATCTGCGTACAGACATGTGCCAAGATCCGCACACGTCTGTGCGCAGCTAAGAATGCTCGCTATCCTATACAAAGAAAGCTGGACGTCAACAAGCTGCAGTCAAAATGGACAGCCGAAGCCTTCGCTACTCGACTCTCACTCCTGCTTCAAGAAATCAATTCTCTGGTGGAGGATATATGCCCATAGTGGACGCACTTATCCTACTCTATGCGTAAAGCTGCCGAAGAGGTGATAGACTACGACCGCTCTCGCCGAAACCAGTGGCACGAGCAGGAGTGTCGCGACGCCACTGCAGAGAAGGACACCAACTACAAAGATAGTTGCGTGAGTGCGAGAAAATTGTGACAGGATGCATGGTGACAGGAATGTGACTCGAAAGTTTTTCGAAAATATGACACGCCTGGACGATGGTTTTAAGACCGCAGCCTCTTCCTGCAAGGATGGAAGGGAATCTAGTGACAGATATCTACAGTACACTGATGCTTTGGAGGATGCACTTCTCTACTCTTTTAAATGGCGACGCTGACAACAATCTCGCCAGTGGAGATGTTATCCCGGAAACCCCAATTATGGATGACAGCGTTGAAGTTCCGCTGCCCGACTATAACGAGGTTTTAACAGCTATAGCTCAGCTTAAAAACAACAAAGCCGGAGGAGCTGATGGCCCAACGGCTGAGCTGCTTAAGATTGGAGGCTCTGTTTAAGGCATCCACAAGCTTCTATGCTTCTATTATCATTCCAGATGATTGTCAACCTCAGTGTGCTTTGCCCCATCCACAAGAAAAGCGATTCCACCATTTGCACCAACAACCGTAGAATAAACCTTCTTAATATCACATTTAAGGTCCTGTCGAGCGTATTGTGTGAAAGACTTAAGCCCATCGTCAACCAACTGATTCTACCTTATCAATGTGGCTTCAGACCTGGAAAGTCAAAAGAGTGCAGGGCGACACTGAACAACACCAGCAGCGCAGTAAAAACCGTAAAGGACCTCTTCTTTCCGTTCGATACCAAGCGAGGTTTCAGACAAGGTGATTCCTTATCGTGCGACTTTTTTAATATAGTCATGGAGAAAATCATCCGAGCTGCTGACCTGAGACGCAGCGGCACAATTTTCTATAATAGTGTTATGCTGCTGGCGTATGCAGATGATATCGACATCATTGGCCACAATTTTCGCGAAGTCAGTGCAGCATTCTCCAGGATAGAAAAAGAGTCGAGTCGAAAGGGTCTTGCAGTAAACGCAGATAAAACGAAGTATCTTGTGTCAACAAACAAACAGTCCCAGCGTCTTGGAAACCACGTCACTGTTGACAACACCTCCTGTAAGGTAGTGAAGGACTTTGTTTACCTGGGATCCAGCATTAACTCCTCCAACGATATCAGTATTGAGATTAAACGAAGGATAACTCTTGCCAACAGGTGTTACTTTGGGCTCAGTAGGCAATTGAGAAGCAGAACTCTCTCTTGACGAGCAAAACTGACGCTTTATAAGTCAATAATCATGCCCGTCCTACTATACGCATCACATACCTAGACGTTGAGCAGCACTGATGAAAGGACTTTGGGAGCGTTCAAGAGAAAAATCCTTCGCAAGATCTATGTTCCAATCTGCATCAGTAGCGATGAACCCAAGCTGTATGAGCTGTATGCCGACATTGATTGAAAACGCCATAAGTAAGTAAGTTATCTCAAATAACGATAGCATGTGAAGAAGCCGCACACTATAGAGCAGCTGAGCACAGCACCACTGCCTGAAATCAAGGCAATAGATCCTGGCGAACGCCAGCAAATTGAGCTTAACTTGAAATTTGAAAACAGTAATTAAATCATACGCGCTTTGCAAGAGCGTGAGTATTCCTGTAGATATAAGCCAGAGCCCTATTGCACCAACTGCTTTGCACTTTTCATTTTGCATATTTTGGCAAAGTGATTTTCTTGAAAAGTAAATTTGCGAAGTGTTGCAGTTCGTACTTGGCAAAAATAATTTTTCAAATAATAAAAACCGGTTTAGCTGCTTAGTGTTTTGACAAGTGGATTCGATGAGTATTGCACCAAACATGCTTTTCTCTTTGCCAATTGAGAGCTTGTCAAATTTAAGCGAAGCTAATTTGCTTGGTGTTTTACTATAAAAAAAAAGAACTTTGCAAAGCACGTGTTTTACAAAGTAATTAATAAAAATGTCGCGTGTGCAAAACAAAAAAAATAAACTGGTTCTTCTGCAAGCAATTGCGGAGAAAAAGGTAAATATTATTGTAAAAAAAAAACAAGAAGAAAAATAAAAACAGCTATTGCTTATTGATTTATTTTTTTTTTTTAATTTTCATCTTAGAGCATATTATTTGGATCATTTCAAAACAATGCATCTACAAAAACAAAAAAGGAGGATGCTTGGAAGGAAATTTTAATCAAAGCGCAATCCCTTGGGTTAGCTGGTACTAACCGAGAGTGGACTTACGCAAGAGATAACCTCTTTGGATTATGGAAGAGCCGCACTTTAGTAAGTTAAAAAAATTAATTAGCTATTTATATGACTTAAAAATTTTTTATTGTAGCTTAAAAGAGACAACGCTAGAAAAACTGGCACCGGGGGAGGAAAAGATGTTGTTCTAGACGAACTTGACAACATCATTTTGGACATTATTGGCAAAGAGTCGCCAGTGTTATGCGGACTTAGCTTGCCAGAAACTGATGGCGTGCAAGTCAATAAAGAAATTGAAAAAAATGTTGAAACTTTAGAGAAAAAAAAACCTTGCAATAAACGAAATCTAAAAAGAGCAGCTGATGATGAAATAGAAATATTAAAAAAGGCTGTATTAGAAAGCGAGCTCCATAAAAACAAATTAATAATATTTGACATTGAAAAGCGTATGGGACTCAAGCGATCGAAATTTACTGAGGAGTTTGAAGAATATCAAAAAGATAAAAATGAAAGCAACGACTCAGCAACATCTTCGGTAACCCACACTTTACTTTTTGAAGACTTTTAGATTAAAAAACTTCTTCTTATTTTAAATATTTTTTGTAATAAAATTAATTTATTTTTTTTTTATTTAAATAATATTTTTACTTTGTTTATTCAAAAAAGCTTAATAAACTATTAGTTCTAGATAAACCACTGTTGTTTATTAAATCTTCTTGAGATTCAGTTTCATCACTTTGGGTTTCTTCTTCCATTAAATCATTTTCTTCAAGTCCTTCAATATTTGCATTTAACTGTATAATATTGTGGAAAATACTGCATATAAGAATTATTTTTCCAGCTACATCGGGCTGTAATCTTAAATGATTAAGACATGGAAATTTTTCTTTTAAAATGCCTAAAAGAAAAATTCTTAAATATTTTGCAAATTCATCTTTTTTCCTACTTACCAAAACAATTTTCTATTACTCGTCTTGTCGCTTTGTGAGCCCTGTTAAACCTTTCTTCTCTTAAAGACTCCGGATTTAGGCGCAAAGGTGGGACAAGCCAATCAAGAGCTGGATAAGCGCTATCCCCCAAAATTATTGCATTTGGAAAAGGTCGAAAGCCACTTTCAAACCTTTGGAAAAGCATTGAGTTTCTCAAAACTATCGCATCATGAGAACTGCCTGGCCAGTTGGAGTTGATGGCATAAATAGATCTATTCGGTCCGCATACAGCCATAACATTAATGGCATGTTTTCCATGCCGATTGACAAAATGGGCCTCATTAAACTTTGGTGCGTCTATGTTTACCATAGTTCCGTCGATGCAACCAATTACCTGGGGAAAACCTCCGATTCTAAAAAAAATCACTGGCCACATTGTGGGCATTTTCAGGCCACCGAATGTAATCATTCATAAGGTTGTCAATTACAACGTCAGCCACCTTGTGAATGATTCTACATACTGTGACTTTATTTATCCCATGAGATAGTGCAACACCATGATATTGGCTTCCTTTTCCTAGCCAATCCAATGTAGTTAAGAGCTGCTGCAATGGACTTAAAGAGGCATTTCGGCTATGATTAAATTGTAAATGAACTCCGATGTGACTCAAAATAAACTCTATTTGAGTCCGAGACATTCTAAAAGTCTCTAAAGTGGCGCAGTCAATGTTAAAATTTATTCTTTCTTTTATGGTACGACTTCCTGATTGTTGATCTTCGTCTTCCATAAGGTTTAATAAAAAAAAACCGCGACATTTCTTTTAAAGTGAACCAATCACTTTGAATGAAAAAACGCAACTATTCTTCATGCTGCAAGGTGAAATTTTTCTTTACAAAGTATTGCTAAACCTAGCAATTTGAGAAATACTTCTTGCAAAGTGCTAAAGCTTGGTGCAACGAAATGCTATAAAATTTTGCTAATTTGCTAGGTTTGTCCGTTATCTGCAAAGAACATTTCTCTTCGCATATTATTTTTTTATGCAACGCTTATCAATAAGTGTGAGTGGAATTTTACTTTTCAAAACTCAATTGAGTTATTTTCACTTTGCAAGTTGGTGAAACACTTAACTTTGCAAAATTTTTAAAATTTGCTTAAATGCTAATGCAAAGTCATTGGTGCAATAGGGCCCAGATATTATCATTGGAGTTTTATTCGACCAGTTATGCAGAAATTAAGGAAATTATTTAGAATTATTAGAAACATTTTTTGATATTATTATAAAATAAAATAACAACAATGAGCCATTTCAGTCCTTGAAAGGGCTTTACCCAACCTTCTTATGACCTATTGTGCGATCAGATATATTTATTTCTATTAAAAAATTTCTGCCACGTATGAGGATTAAACTTGGGCTTACCTTCTTACATTGGTTCACACTAAAAAAAAAGACAAATTGGCCATTTGAGCTCTTGAAAGGACTTTGACCGAGCTTCTAATGATAATTTGTGTTGTGTGTGTTATTAAATGTTTGCACACAATTAACCGAGAACTGGACCTACATGTTTATGCCGACTCCAAACGGCCAAAGTTCATGTTCGTAAGAAGCTTTACATGTCATTATTTACTCTCTGAGGCTTGCCATTGTCTGCAGAGAGGTGGTGATCGATCAGAAAAATTTGTTATTTGAAAAAATTTTCGCCGCGACTGGGGATCGAACTCTGGCTCCGAGCATGATAAGCCACATACTTAACCTGCATGCCACGGTCACCACGCATTGGTTCGCACTACTAGTGCTAAAATAATTAAAAACTAGTACGGTATATCTTCGACATGGCCGAAAATAAAATAACCCCACGACCGATTCGTAAGCGCACGAAATCTAGAATTGTAACTCTTTTCGTATGAGATTTAAAAACATTTTACTATTTTAATGGCACCAAAAATACATTCATATCAAATTGTTTTCCAACAGCGTAAAGACAAGCCTCTTTATAAAGTTTTCAATTTTGGGGTTGTAAGGGAGGTGGGCGTGTTCTTGGGTGGCTGACGCCAATTTTTCTAACTCGCCTCAGTTTTGATATGAAATTTACAAAAACCCAAATTCGGTTCTGTAGCTTAAATATTAGCCTATTTATAGAGTTTCAACTATTATGGGATTAGGGTGTGTTCGTATGCGGATGACGGTCACTTTTCTTCCACGATTTAGTTTTGTTATAAAATACAAATGCATCAAATTATTCTCCTGTAGCTTAAAAAGAAGACCTTTTATAGAGTTGTAAATTTTGGGACTGTATGGGAGGTGGGCGTGTTCATGAGTGGATGACGCCCATTTTTCTAGCACGCTTTTTTCTAGCACGCCTTACTTTTGATAATAAATTAATAAATATCTAATTTTATTTTTGTAGCTTTGACAGAAGCCTATTTAGAGAGTTTTCAATTTTGGGATTGTATGGGAGGTGGGCCTATTTAGAGGGTTTTTAATTTTGGGGTTGTATGGGAGGTGAACGTGTTCATGGGTGGATGACGCCCATTTTTCAAACACATCTCAGTTTTTACATAGAATACAAAAATACCGAATTTAAAATTTGTAACTTAACTATTAGTCTGTTCATAGAATTTTATTTTATTGGGGTTTTAAGGGAGGTAGGCGCGGTTTTCGTCCGATTTATCCCATTCTCGAACTTGATTTTAGTTTTTTAGGAAAAGCTCAAGTATCGAATTTCAGTACGATAGCTTCAAAATTACGGCTGTAAACGTGTCCACAGACTCAGGTGGTGACACTGATCAAGAATATATATACTTTTCTAACCTACCACGCCTTTTTTTGGACGTTACACACGTCGTGACAAATTTAATATACCCCTTACGCAGTACGCGTGGGGGTATTAATATGTTAATTTCGTCGAGGTTCGAAAGTAGGGTACTGGAAAATTTTGTCAAGACGGACTAACTTAAAGTTCTTAGCTACCACGTTTACTCAAAGCATATCTCCCGTAAATCGACCTGTGCTCCCTCTGCAGTGCGTTTCTGTTAACGTGGCTTTTATGTAAATAAACTGCAGGGAAGTGAATTACTATTTATTGTGGCTCGTATTTAAATTTCATTTTAAATTGCTCACTTATACATGCACACAACACATAGTTGTATATGTAAAACACATACATTCATTGCAATGCCTCTCCGACTAAAGTGATTCATTGAATTTATTTTATTCGCATTCGCTTCATTATTCTGAGCGATGCCACTTTAGCCTTCGCTCGTTGCCAACACTTTCGTTAAATTGTTGCTGTTGTTGTTTTTTCATGAAGAACTGATTATATACGAATTTTGTGATGAATCTCTGCGATTTCGTTCGTACACATAGGAACGTGTATTCATTCCATATGAAGTTTAAAACCCATTTTGATTCCGTTCAGTTATTTTATCCACGACCGTCCAACATTCTGTATTACAACTCTGTCCACCTGCGCGCTCCAATCCACACAATTCCGAAATGAAATGCATGCGTGCCATTGTGTGTGTGTGTAAATCTACATCAGTGGAAATGCGAAGGGCATCCGTTGGATACGTTGTGCATAAATTTAAACCCTTCAGCGTAGGGGGTGTGTTCTGTGCTCATTTAAAGTCGACAGTTCATTCATTTTTCCAGCTAACCCCATGCAGCATCTTCCCTTCACAATCCTACCAAAGTTTACATTTGCATTTCATTATGCAACCAGTTTTTCCCTCTAATGGTGGCGCATGTTGCCTCAATGTTAAAAAAAAAAAAAAATAAATAAAATAAATCAAGGTGCGTAGTAGACGCAGCGGCAACAAAAGCATCCTTCGTTTCTTCGTTCCAGTGCAAAAGTATCCTTCTACCACCTACGAATGAAACAATCGGTCTCATTTATTCACATTTAGCTCAACGACTAAAAGCAGAATTTTTACGCCATCATTTTGAGTGATGTCAATTAGATTGATTTGATCAGCAAAAATTTGTGATTTATCAGCCAGGCAAACAGGCGTGCAGATCTGGGGGCTGGTCGCGCAGATTCATCTTGCCTAACATATGAATAAATAAAAACGCTTTTAGCAACGCAACAAACGAACGATACGATACAGAGCTTCTCTCATGCCGAGCTAAGCGGATTTTACAAAAATGAATCCATGTGCTCGCTCATCTTCATCAATCAGTCATCGACGTTTTTTCCCTACATGTTTTTTTTTCCTATTTTTTGTCGCCCCTCTTCAATTTGGTTGCCAAGAGGCGGTGGCTGCTCCTGCACGCAGCTATGTTTTTTTTATTCAAAGCCCTTGAGGCAAATACTTCAGTTGGCATTAGGATACAATTTATTTTGCGGATTCATGTCCTTAGCGCACTGAATACGAGTTGCTTTCAAACATTGAGGAATTTTTATTGAATGATTTAATATTGCAAACAAATAAAAATTAAAGTTCTTAAGACATGCCAAACATACCACGAAAAAAAAAATTAGTGTAAAGAATTAAATAAAACCATATTTAAGATTAAATGATTTAAGATTGTTTTTTTTTATCTACTTGAAAGTATAACAGTGATTTAGTAAAGTTGATTAACCCTCAAAATCTCATAAATAGGTAAATCTCATCACACGACCGTAGCGAGGATTTTTCTAGTAGCTTTTAGATAACAGAAATATATGAAAGTACACTCAGAAAAATGTTGCATTGTTAAATCATTATGATGCATACATGATTTCATTTTACATGATTTCATGTGTAATGGTGTTAGACACAAGAAAATCATCATGGTTTCATTTAGAATCATTATGAAATCCATTAAAAATCATTATTGCATCATGTAAAAAGTTAGCTAACATAATATCATGTAGAATCATTATGAAATCTAGTAAATATTGCATCATGTTAAAAAAATCTTGGTGGCGTGCTGAAGAAGTTCCGTTATTTCTTGCAAATTTTCTGCACATTCGAAGTCACATCACGAAGAGTGGAGTCGTTGCAAAAATTAAAATTAAAAAGTTAAATGGCTGAAACAGTGAATTCGGATGAATTAATAGTACAAGTAGATGAAGAAAACTATGTGATACTTCATGAGAATGAAACTAATTCATGAGAATGAAACTAAGCTGGACGAATTTTTAAAAAATTTAATTTCATAATAATTTAACATAATTTCATAATTATTCAACATGACCATCATAATGATTTAACTTGATTTCGTTATGATTCAAAACTATCATAATAATGATTTTACGTGATGTCATAATGATTCAACATGACAATCATAATGATTTACATGATTTAGTAATGATAATTTTTTCCATTTTTTACATGAAAATCATAATGATTTTTCTATATATCTCTATAATGCAAAATCATAGGTGAATCATGTAAAATCCTTATTGTTCAGTTGATTTTATAATGTTTTTTTTTTCTGTGTGTAATATTTAAAATAATTTAAAAGCCAATTACCACGTCAAAAATAAAACTTTATGATGTGGATTTTAAGTTGCTTGTTAGATGGTGTAAATAAAGTCGGATCGAAATTTAGATTTCACCGGACACCGACTCAAAAGTAAGAGTGACTCTTAAAAACTATTCCCACATAATTTATTTTTGGACCAAAGAAATCCCAGTAATTTTGATTCTTCTTAACCCCTTTTTTGGCCAAAAAATCGAGTTTTATACATACAACCTTTTTTTTCTTCAAAATGCACACCCAAAGTAAGCAAAAAAGCAAAGATTTTGATAATACATAAATATTGAAAAGATAATTGTAAAACTTGTTGAAACTTGTTGGGAGATAAGGGGGCGATCTTCACATGGCAACGTGTCTGACTGCCTCAACTTGGCGAGGCCAGCATTATCCATGTCGAAATCGTCTCAAGTCGACTTAAACCTCCGCGTGGTGTCTCCTAGAAACGTCAAAAAACTATCATAGCGATAAACTTTGGCGGCGAATCTGAGCGGCGGGCTTCCTTTGGCCATCAAGCAAAGGTTGTGCGTTGGGTTTGAAGCCCACCATGTAATAAAAATATTTCAATGAAAAGTTTAAGAATAAATAAAAGAATGATCCCCAAATCTGATGACGACTACCGCAAACGAAAAACTGATAATGATTTACGGAAATGCTCCTGGAATGTCCGAACCCTAAACTGGGATGGTGCCTCTATCCAACTGATTGATATCTTGGAAAGATATAATGCTGATATCACTGCAATCCAAGAAATGCGATGGAAGGGACAGGGTTGCTTACGGCAAGCATCCTGTGATATCTACTACAGCGGCCATGCGGAGAAGCACGAGTTTGGATGCGGATTTGTAGTTGGCAAGAGAATACGGCATAATGTCCTGCGATTCACTCCTGTGAACGAACGACTTGCCATAATTCGCTTCAAGGCAAAATTTTTTAACATAAGCCTAATATGTGCGCACGCTCCGACAGAAGAAAAAGATGACGAGACCAAAGAAAGTTTTTACGAGCGCCTTGAAGACGCATACGAGCGCTGCCCCCGATAACGGAATGAGGTTGATTGACTTCGCCGCAGCACGAAACATGGTCGTTAGTAGCACTAGATTCAAGCATCTCAATATTCATAAGGCCACTTGGCTGTCCCCTGATCAAAAAACATGCAACCAAATTGATCACGTTTTGATTGACGGAAGGCACTCTTCCAGTGTACTAGACGTACGCACGATCCGTGGTGCTAACATAGACTCGGATCATTATCTTGTCGCAGCCAAGATCCGCACACGTCTGTGCGGAGCTAAGAATGCTCGGAGCTAAGAATCCTACACTAAGAAAGCTAGACGTCGATAAGCTGCAGTCAAAACGGACGGCCGAAGCCTTCGCTACTCGACTCTCACTCCTGCTTCAAGAAAGCACTCCTCTGATCGACGAAATATGCGGACAGTGGATGCACATATCCCACTCTATGCGTACGGCTGCCGAAGAGGTGATAGGCTACCACCGCCCTCGCCGAAACCAGTGGCACGACCAGGAGTGTCGCGACGCCACTGCAGAGAAGTACGCCGCCTACAAAGCCACCCTGCAGTCGGTTGTGACGCGTGCTGTCAAGGAGCGATACCGAGAGAAGAGGAGGGAAGAGAGACGCATTTTCAGGCGAAAGAAACGAGAGGCGGAAATGCGTGAGTGCGAGAAAATTGAGATGCATGGCGACAGGAATGAGACTCGAAAATTTTTCGAAAAATAAGACGCCTGGTCGATGGTTTTAATACCGGAGCCTCTTCCTGCAAGGACAAGAATGGAAATCTAGTGACAGATATCCAGAGTTCACTGATGTTATGGAGGGAGCACTTTTCTAGTCTTTTAAATGGCGACGCTGACAACAATCCCACCAGTGCAGATGATATCCCGGAAACCCCAATTATGGATGACAGCGTTGAAGTTCCGCTGCCCGACTGTAACGAGGTCTTAACAGCTATAGCTCGGCTTAAAAACAACAAAGCCGGAGGATCTGATGACCTACCGGCTGAGCTGTTTAAGACCGGTGGCGAAGCTCTGTTTAAATGCATTCACAGACTTCTATGCAGAATATGGTCGGAAGAATGCACTCCAGATGATTGGAACCTCAGTGTGCTCTGCCCAATCCACAAGAAAGGCGATCCCACCATTTGCGCCAACTGCCGTGGGATTAGCCTTCTTAATATCGCATATAAGGTCCTGTCGAGCGTATTGTGTGAAAGACTGAAGCCCATCGGTAACCAACTGATTGGACTTTATCAGTATGGCCTTAGACCTGGAAAGTCCACCATTGACCAGATCTTCACGCTCCGACAAAAAGACCCTCGCAAAACCAATCGACACACACCATCTTTATTTCGAGTTCAAAGCCGCCTTCGACAGTCCAATAAGGAGTCACCTATATGCCATCATGTCTGAATTTGGTATTTCTGCGAAGATAATACGTCTTTGCAGGATGACACTGAACAACACCAGCAGTGCAGTGAAAATCGGGAAGGACCTCTCCCTTCCTTTCGATACCAAGCGAAGTTTCAGACAAGGTGATTCCTTATCGTGCGACTTTTTTAATATAGTCATGGAGAAAATCATCCGAGCTGCTGACCTGAGACGCAGCGGCACAATTTTCTATAAGAGTGTTATGCTGCTGGCTTATGCTGATAATATTGACATCATTGGGCAAAATACGCGCGAAGTCAGTGCAGCATTCTCCAGGCTAGAAAAAGAGTCGAGTCGAATGGGCCTTGCAGTGAACGCAGATAAAACTAAGTATCTTGTGTCAACAAACAAACAGTCCCAGCATCTTGGAAACCACGTCACTGTTGACAACACCTCCTTTGAGGTAGTGAAGGACTTTGTTTACCTGGGATGCAGCATTAACCCCTCTAACGATATCAGTATTGAGATTAAACGAAGGATAACTCTTGCCAACAGGTGTTACTTTGGGCTCAGTAGGCAATTGAGAAGCAGAGCTCTCTCTCGACGAACAAAACTGACGCTCTATAAGCCAATCATGCCCGTCCTACTATACGCATCACAAACCTGGACGTTGAGCAGCTCTGATGAAAGGACTTTGGGAGCGTTCGAGAGAAAAATCCTTCGCAAGATCTATGGTCCAATCTGCGTCAATGGCGCGTACCGAATACGATGGAACCACGAGCTGTATGAGCTATATGCTGACATTGATATAGTCAAGCGTATTAAAATAGAGCGGCTTCGCTGGCTAGGTCATGTCGAGAGAATGAACGACGAAGCTCCAGCGAAAAAAATATTGGATTCGGTACCCAGCGATGGCCAACGCAGACGAGGAAGACCGCATCTCCGTTGGAAAGACCAGGCATTGGATAACCTGACAACGCTTGGAATTTCCAACTGGCGCCAGCAAGCGCAAGACAAAAGAGGCTGGCGCAAATTCTTAGACCAGGCCAAAACCGACCAACGGTTGTAAGAGCCACCTAAGTAAGTAAGTATTTACATTTTTTTTTTGAAAATGTTTGTAGTTTTTTTTTAAATAATATAACATCTGGGCTTAGCGTACGAAATAATAAACAAAAAGATTACAAACTCTAATTTGTTTATTACTGGTGAATTGATTCGCGCTAGAATCTCACTTTAGACCACAGTGAGTTGTAGGGAATTGCGTTGGGAACATTTTTTTTGAGCGTAGGGAAAAGTAAAATTTTTTCGGATACGTAGAGATTTTCTTGAAAAGTATGCACCTACACTAATTACTGAATTCAATTGAAAAAATCCATTTTTTGCTATCCTTGTTAGAATTCTGGATAAGAAATTCTAGTAATATTTTTTTTTATTACAAGCTTCAATAATTGACAGAAGGTGTTGAATTCTCAACGTGGCCTCGGTCGCCATTTTTAATTCAACTCTTGGTGTGTTAAAGGTAATTGCAATGGCGCATAGTCTTGGCCCAGATTTATTGCTTTATCGTTTTATTTTTTTTATGGAAAAGTAAGCACCGGTAAAAATTGGTCAAGCACCGGCAGAAATTCAATCTTGGCTACGGCACTGTCTCTCATATTGTGTTCAGAGATCGCAACAGTTTGCACTTCTCTTATCGTTTTATACCCTAAACCTGAAAGGTGAGGGTATATTAACTTTGTGCAAACGTTTGTAACGCATAGAACGAAGCGAGTCCGGTAAAGAAAAGTATTTATATTCTTGATCAGCGTCACCTCGTGTGTTGAGCTATGCATGTTCGTCGGACCGTCCGTCCGTCTGTGTGTTGTCCGTAAACACAGGATAAGAAGAACGAGTAGAGATAATTCGATGAAACTTAAGGCCCTATTCTCTTTCAGCAAAAAATTTTTGTCGACTTTTTTGCATTTTTTTATAGCTTGGACATTTAAGAATATAACCCTAAAAGGGTTTTTTGAAATTCGAAATACTTTAGAAGATACAGCCTTTTTTGTGAAGCAAGGTCTTCGTCAAAATGAGTTATTTCAAACTTTAAACGCGTTTATCTCGAAACCACGTTTTTCGAGCTGGCGGCCACGATTCCGCCAGTTCTACTGAACCGATTTGGATGAAACAAAGTTTAATCGACGTAGAACTGTCACCATTCTGGCCCGTAGTAAAATAAAATTTTGCGATTTTTTTTACTATTTTTTTTTTACACTAAACTACAAAAAAATGGGTCTAAATTCGATTTGTCAATTTCAAGTGGCCGCCATTTTGTCACAAAAAATCGCAAAATTTTTATTTTACTACGGGCCAGAATTACATCTATGCTGATCATAACCCTATATTTTTTTTTTTTTCAGACGCTCCTGAGAGCCGGAATCGTGGCCGCCAGCACCATGCCTTTTTTTTGAGGGCCAACTTAGACGGTGCCATCATCTATGGACAGCCCCTATATCGCGGCGAAAAAAATTTTTTTATTTTCTTTCATTCATTACTAATTCAATAAAAAAAACAAAATTCAAATATCTTTTTGCGTTTTCAAATGAGAATTTTTTCAAAAAGGGTCCAAAAACAGCAAGCTGAAGGATATTCTCCTTAATAAACATGGTCACATGCACCCAAAGATCTGCACCATTGAATATTTTTGAAATCCGTCCACGGACACGCCTACCTCCCATACAACGCAAAAATTTAAAACTGCATAACTCAGCTTATAATAAGCCTACAACAATAAAATTTGGTGTGTATGTGTTTTATATCAACACAAAGATGTCTTTGAAAAATGAACGTTATCCGCTCACGGACACGCCCACCTCCTATACAACACAAAAATTGAAAACGCAATAAATAAGTCTCTATTTAACCTACAGAGCTAAACTTTGGCACGTATGTTTTTTATGACAAGACAAAGATGGTTTTGAAAAATGGACGTCATCCGCCCACGGACACGCCTACCTTACATACAAACCAAAAAGTTTAAAACTCAATAAATAAGGTTATGTTTGTCATAGAGAAATTAAATTTGGGGTGTATGTATTTCATACCAAAACTAAGGTGTGTCGAAAAATTGGGAGTAATCCGTCTATGAAAACGCCCACCTCACATAGCGAAAGCACAATAAAGGCATTAACTGTGAGCTATAGGAATAAAACTTGGTGTGTGTACATTTTTCATCAACATTTAAATGCATATAAAATATAGGCTTCATCCATCCACGAAGACGCCCATTTATAATAAAAATTTTTTTGTTTTTGAAAAGTGGGTTTAGGGTATTTCATAGTCAGCCTAGACCGACTTTAAACTTTCTTTACTTGTTCTTAAATAAGGTATTGTTGCATGAAGTCTGCGATATTGTTTACTTCACTTTTATAGTACCGCTAATAAAAAATTCAAATTGATATTGATTTGTATTCCTCATTTTGTTTAAGATTTTCGTTGAACGCCAACTTTTTTTACGTTGTTATTACTTTGCCTTCCTCCTTTTTTATTCTTTTGTTTTTATTAAATAAAAATTATTTATTCTTGTTTATTATAAATATATGTTTTGTGAGTCAATTCTTTTTTGTATGGTTTTGTAGGCAAAAATCGAATAGTTTTCCAACTTACACGGTTTTTCAAAGTTTTGGAATACATGCCTTAATTTAGTTTATGTCACTGTTTTTTTACACGATTGTTTTTACGATTTACTCAGGAATGTATCTACCGTGTAAAAAAAGAGTTGAGTGTACCCTAATAAATTCAATTAGCTAGCTGATAGCTTGATACTGATAAGAACTGATTGATCTTCTTAGAAATTAGTTTGTCTGCTTTTTCAGACATGTTGGCACTCTGAATCAACAAAAACATTGGAACAAATCAAAGTGGTGATCAACTCGAGTATATTGCAAACACTGACTTTGAGATATCTCACCGCCAAAGTCATCGTGATCAAATATTCTTACTAATGTATGTACGTTTGCACAACATAACAGTTCTGATAAGAAGTTTATACACTCGCATTCTTGTTCACAAGTAGAACATAAGGAAGGGTATTGCTGAGGATTGCAACAATTAAAAGACCGCCAGCGGTACACAAGCTGTTGGGTGTTCTTTGTAATAGTTTGTCTTTTGGTAAAATGGCGATATCACTTCCAGCACCCACTACAGAGCGCAAAACGAATTAAACTGTAAAGTAGCAACCAAAATAAATAAAATAAATCATGACTCACATCAAAGACTTTATGTTTTCATCGCCAAACACACGTGACATGAGTACGCATTAGGGTGGAGCGGTCGGTGCATGGAAACTTTTTAAGCAAAAAATGTTTCTAGAAATAAATTTTCCGAACATGTTTTGAAAACACTTGCTTCGAATATAAATTTACAAGTTAGTTGTATAGAACAGAAACAGAAATAAGTGAGCTTTTTATAATAGAACTTACTCCAAGTTTTCTTCAAGTTTAATTAATAACCATTTTCAAAAAATTGATTTCAAAATGCTTACAAAGATAAGAATTTCACAAGTCTTCAAATTTTATAATTTTAAACTTCATTCTTTTAGTAGTTATTCTAGCCAAATAAAAATTTACGCCTATAAAAAAAAGACAATCAAACTAAGTGTTGCTAAAATAATAATTTAACAACATGGAATAATGCAGTAGTAGAATAAGAGAGTGAACTATAACTATATTTTTATAAATTATATAAAACTTTGATATATCGCACACTAAATACAAAACAGTCACAACTCAATCTTCGATATCGACTTTTAAATCCATTCACAAAACGCATATCTCACTAACTTTTCATTATGTTCTTCATTAACTGGAAGAATGAAGTTTGTGTATTTAAATGAAAATAGCTTTTCTTCTGTAGTTTCAACCATAGAGTTTTAATTTTCACTTCCTCTGAAAAGTTTTGTTTTTTGAGTTGTGGACTGTTTTGTATTTAGTGTGCGATATATTATTTGATATTTTTTATACTTGAATAATACCAGGAGATTTATTTTTCTATGTGAAAAAAAAAAATAATCCAAGATGCTTTTAAAGTACATTTTCTTACTAAATTATTAAGACAAGTTGTTTGCAACATAGCTAAAACACTTTTTATCAATTGCTTGAAAACTCTTGCAGAAAGCTTACAATAATGTTAACTTTATCCCAATTATTTATTAACAGTTTTTAACACTATTTTCATAACACTTTGTTCACATAAGAAGTGAAATTATTATTATTGAGTGATTAGCCAATGTTTAATTATTGGAAGAATAATTTCCTAAAAGTATCCTTTTCCCTTATAATTTTTTCGGCTCCTAAAACGTCACAGGCTCTATTTCTTAGCCCTCACAATTGTTTCTGTTTCAATTCAGAAACCGCTTTACTAGCATTACAGCACAATACGGATTCTTATCCAAGAAGAATTCTTGTATGTTAAAGTTTTATAATTCCTATTATTTGTTATTTACATTATAATATTTTGTTTTCTCACTTTATCCTTCTAACATATCCTTTCCATGTTATGTTGCTCTTCCTTAGGGCCTTATAAAAAAAATTAAATTAAAGTTTAATTAAAGTATTTGCTTTAATTAACTGTTAAAGCATATATTTTAAATTTTATGTTTTTATGTATCAAATTTTTCCTGTCCGAAGAGTAAATTTTTAGCATCGGAAGTATTCTCTGTTTTCGAAAAATTAATATTGTGCTCCACCCTAGCGTGTAACTTCACACGAAGCCACACGCTCACCTTTCTCCCCAATTGAAGCCATGAAGACCATGAAGTGTTGCACGAAAAGAAAGCGCGCCAATAACTCATTGAAATTGACGCCAAATAAAAAAATCATTTTCGGGATCGTTACAAGTTTAACGGCAATTTTAAGTGCTTCTTGGGCACACGCCACGCACTTGGTCCCAATTTTATTTGGGACGAAGTCTTAACGCTTCTAACGGTGACCTTGGAGGCAACCATGTATGGCACATTGAAAGCCTTTCACTTCAAATCGAAGGGGTGTCATTTCGCAGTGCTGAACCCCTGCAGTAGCAGCGGAACTACCACTCGACTGACTGATGAATTATTGTGACAGCTCGCAGAAAACCTATTTAATTTGCGAGTGTGGATGGCGCTGTTTAAATTTGTCAAAATGTCTTTTTTATAATGCGAATCTGCTTGTGTTTGTGATGTGTGTGTGTGAGGAAATTGTTGTGGTAGTGAAGCGGGTTTTTGTGGGGGCTGCTAAAAGAAAATGATTTCTCATTTTGAAAACGGGTGAAACTTTGATTGATATCGAAATGTCACGCAGTCGCGCATGTTCTTCACATTTGGGCTACATTTGTGGTTGTGGCGCCATTAAATGTCGTAATAAGAACTTCAAATTGAAAAGTTTTTATTTGCCTTTTAAGAGCTTGACATGCGAATGACAAATGTTAGCATGAAAATAATAGTGAAAAGTGTATTAATTTAGAAAGCAAACATGTGAGTTACAATTCATAAAAAAGAATCTATGTATACTTTTTTGAATATAGTTAATGATATACCATCTTATAGGAAAAAAAAAGTATTTAAGGATTTTTTTTTTGTTTATAGACAAATGCGAAACAGAAAATAACTTTTTCTGTTAATTAAGATAATAGTTTAGAATAATATTGGAGCTTATTGCAACTGTCAGATAAGTGCATGATTTGAAAGTACACGCAAAGAAATTTTTCGTTTATCGTAACTGAAAAATTCACCAACTATACTTCGTTTGCGAACTGTATTTGCTGCAAACGAGTATTCAGTTGTCATCAACTTAAAAATATTCTTACTTGAAACGAAAAAACATCGAACTTAATGAAATTTTATCATTGTTTTGGAAGTTCAAGTTAAGCCGAGCGTGCTGGCGCTCGAGTCTAGAAACTTGAGTGACCTGGGTTCAATTCCCAACAGCAACACCAAATTTTTTTTTTTAATTAATGTTTTTTATTATTATTTTTATTATTCTTATTTTGACGGTTCCTTTTGACCAAGCAGTTAATGAAACAGAATTACAATTTCAATAATTAAATTAAAATTTTTGATACTTACACAGAAAAGAATCGAACCCACGTCTCCCGCATGCCAGTCTAGCATGCATCCATTGAGCTATTGTGAGATATTATCTAGAATATATTTTTTTAGATTACAAATGTGTGTCATAAGAAATGGATCTTTTTTCTACAAATTAAGTTTTCAGTTGAACAAAACAAATTTTTCGGTTGCCGAAATTTAAAAACAACTTACGTTAATGGCAATCGAAATTAATTTCTTGCAATTAAATAACTCGTTTCCGCAACTGACTATTATTATAAAAACAACAACTAAAATTCTTATTAAGACAAAGTGCAAATGTACAAGCGAGATGCCATATGTGTGGCTGCGCTTACTTAAACTGTAACACATTCTTGTTTCTTCGTTTATGGCAAATATTTTACATTTGTCATCAACGAAAGCGAGCTGTGTAGCAGTTGTGTGACTGCGCTTGTGATTCACAGTTGTGTGTCTGTTTGTTCACACTCTTAAAATACTTCCTTTTCGTTGATGGCAAATATTAAACGCTTTTCATCACCGAAATCAAGCAACTTTTTTTGTCAGTTAAGAACTACTCGCTTATAACAAATTAATATATTTTCCTGCAAACGAAGTTTTCAGTTGGAAAAAATATATTTTTCGGTTGCTGCAATTTAAAAATCACTGCCGTTTATGACAAACAAAATTAATTTCTTGCAACTAAATAACGTGTTTCCTGCAACTAACCATTATTATGCCAACTGTTCAAACGTTTACAAACAATGATTTGAAGCATGACAAACGAAGTTCGTTTGCAGCAAACTGGCGATAAACGTTTTTTTTCTCTGCGTGTAGAAACTAGCTAGTGGCAAGAAAATTAATTTTCTAAGTAACAAGAACACTATTTATCGAATAAGATTCTTGTAGGGTTTCCTGCATTGATGAATGGGACGTAGTTTTAATGTTAAAAACTATCAAGTATATAAGTTAATCATTAAACGCGTGTGTATTGAGCTAAAGCAGTAATTTATTTGATGGGTTATATGAATTTATTTAATTTATTTATTTAGAGAACAATGACGACATATAAGGCAGAATCTATTAAATGCACTAATTAAGACCATGATAACAACAGATTTTAAGCAAACAATGAATGAAACTTTAAGCTAACTTAACAATAAATGAAAAATAATTAAAAATTAAGACTAAGTTGCTAATTATATTTTATCTTAAATTGAAAGAGATAAGAAAGAGAATTAAGAAAAGAATTTGAGAATTTCATGCTTAAAGATATGTTGATTTCGAATAATTTTGATTCTATGAGGCAAAATATTCCACAATCTGATGACGTTCACAAAAAATAGTCTATTGGAATTCGAATATTTATAAACTGGTATTATAAGTTTGAAATTTCTATGAGACCTGCAGAATTCGAGTTTCTTAACCCTCGAGAACTATCGTCTATTTCACTAACGTCAGTAATATCGTTGGGTGCAATCCACCCATACTCAGTTAGTATCTGCGTTTCTCATCTGTCAAACGAAACTATAAAAATAATCAATTTATTTTTAAGAATGAATATCCAACTATTGAAAAACTAGAATATTTTATATGTAATTCATTTTGTTTTTTTTTTTTATATAATCGTTTACTTAGGAACGTAGCAATTAGAGAAAAAAATAAAAAAATAAAAAATGCATTCTGGAAAATCAGTTGTAACTTTTTTAGTTTTCATGCCATGGGCCTTTGGTTAACTGATTTGGAAAGCTGAAAAAGTATATAAGAAAAAAATATTTAATAATTTTTTTCGGCACAAAGTAAAATTTTTTTTCAAAAGTTAAATACTTACAAATTTTAGTTACTCATTACATCTACTAAACATATTATCATATAAACATATCGCACACCAAATACAAAACAGTCACAACTCAAAATTTTTTTATACCGACTTTTTGTTATAAATCAATTCACAAAACACATATCTCAGTATCTTTTTCATTATTTTCTTCATTAACTGGAAGAATGAAGTTTGTGTGATTAAATGAAAATGGCTTTTCTTCTGTAGTATCAACCAAAGGGTTTTATTTTTCGCTTCTCCTGAAAAGTCATGTTTTTTGAGTTATGACTGTTTTGTATTTAGTGTGCGATATTTATTAGTTCGTATCTGGCAAAGTTGATTCATAGCAGTACCTACAGAGAGGGTATGTAAAACTTTTGCAAATATTAGTGATTTCTTTTGATTTTATATTAGCAATCACATACAATATTTCATTACTGATTACTATCGTGGGTGAAAAACACCCACAATTTCGAAACGCCATTACTATCGTGGGTGTAAACCACCGAAGCCTCTTAATAAACTGGCTTTATGTAAATATCACCTTAGTTTAAACGAGTAAATAATGCTTCTCAACATCAATAAACATTCAAATGAGGATTACATTAAAATTTAGTGATGATTTTCATGAAAAATTATATATTTCTTCAATAAATTCAGCCTTATGGGTGGTTTCCACCCAGACGATAGTCCTCGAGGGTTAAATAATTTATTAGGTTTTTGTGAATAAAATAAATTGTGTAAAAATATTACAGCCTTGAACTTTGTTTGCGATTAGCATTAATAAATGACAGCTGCAACTTCATCCTAGACTTGGATTCATGTTAGAGGGGAAAAGGTGGTAAATCATGCCCCGGGCGCCACTTGCAGAGGAGCACCAAATCATTGTCAAGACATTGTTAATTCAATAATTAACTTTGCCAACTGAAGAGTACGAAAAAGTTCTTAACTATAATGTACCCGAAACATATCAAACAAGTACCTGGAAAGTCACCAGAAATAGTTTCGTTTTTAGTCTGTATTATTTCAATAATATTTTAACAAAGGAGCGATCATATTCGGATGCAATAAACCGACGTGCGCCCGATTCGGTCTTCGCTCGTACACTGTGCCTGCCAAAGGTGTTCCAAAACTGGCACTTTTTTCGGTACAGAGGTCGGACATTCACCGACATGGGCACCGGACATTTATCAGCTACTTTATTGACACAAAATATGAAATTATTTCTCGGGACGGCAACATCTGTAAATTGTGATAACCACACATTAAAGTAGCAGTTACTGCAGCTAACCAAGATCCAATCGTTGCAACATGTTTTGGAATAATTTATAACATACTTCCCTTTTTCTCGCATTCAACATTACGATGGGAATTGAAAAAAAAAAATGGTTAAAGAAATGTTAAACGTGAATCTGTAACACGACGGAGCTCCAGAGCGCGTTTTTTTTGCGTAATTGTCGATGGACTATAAAACAATTAGAAATATTAGCAAATAAAAATACTGCCACAAGTGGTACCAGAAATGAAGCTGGAATCTTATTGCAAAATAAACCGAATTTAAATATCATAACTTTAGTCCATTTTTTTGGCATGAACTCTTTCAGAGAATTGATTTTTTGCAGCTCAGATTACAAGGTCTTAAAATAAATTTTAGAGAAGCGTTCCATGATCTCAAATAATTGGCGACTGAACTTGCAGAAATTCGTAACGAGATTTGTGAAAAGGTTATCGGAAAGGCTTAGAATCTTTGTAAAAAATGGGGAATCGATACCACAATCGGTACAAAATGACAAATGCCCGGAAAATTTACTCGAAAAATCTCGCAAATCTTTCCAGCAGGAAATAAGTTAACAATTTACACGACTAGGGGATCTTAATTCCAAATTTGGGTATTTACAGGACGTTGAAAATTTATTAAGTAAGGATAATTCGGACAACGATTTTGAAAAGAGTTGTAAAAATTTGGGTGAGTTTTATAATACAGACTTAAATGGAACAGAACTTCATGTCGAAATATGTGACTGCAATATGCCTCTTCGTAGTAGAAAAGAAATAGAATTTAAAATTCCATAAGAGCCTCTTACCTTTATAATCTCGTATGGCAAAGATGTTTTTCCAAACCTGAGAGTAACACTTCAAATATTTATTGCTATTTTCCGTATCAATGTAGTGTGAAATTGAATCAAATATGTAAAATAGAGTACAATGTCGAATCATTGAGTCTTCACTCAAATGCATCCAATGACCGTATTTTTGCACGAACTTCTTTCGGGTATAGCTTAAATTCTCTATTAAAAATAAAGAATGATAAAATTAACCACTTTTGAAGTTTTTGATTTTTTATTAATTTTTAAATTATGATAGCGCAAAAACAACTTATCCAAATGTAAAATGTTGTTGAACAAACATGTAGAAAATTTGAAAATTTATTAGCCTTAGTTTGATAAGCGTGATTATTAGTATTCTACAATTAGTGTACAAGATATATTTAAATATATGCGACTATATGCGAAAAAAGCGAGAAAAATTTAAAGAGAATCTTTAAAAAAACACGTAAGCATAAAAACAGTTTTTTGCGATTTGCGAGATTAGATACTAGAGATGTAACAGATATGCGGTTACTATCCGGTTTGCCGGATATCCGGCGTTTATGTACTGTCCGGGTGGATAAAGGATATTGCGTTAATATCCGGTATCTGGCAGTCCGGATAGTTTTTAAAAGTATTTTAATAATGATGAAAATTTACAAATGAATTTATCAATTTCAATATTTGAAAAGTATCTTAAAAAATTACTAGAGGTAAACTTTATTCATGAATTCATTTATTATAATAGTTACAAAAACGCTTCAAATAGTAAAAATAATGATTAAAGGAAAATCAATAAGAGTAATAAAGTTTTGCGTTGCTTCTCGTTTTAATTTTTTCAAACTGTCAAACTGTTAGCCGCAACAAGTTGAGTGAATGTAGCGGAAAAATAAAGTGATCAGTTAATCAGACTCCGCTCCACAACATGTTGTGTTGATCAGAAAATTTGACGTTCAGCAGGTTTAAATTGTTTGCGTTAAACAGGTACACGATACACTGTTTCACAACATTTGTTCTTGTTAAACGCACCAAATGACCATTAGTAGAGGATTTGGAACAGATTTCTTCGTATGTTGGCCCAACTTGAAATAAATTTCAAAATCTTAGTAAGCCATTTCAAATTAAATAGTTTCTTCGATATTTCGCAATTACTATTTCTTGTGGAAACTATTTTTCCCACACATTAAATTGGCTTGAGCCGCTGATTTCCATAACATTACATATTTTTATTGATGATATTGGTCATGGCTTTGATTGGGTTAATGCTGATAAAGAGAGCTGAACTCTAGTGTTATTGCATGTAAAACTGCCATATTAATATGAGCTTCTTTATTATTGTGCTATGATTGTAGCATGTCGAATTAGAAATATATTTTGTATACGATATATATATATGATAATATATATATACGAGCCAATGGACCCACTATTCGATTGCCGGATATTCGGCCATCCGCCTTAACAGCTCTACGTATATCTGGTACCCAGCCAAATCACTATCCGTTACATCTCTATTAGAGACCCCAAATCTCTAATCCCATAAGATCCCAAATCTATAACAAAAATATAATGAGATGTCGTGAACAGAATTTTTTCTGATTTTGGCGCATAGTGTTGATTGTATTATAATTATTTTTTCTAAATATTAAAAATTATATATAATATATAATATTTTTTTCATTATTTCATTGGGGTGCCAAAAATTGGTTTTCCCCGGGCGCCAGTTATGCTCGCTACCAGGGGCGCAATCAGGAATTTTTGGGGGGGGGGGGTTTTATCAAATGTAGAACTTATATTTATATAAAAAGGATTTTACATAATTACAGCGGCTATGTTGTAGCGGTTAGTGCGTCCAATTTTTGCATAAATGGTTCCTTGTTCAAACTTCAGGCATGGCCAGCACCATATTTATTTCCAAAAAAAAAATATTAAAACGTTCACTGTCAGGGCATTTTAACCGTACAGAAGGTGAACAGTAGCGGTAGCGGTTGTTTTAAATTAAACTTGCTTCAACGTTTTTTAGGATCTGTTCGGCCAAAATATTTTGTAAGCGCCAGTTGTACGCCGTTTTATGGATTTTTTTTTCTTGTTCGGCAGTTGTACGAATGTTATAAGGCTTGAGCTAAACTATTTTCATTTTTACTCGGGTCCCAATAGGGTCAGCAAAAATTAAATTTTTTCTCCCCACACATTCAGAAAAAAATACCTATCTTTCTACGATAAAAAATTTCTCTATTTTCGATAATAGCAATTTTCTCTTTTTAAAATAAAATTTTCTTCAATTAGAATAAATTTTCACAATTTCAAAGAAATATTTCTTCACTTGTACGAAATGGAAATATTTCAATGTCTCTAATAATGATAAGTATTTTTCTCGCACAAAAAATTCTCATTTAAAGAGAAAAATTTATGGAAAATGAAAAATTTTTCCTTTATTTTGATAAAAAATTCACTATGCGAAGTATTTTCTTCAATAAAATTAAATATTTTCTCAAACATAAAAGTCTTATTGTCTAAAAACGACATATGTTTATATATTTCTCTTTTTCATGGAAGCTTTTTATCATTTTTAGAGAATTTTAAGTATCATATTTAGAGAAAAGCATTCTCTGGAGCAAACTCTATAACTTTTTCTCTAATTATTATGACTTTTTATCTTATTCCGAGAAGCTTTTTACTGAGTGCAGTGAAAATTTTTCATCCATACTTCACTTCGTTGTAAAAACATCCAATTGGCTGGCACTTGTTTTCAAATTCATCTTTTAGTGAATACTAATTATGCTCAGTATTAGTCGAGTGTTAATAGTGGATGCGAACCTGTTCGATTTAATTCTACTTGCCCCATGGCGAGGAGTCATGGCCTTTCGACTAATTATGCTCAATTCCGAAAGTAAGAAACGGTAAATTTCTGACACCTTGGGATGAAAAAAAAAGAGACTGAATTTGAAAAAATCGTTTGAGTCCCTTGCCACCAAAATAGCCGATGAAACTACCTCTAATATCGACTTATATAGCCTTATACATAATCTTCCATTGGATTTTCAAAATCAGTTCCATTAAAATCCCTCAAAATTGCGCAAATACTATCTGATTTTGGTAAATTGCAGAAAAGAGCTATCGTTAAAAAGTGTAGTCAAGATCTATCGTTAAAAATATATTATTTCGATTTAAGTCAGCATTTGCTCATTGGATAAGCAATACCGTATAACTATAATATGTCACTGGATGGGCGGTCAGAAGAAAAATCAAACCAACATCTTTTTACCTAATAGGACACAATTCCTTTATATCGGATAATATTTAACAATTTAGAGAAATTAGTAGGAAACGGATTTGGAAAATACGAAATTGTGAATTTTTTTCGGAAGTGATTCAATCACATGACTTCACTATATACTTAATTCTGTAGAGTTTGTGTTATCGATGTTTAAAAAAATAACTATAAAGAAGGACGAAAAATAACAATTTAATGGGAAGTAACGCGATTTTCCTCAAATTTAGGCTTTTTTATTTTGTCTTACTTTTGAATTAATTTTTTTCCTAATTCAAGTTTCCTTAGTGAGCTCTATGCTAGAAGTTGAAAAGATAACTCAAATCGAAGTATTGCCAACAACTCCTCAAGTGGTCAGAATCAGAACATAACAAAAATTAAACATGTGTAGTAAGCCGGATCGAAATTGAAATTTCACTAGACACCGACTTAAAAGTTAGAGGGACATTTAAAAACAATTTCTGTAAAATTTGTATGGATCGGAGAAATCCCCATGGAGCGGTTTTGGTTCTTCTGAACCTCTGTTCTGCAGAAAACAAATTTTTTTGCATAAACTTTTTTTTTCTTCATAATGCATACCCAAGATAAGCAAAAAACTAAAGATTTTTATGATACACATATATTAATTATGTGAACAAATTTTTTAATTTTTTTGTATTTGCAAACTCTTTTGAGAACCCAAAAAAAATTCATATTTCGTCATTTTCGAAAAGAGGTTGTTTTAAATACCTGTATAATATGTAATTTTCATGATATTCACATGAATTTGAATTTATTGGAAAATTATTGATCTCTTCTTTATTCTGTTTAACCAAAACTTAGTGCCTTATTTATAAAAAATGTGAGAATCGAATAGAACGTGTGATTGCTGTTCATGTAACTCACTTTAATTGAATACTATTTTGCTTGGTACTACAATAATTTTTGGGGGGGGGGGGGATTTAAACCACGAAACCCCCCTTTGGTTGCGCTAATGCTCGCTACGCTACTGGCAGTTAAGAACCATTCTTATCTACCGATTTTGATACTTGTTTTTTTAAATGAATCAGAGTGCGGAGAATGAGAAAGACTATTTTTTTAATTATAAAATGGCAACCAAAAAATTGGTTGAATTTCGAACCCAGGCGATACTAGTATGTATAACTCTCACTCACTCTCAATCTCACCTTTACTCTTTGAGTTCTTCTAACTAGGAAGCTACTTATATAACAAGGGACTGCTTTTCTTGAAAACTTAAAATTATCTTCAATTTTCTGCACAATATAGAATGGTCAATAAAGCCAAATGCCTTAGAAAAGTCTTGCAGGCAAAGGAATTTATTATGATCCGTACCATATGTCATTCTGATGTCATGTAGAATTATTAACATAGCTGTAGCACAGACTAAAGTGGAGACATAAGGTCATGTTTGTTAAGTGTTCCGAGATTTGTGCTGCCATGAGAGACTCAACTACTTTTGATAGAGGTGAAAATAGACTAACAGGACGATAATCAGATGGTTCATGAGCGTTGGTTTTTTAAGATATGGGAACAATTTTCGCTGATTTCTAAACTTTAGGGAAGAAAGATCTAGTGGAACAGTGAGTTATAATGTGGGTGAATGCAACTCTTAAGTAATAATATTTAAATCTAGGTACATTAAAATGCTAAACAGCAAATAGAAATAACTTCTTATTTTTTAAAAACCATGTATTTCTCAATAGGCTTATACAGGTTTAAACAAATACCAAATTTTTTCAATATTTTCTCTGGTTAATTTTGTAAATAAAATCGTTTTTTAGGAGTACGAGAGTTTTATTTTGCATGATAGTGTCCCGAATGAAATTTTTCGGATATTGTTAAATTAAATTATTGTTAAAATAAAATCAATTTTTCAAAAGGGATTTTGAAGAGCGAAATTTTTAAGAAAAGTTGTAATAAAAAAGTTTTCGGATCCGATATAAGTAAGAGCCAGTTTCGAATACTTGAGATTTTTATTTTGAAAGTAATTCAAAGTACCACTCATTTTGTACTTGCGTTTCTGACTTATTCGCACATGCAATGGCATTATTTCTAATAATTTTACTTAAATTGTAAACTTGGACTTAGATTGGTTTAGGTTGAGTGCTGTCGATTATGTCAAAAAATACTTTGAGTTATACTCACTAGATCTATAAAAATTATGTTATTAAATGTTATTCGAAACAAAAAATTAAGACACACTCGTACCAACAAAGAGCAAAATCGCAATGTGTGAAACCACTTCAAAAGGCATCCCGCTGTTGCTGGCGTTCTTCTGCTGGCGCAACTATAAATAAAAGTGTCCAGGCGACGAACGCGATAATACATCACAACACCGGACACCTGCTGTGCATAAAAGGGCATTTCTTATAAAACAAAATAAACCACTCTGGTAAACTAATATATAAATTGGTTCTTTTAAATGTGTGTCCAACATAAACAACGCCCGAGGTGAGTGGCTGTGATCCACTATTTAGTCCAAGCGGGGACCATGTCAACTTAATAAAGTTATGAAATATCGCTCGGTGAAGGATTGAGCAGAAATATAACGTTGCCTGCGTACACATTATAATTCATGGCTGAGTTCAAATCATGAGTGGATACGCTAATGTGGCACCCAGATTGCAGCTGTATGTGGGCTGCATGTTGTGGCAATAAACAGGCAACTTTGAATGCACTTTTTTCGCGATATATTTCATTGTCTTAACTCATAATCGCCCGTCCTTGTTAGTGGCTACTTACAACCCACATCCTTCATGTAGAAACATTCTCTAGTTTATCACAAAATTTAACTATTTTCCAAATATATATCCATTAACTCACTCGTTCAACTAAATATATAACTCATTTATCTTTTGCAGGTATGGCGCCAGCTATGACTTGGCAGCAAGGCGTAAAAATGCAACACGCGAGTCCACAGCGACACTGAAAGCCTGGCTGAATGAGCACAAAAAGAATCCCTATCCAACCAAAGGCGAGAAGATCATGCTGGCAATAATCACCAAGATGACCTTAACGCAGGTGTCCACATGGTTCGCCAATGCGCGCAGGCGCCTAAAAAAGGAGAATAAAATGACATGGGAACCAAAGCATAGGACTGACGACGATGATGACGCCAACGCCAATGCATCTGACGAGGAGAAAGACAGAGAAGAGTATGAAAACTCCAGTCGGTGTACAAATGGTGCTGTTATAGTGACGACTGGTATTGTAGAAGGTAACGTTAGTGGAGTAGACGTTCCAAGCAGCCTCGAAGAAGTGGGTGTCGTTGGTGGGCAACCAAAAGGTGAGTCAAGAGCAAGGTTTTTGGCAGTCCTATGTATTAGATAGAAGTTTTAGTCCATGCATTGTTTCTAGCCTTCTATTGTTCACATTTTGTGGCAGATATTCACTTTTACACTCATTCATCTAGTTTTGTGAACCTGACTTAAAAGAATAGAGCCTCATTTCAGCATCTCATAATGGGTTCTTGGTAAAGTTTTTGTCTTTGTCAAATATATGTTTGTATGTATGTAACATGAATATTTTGGGTAATTTATAATGTGGTTCTTCGCATAGAATTTATTAGGCGAAAGGATGGCAATGCTTTTTGTTTTAATTACCCGAAAAATTTCGCAGACAATAAACTTTAATGGCATAACGGCGTTTACTATATGTGTGTGTGTACATTTATATGTTTGTGTTGGAGTGATGCAAGGTGAACTTGTCATAAAGAATACATTAGGATTTGGGTGCATTTCATAGTGACTAGAATTTGCTTAAATCAAAATTATAAACTAACCTTGACAAGTTTGGTACACATTTTCACAACGTCATTTGACACTAGCACCACTTTTTTAACTGTTTCCGAGTTGCAACTTATTGTGTGTCGTCCTTCTCTCATAACCTTTTACAATTCCACGCCAGACACTGATCCGTGCCCCTTTGAATTATTTCGCGCCAAATTAAATCCAACCTCAATTGAGGGGTTAATTTTTATCACCAAGCAAACAAAAACAACTCAACCCGCTGAGTTAGAAATCGTTGCTCATTTTGTTTACACAGAATCATTGCTTCATTCACACCAGGGCGGTCTTCATTGAATTCAATTTGAGTGTCGTTGAGCTCTTTATTATGTTAGTGTGAATTTTATGCGTTTCATTCTCAAGAAAGCACCCTTCTCACTAACAAGGACTCTCTTGACTAGTGAGTTAATCGCAAAATGCGTCGCTATATCATCGCAATCAGTTTTACAGTGCGCTGCAGCGAGGGTAGGAAGGCAAACCCTTCCGTTATTTCTTGCTCATATTTTGGCATTTTCCATTAACTGTTTGCGGCATCGCCCTGCGTCCTTCCTCTTGTTGGTTAACCATCGGCATTCTCCGGTTGATGGCACTGCCTGCTGGGCACTGGGAAAAATAAACATATGCAGCTCACGTTAGCGGGCATAAATCTAATGCGATATACTTAACGCCCTTCGCATTTATCCGGTCGGCAGTCGTCTCAGTGCGCGTTGCAAACACTGGCTTTGCTTTCATTCATAAGTTGACTGACTTTGGAGAAGTCAGTCACTCTCGCCCTCAGTGCCGTGCTTATTGAATCACAAAGCAGTGCACTTTGTCAGCCAAATATGAGGGTTGCACGCCTCAACGCGTTACGAAATCTCTAGAGAATTAAAAAAAAAAGTGTCGACGCATAAGATCGATACAAGGCCAAATGAGATTTTAAGCTCGGTTAAAGTCTTTAACTTGAACCTTACTTTAATTAGATGTTCAGGCAAGTGTAATCTTATTTAACTAATAGCAGGTCGCTAGTAGTTAAGAAAAAATTGTTGTTATAAATAGAACTTGTAAAGTTAAGAGTTACTAAACGAATTCTAAATTGCAGTTCTTTTGACTATATTGATATCACAGAGAGTAGTAAAAAATGTATAAATATTCAAATAAAAATTTATTATTAAAACAAGAAAGGAAACTCTAAAGACGGTCTAGCCCGACTATGGAATACCCTAAACCTCCAATCATATTTATATATATGTATATTAGAGTGTATCGACTTGTATGGGAAAAATCTGACCTCCAATTCCGGCACCAAAACTAAATAGTACATGAAAAATCCTGTCGATTGGTGTACTGTTTTTTTATTTGAACCAATTTTGGCGTCCCCCGAAATGCATATTTGTGCATTTTTTATCAACTTTTGTACTGGAGACCCATAAATGGTTGATTTAAATAGAAAATCAAGCTTATCAATCAATTATTTCTTTCTTTTTAGAGAAAATGATATATATTAAAAAAGTGTATAAATTAATTAGACACCAATTATTTATGCTCATAAAATGGAAAATGCTTTTCTGTCGTTTCTTATTCTGGTCTTTGTCAGTATGTTTATCAGTACCTACTCTTGTATTTTTATCACTACCCCATTGTCAATATTGACTGAAATATAGTGTGTTTATAATATTGAAACGCCTCTTTGTCGAGAATATCACACTCTTTGTCATAGTGTTTTCAATAGTTCTACCCATTCTAACAATGAATGTTATCACCCTTAAGTCAATATGATACAGTTTTTTACACACTGCCACACCCCTTAGTCGAATAACGCCCAATTCTTCGGTAGTAATTTGTAATAATTGTGCCTGCGTCTGTACTTTTTCAGTTAGTAGTGTCAGTATTCGATTTAGTGTTTTCTAATATTGCCACACCCCTTTGTCGAATGACGTCCACTTTATTCACAAAAACTTGTTATAAGTTTGCCTACCTTTATACTAAATATCAGTACTCTAGTGTCAATATTATTCGCGATACAGTGTATTTTATATATTGCCACACCCATTTATCAAACAAGGTCCACTGTATTGAAATTAATTGGAGCGAGCGAGCGAAGCGAGCGAAGCTCCCATGGAACAGGTTGTTTGAAGCTGTTTAGAGACCTTAAACTCTCGAACGGATTAACCGATCTTAAAATTTCTTTTTCTGTACTGTTCTACGCTTCCTAACGAATGTTGTTTCCTTAGGAAGTTTTTTCAAATTCCATTTAGTTTAAAAGTTAATTGAAAATAATATTTCCGTGAGTTTTGTTGTTGTTATTCGCTGAAACAGTTTTCTTCTAACATGCTTGTGTATGTATGTATCAGTCAATGAAAAAACCGAACAACATGAAACGACAGCAAAAATCTTGCGGCGAATGTTTTTCGCTGCAACAGCTATTTATCAATAAATAGTAAAATAGTAAAAATTAAGAGTACGAATTTTATTTATGAAGGAAAATAGTTAGAAAATAAAACACAAAACATGAAATCCGTTTATATTTGCATATGTAGGTGAACCCTGTTAAATAAAATAAATTTGCAGTTTTAATTCTTATTTTAGGCTTATTTTCTTTCATAAACAACATTTGTTGGTGGTTGACAGACATTTGTAATTCCATAAATTGCAGCTCAGCGCTGCTAATAATTTGCTGCTAATAATTTACTGCTAAGGAATCTTGCACATGTTAATCCAGTTTTGTTCTTTACTGTTACAACTACAAAACATTAAACAATTTTAAGTGGGCAAGGAACAATGAGCGCGTAATTGTCGCAGAGTATTTGAAAAGAAATTTACTATTGTTTTGTTTTCATCAGCAATCCATTAAATATATTTAATAATAAATTTCTTAAATGATTCTTAAACTTATTTAAAAGCAGATTTATTTCGTTTGCAATCGAACGCAGGCATGCACGTTAACGTTAATTTTAACGATAACCAAAATATTTTTTTCGTTTGGTTGAAGCAAAATAAATAAAAAAACGGTTATTCCAAAAACGAAAAATATTTATTTCGTTTCGGAGAAAACGATATAAAATTTTTTCGTTTTTGTCCCAATCAACCGTTGAAAATAATGTTAATTTTTAACAAAAAATTTCGTTTTGCTTGGATCCGAAGAAATTTTTGTTTAAAGTGGTATGACACTTGCTTTTTCGCATTTTTAATACATTAAAAATACAAAAAGAGCAACACACCAAACGAAGCTATATAATTTTTAGTTGGTGTGAGCAGTACGCTACAAGTCCAAAAAAATGCAGAACAGTCATTTTCAATGGCTGAAAACTGTTAAAAAATATTTACTCTTTCAGCCGCTAGCAGCTTAAAATCTGACAGAGGCACATTAAATTCTGACATGTCACAATATACTTTTTTATTGCTTATTTATAATGAATATACAAAACCAAATAAATACAAATTAACACAAGAACTGCAAAAAAGTTAGACTTTTAATATTTTAACAAATTTTTTCCATTTTTATGTAAAGAATTCATAATTTTTGACAAAATTCAAAACAACACTAAAAAGCTAAATTCAACGGACTGCTATAATTATCCTTTTTTAAAAAGTATATTCTTCCCTTTTACCCGCTGCTTTTTTAAAGATCTAAAAAATGCAAAAAAAGCAAGTGTCATACCAGCTTTAGCTTAGGAGAAAATAAAAGAAAATTTTTCGTTTTTCAACAAAACGAAATTTGATTTGATAAATTTTTAACGTTATTTAAAAAACGAAATAATTTTGATAATTTATTCTTCTGCCTCAACGAAACAGAAAAAATTCTATTGATTTCGTTGTGCATGTCTGATCGAAAGATTAACGCATTTTTTTATCTCGGAAAATTTGTCTGTTGCGTATTTTCTCAAGAAATTTTACACACAACTTCAAAAATCAACGAACGTTCGTTTCAACCGTTCATTAAAAATTAAGGTTTAAATAGAATGTCCGTTCAGAAAAAAATTACTAGCAGCGTCAGTGATTATTTTTGTTGTGCGTGCGTCATCGGTTCGGTTTGCGTTGTTGCTGTTATACATGTTTTCGTTTTTGCGTTATCGTGGAGAAATGAAAACAATAAGAAATAAAAAAGAAATGTAAGGAAATCAATCTGCAAGAAACATTCAGATAATTAAGTGTCGGTCGTGAACAAAGTTCCTCAATTTTTAATTCAAACGCTCATTTTGAATAAGTGATTAAAAACGAACGTTCGCTGTTTTTTTTTATTGTGTGAAAAAACCGAAATAATCCAATTGGATTTTTATTGCCTTTAATTGTTTTTACACAACATCTTTGGATTTGACTGTTCACTTAAATATTTCTTTTTAGCATATTTCTAAAGCTTTCGGTGTTCAAAAGTAAATAAATTAAATAATTAGTTTTTAGATTTAGTAAGAAAAAAATTATAGAAGTGTTAGTCTGTCAACTTATGTGAAAACGAGAAATTATGAAATATTATTATTTTCGTTTTGAATTATCATATTAATTGCACCAAAAAAATATATGGCAAATTTTTTTCAAAAATTTATCACATGCTCTTAGTAGGTTATTTTTCTACTTATAAGAATATCAGTTATTTGTTTTTTTATCGCCATAATTTTGTAAAATATTATGGAGATACCAATTTTTATAAAAGCAATAATATTAAAAATTAAGTCATTTCTAATAAATCATATCTCTATCTTATGTTACCTTCTTTTTGTAAATGGTAACTTTCCTATCATTAGAAAACTATAGAAAATCGATTTCAAAAAATTAATTTGGAATTTTGGAATTTTTATGCTAGAGTTGCCAACTTTCTGAAAAACTTTAATTTGGTTTTATCTCAAAAAGTGAATTTTAGTTTTTTTTTTTGTTATTTTAGACTGTGTGCCGTTTTAGAGGTTTATATATAGTGATGTTTGTTTTATATATATTAATGACCTCACACGTGACTTTGGAACATAAAAATGGAAGAAAACAGAATAAATTAAAAAATTTTATTTTTTTCGTTTAAGATAATCAAAAGAGATAATATCTCTTTTTTTACAGATCTAAGAAAAATTGTTTAAAGCGAGCGACCCAACAAATTTGCATCTTCAACGTACCTATTTATGTGGCTAGCTTAGGTACTTGCTAAGCGATTGCTACGACCTAGTTGTTTTATAACTGTGCCTACCCCTGTAGTTAACTTTAGTACTCTAGTGTCAATATTATTCGAGATACACAGTTTTTGTGATATTGCCACACCTCTTTGTCGACTAACGCCCACTTAATTGACTGTTATTTTTTACGTACCCTTGCATTTTTTCTGTGAATTTATTAACTCTAGTACTCTAGTGTCAATATTTACTGAAATACAGTGTTTTTCTTACAGTGACACGCCCCTTTATAGAATACCGCCCACATTACTGACAGTAATTTGTTATATTTGTACTAAATTTTAGTATCGTAGTGTCAATAGTAATTGAGATACAGTGTTTTTTTAATATTGCCACTCCCCTTCTCGATTGACGCCCATTTTTTTTACAAAAATTTTTAGCAATTTTTCCTACCTTTGTAATAAGTTTCTGTACCCTAGTATCAATATTATTCGAGACACAGTAATTCTCTTATATTGCCACACCCCTTTGTCGAATTACGCCCACTTTTGTTATAGTAATTTCCAATAATTGTACCTACCTCTGGACTTAATTTCAGTACTCTAGTGTCAATTTTCTTTGAGATACAGAGCTTTTACAATATTGCCACACCCTTTTTTAGAATTACGCCCACTTAAGTGATCGTCATTTTTAATACTTGTGCTTGCCCTTGTAATTTTACTGTGAATTTTATTACCGTAGTGTCAATATTTACTGAGATACAGTGTTTTTCTTATAGAGACACGCCCCTTTTCCGAATACCGCCCCCTTTCATAAACGGGCACCTCCGCGTTGATAATCTCTATATGTTGACAAAAAATTACGGCAATCGGGCAAGTACTTTAGGAGTAATCGATGTACATACATTCACAAAAAAAAAAAAAAAAACAGAGAAACCAACCAACTTGAGAACCTCCTCCTTTTTGAAGTCGGTTAAAAAGTGAGAGCCCAGACTAGTAAACAGTTTTGACGACAACGAGCGACGAGCGTCAAACGTCACTTTTTTTTTCACATGTATTTCTTATGGGATGAACTTTTGGAGACAATCGCGTAGACATTGTTGCCCGACATCAAATGTAGCTGTAGCCAGCTTCAATTTAATTCTGATTTGGCGACGAAAACAGACTACAAAAGTAAATGTCAGCCATTGTTTACATTCGTGTTTTTTTCATGCCGGCTGTTCGAGTGCTCGTTTTTTTGTTCAATTTACATATATATTTAATTGCAAACTTTGATGTGAGTTTATTAAATAATATAATTTAATTAAAATTCGATTCAATAACCTGAAAAAATATTGCTGATTTCACTAAGCACTTTCTGCTGTAGCTTTGTGTTGTCGCGTTTAAAAAATGCAAGTCGCCCGAAATTTCTCTACAACGACAGAGTGGAGACCTGTCGTCCGTCGCCCGTTGTCGTCATTGTGGATGGGCTATGATTCACAACTCCCCATGATTCAAAACTCCCATTTTACCTTATGTACTTTAGACGTTATCAAAAAAGTTCAATTTTTTTTAAAATCTCATACAAAAAGCGCTAAAATTCAAGATTTTTTACCATTGCGAATCGGCCGTGACTCACGGCCCGTGAGGGTATTTTAATCTCGGCCAATTCGAAGATATACCTTGCTAGTTTCTTCTTTATATTGAGCTCTGAAAGTTAAGGCTTTTGGATATTTAGTTATATTTTTGCAAAATTTAGAAAGTTTTTATTTTTATGACAATTTGAAATACAGCTGTTTTCCTGGCATGTCGAAAATTTCTCTATCCGACATTTATTTGTTTTAAACTTTTAATTTCAAGTTTACGACCAAAAGCACCCTATGCCGGTTTCTGTTTAACTGGACTTTTGATGATAGCGATTTTTATTTTCTCTGATTTAGTTTACGTTTAGTATCGTTTCAGCCATGGTAGAATAAAAGCAGGCAGATGCATTGCGGAGAAGCAGACAACCAAAACTGTCAAATGTAAGTCTCGAATGTGTTCGAAGCCATGTTTCAAATTTTAATGGCAATTATTGCAGTGAGTTACTTAAGGTTTACGATAGCATACTTTATGCATACTGTTTTTAGACTGAGAATAAGCCTCATATTGTTACTCACGGCTTGAGATCAATCTGACACGTTCAATCTCTGAGAAACACTTCAATTTTATGTATTAGACCCAATAATCCAAAAAATATATCTGCAGTTTTAAAATGATCTCGTTCAGAATTGCTTGCATTTTTTCAAACTGGGTGGGTGCTAGAAAGAGAGATCCGGAAACATGAAATTCGAAACCAATCTGATCTCAAAAAGGAGTAAGATGAGGTATAGAAAAAATGTCTTCTAATTATACCAAAAAGTTGGTGGAACCGTTTCCAAAAAGCTGTTGTTGTCAATAAGGGATATCCTAAAAAATATATATTGACATTACCTAAACCATTTCTTCACCAAAATAAATACCAATATCAAAAATTATATAGCAAATGTGCCAATTTTAGATGTTAAAAATACCTGGTAAAATATTATAGTACACGGAGAGAATTGTGTGCAGAAATTAAGCGCTATGGGCACAACTTATGCACAAATTGTTCACGAAAAATGACCAAGAACAGTTGTTCATAATCTATGCACACTTGTTCATAACTTAAGTTCAGCACTATGAGCATGTTTTATGAACAAGTGGGCATAGATTATGAACAACATTTTCATAGATTCTGAACAACTGGGAAAAGACTATGAACAACTGTGCATAGGTTATGAACAACTGGACATAGTTTATGAACAACTTTGCATAGGTTATGAACAACTATGCATAGGTTATGAACAACTGGGCATAGGTTATGAACAACTGTGCATAGATTATGAGCAACATTTTCATAGATTGTGAACAAATAGGAAAAAATATTTACACCTCCTACTAATATTAAAGAAACAAAATTTAATTTTATTTTCAAATGTCTTTATTTCAAAGTACAATTGCTTAATAACTAATATTATATATATACATATTAAAATTCAATAAATCATATACTTCTGTATTAACATGTTTATTTTATATAATTTATAAAGTCATTAATTTTTCATATAAAATTTGCTTTCTCACATTTGCAAGTCGCCACTGACTAGGCCACGAAACTTTATGCGAGTGCCAATTTCATCATTAAAAATCTCTTTAATGTCAGCTTCTGTCATGGCCTTAGAGCAGTCGATATTTATTTTGGCATTTGTTAAGGACGAATAATGCTCTTCTAGTCCATGTTTATTTAATAGATTGAAAAATTCAGAGTCTACCTCTCTTACAGTGACAATGCCAGCTGACAAATCTGAATTAAACGGAAAAAAATAAACGGAAATGTATTAAAAAAGTCTCAAAGCATTACACTGAACTATCGCAGAATTAAGAGCAAATTAAATCAAAATATAAATTAATACCTTCTAAATTGTTAGAAAACATATATTCACTGCTTTGTTGACCTGCTTTGTTGACCACACGGACTCGCACACATGTATATTGTCTAGCAACATCCACATGGTCTCACAATTTTGTATTAAGTGCCAATGCAGATTTCTACAACTTCAATGTATTTACACTATTTCGTCATTAAAAAAACCATCGTTAAATGTCATAACTGCAGTGATAAATATATGACAATATCTCAATACTTACCTCTGGTTTTCTTAATTTACACAATTATATATTTTGCAATAATATTAAATGATATATAACACACTACTGTCGCTTCTAAACACAACCAGCGTTCTTGACACAAAGAACATAAGTGAAACTAACTTGCAATTAATGCATACTCATTATCCATATGTGTACGCATTGTTCATAATCTATGCGAAAATGGGCACAACTTATGAACAAGATACACACATATCAAAATGTTGGGCAAAATCTTTACACAAGTAGGCATAACTCATGAACAATAAGTGTTAATAGTCGTTCATGCACAATGTTCATATATTATGATCAATTGAGTTTAATTTTCAAATAATTAAGCTATGAACAATGTTCACAAACTGTGCACATTTTTTGTGTATAACTTATCCACAATTTTAATAGATTGTGCAGAATTTATGATTATTAGGCATAATTTATGCGCAAAGTTGCATATTCAAAAATGTACCTAAACATTTTATAGTTATGAACAGCTTGTGCATTAATAATGCACAACAGTTTTCTCCGTGTAGTTAAAATCTCTAAAGGTACGCTAAAAATTGACTGTACATTTTATTGTATGTTACAATTTATATTAAAAGCTAAGCACAGAAAAGTAAAAGACGCTCTTCTGTAAATATGGATTTTTGGCACATACTATAACATCACGCAAAGGGGTCGATATGGTATTTTTTTACTGCATCGTTTTGGCTGTGAAATGCCTTTTTAGTTTGGATTATGTTTTTTGTATCATTATAAAAGATGGGCGCGTGAGTGATTTTGACTCACGATCACGCACACTCACGATGTGATTTTTTCTTATCACGTACGCTCACGATTAAAAATAATTTTTTATCACGATCATGCACGATCACAATGTGATTTCTTATAATCACGCACGCTCACGCTTAAAAATAAGTTTTTCACGAATACGTTTTATAGGAAGAAAAATACACATAAGTTTTTAATAAAAGTGTATTTAGAGTACCTCTGGTAAAACCAGCACACAGGAAAGAGTAGAAGCAACAGAGTGGTAGATACAGTACTATTAAAAGAAAATTGATAAAATTTGTCCGCTTATTATTTGTATTTTAAATTACCATAATTGCCTCAATTTGTCGCTGACGTTTCACAAAATAATTAAAGACAGCGAATTAAGTTGTTGTCGCTTCTTTAGAAGTGGTCAGTGTTGCATTCTGTATGTAATTGTTAGAAAAAGCGCAAGAAAACATCATTACGAAATTTGATGCCGATTTGAAAAAATGTTGGTACATAAAACGTTCGCTCACGATCATGACGTGATTCGTCGTGACACGTCATGTCACGTCAAAATTCGTGATACACGCCCATCTCTTATCGTTATTATTATTCATGAATATTAAACTGTTTTTTTGTTTTAAATAAAAACATGTTCTTTTCCAAACTAATATTTACAGTTTTCTATACGAGTGTTTTGTTATTCCAAATATTTGATTTTATAAATTAACTGCATCACTTTGGCTGTGAGTCACTGTACATTGACTTCTATTGTAAGATGGTAATTATAACTATTTCTTATTATTAGTTATATATTCATGTCGACTAGTTTTTCCTTCCATTTAATAAGAATTTATTTGGGAGATTTATGCCACCTGAACTCTATATGATACCGATTAAGAATGCATTATATGATATATCCATTTGGCAATGACCCTGGCGGTAATAATTTTATAGAATTCTGCCTAAATATAGTCTGTTTAACTTTGTTGACTACCACCAACCGTTACTAGAAAAGCTGTCACTGATAGACAGCTATCATGATATTGTTTTGACGCATCGTTCCTAACTGCTATGCGTATGAATATTAATGGGAGAGTTGCTGATATGAGCCACGCGAGCCTTTTAATAATATATGTTCCAGAGTTACCCTTATTGTTTTATTTTTTGCACTTGTGTCTTTGATTTGATTTTGATTTTGTTTTTGTTGTGTGCCTTGAGGGTAGTAAATCATATATTGCCAATAATGTTTGTTCCAATCGATGAGGGTTGTTTCGACGAGCTTACAATGCAAGAAGGTGGGGGACAACGCACGAACCTCTGACTGATGCATAGATACGGTGAAGGCAGCATTTTAGCTTCAATAATAAAAAAAACAACCAAGGAGGCAACAAGATGAATGACTCGCCAGTGAAATGAATTTATCCGAAAATAAATATAATCACTGCCGGGATTTTTCGTATTAAATTCATGGAAGTTAAGTGCTTCGTAATTGATGTTATAAAATATTTATGACAGTCATTGTCTCTAGTTTTGTCAAGTTGACACTTTGTTCGTTGAGAGAGTGAGCTTGAAACAACGATAGACAAAAGGACAGTTCCAGGGAGAGAAGATGAGCTTTTTTGCAGTTCTGGCTGCTGACGAGAGAAGTTAACTTTTGTCCTAATTGACATTAATTATTTAAAAGGGCTCTTGAAAGTTTCTCAACTGAACCGAAATACCGTAAAAATAGAAGAAGTTCTTGTAGTGAAATGAAATTTTAACAAAGATGAACTCAAAATAAATTGCTCAGTACAAAGTTGTTGGGTTCAAATGGTTCTTCTTTTTGACAAAATTTTCTATCGTAACGTATATATATGTAGAGGCTCTTCAACCTTCACATGTTAGCAACTTTTTGTCCTTTATTGTTTTATAATAGCATTCACACTTTAAGCAGACCTCGCCTCAGACAAAACAAATCCCTGTTGATACTTTTCGAGAGTGGTACTATTCCTCCCTCCCGTCATCAACACATTAGAGCTAATGAAAATGCTGGTGATGGCCGTCAAAGTCGAAAACAGGGCAGCATATTGAGAAGCGTAGCAAACAGAGTCTTTGGCTTATATGTGGGGTAGTTTACATTTAGAGAAAACGGTGTCGGTGACGGTGACGGTGTTGCTGCTACTGCTGATGATGATGATGTGAATGATAAATTATATGTTACTCTGTACTAACATAAGTATCAATGTGTATGTTTTTGTTTGGTCGCTGGCGCGTTTATATCCTGCCAACACACCACTTTTCATTGGGGGAGAAACTCGAATGTAGTCGGATGATATTGTTTTTGTTATTGTTTATACGATAACACGTGATGCTTTGCAAACATGGATCCCCAAGTGGCATGCAAATATATTAACATACATGTGTTCGTAGGTATATGTACCATAGTGATGTAGTATATTGTGAGCATATATGTGTATGTATGTATATAATGCGCTTTGGCACAGGGTTTGCAACAAATCCTGTGGTGTTTCCTTTGCCGCATGTGTTGTGCGGTAGAACGCGACAATTTTACAGTATCGTGCCTTTTTGACAACTCATAATAATCAGTCATAATAATTGCGATGACATTCAAGAATAAGTATGGAAATAAGTTCAAGTTTAAAAATAAGCCGTGAAGTGTTACAGAACTGTTTACGTAGAAACTATGACTAGAATTGGTTACTGTTTTTTATTAAACTTAAGTGAAATAGTTCGTTGAAGAAAAATGCTTAAGATTAATGCAGAAATGGTCAACAAAGGCAGCATTTTTGTTAATCGGATAAAAAAATGTGAAGAACCAAATCAAAAATCAACTGCCTTGTAGTTGTTTATCATCGTAAAGAGTCTACATAAACGAAGCAAATATATAAATCGATTTGGAGCAAACTTTTATTCATTTACTTTAATGCAGTATTAATGCACTTAACATGAATTTCGAATCAAGTGATTAAGTGTCAAAAAATAGTGTGACCTGTTTTACTGTGGAAAAATTAAATTATAATAATCTCTCTAAATAACCATGAAATTTGCGTTGCGTTGTTTTTGAACAGCTAAAATTCCAGTGAACTTATATAACAATTAATCCTACAATCTAAACTAATAAACTAATAAACTAATCTAAACTAATCTGAACTAATCTAAACTAATTCCTATGTTTCATAAGTTTTGTCCATGAGGCATCTTAATTGTACTTCTTAAACTGAAGGGCGACAAAGCGGCAATCTTCACATGGCAACATGTCTGACAGCCTCGACTTGGCGAGGCCAGTATTTTCCATGTCGAAATCGTCTCAAGCCGGCTTAAACCTTCACGTAGTGGATCCTGGAAACTGAAAACTAGCAACCGTTGTTCGTTGGGCTAAAAGTCCACCACGTAATAAAGTATTTCAATGAAACGAATAAGAACTAGTAAAAGAATGATTCCCAAATCTGATAAGTGGTTATCAGCAAATGAAAAACTGACAATGATTAACGGATAAGCACCTGGAATGTCCGCACCCTAAATTGGAATGATGCCTCAATCTAACTGATTGATATCAGGGAAAGATAACTGAAGGCTTTCATTACCCTCTAGCAGTCTAGAGATGTCTGATTATGACGATTCCTCTTTCTTTTTTATGATAATTGCATCTGGCCGCGTTTTTGTCGTAGGTTGTCATCTCTTCCTTTTTGGCTTTACCTCTGTCAATTATTTGGCACCATTTTTATCTGCTACTAGTGGAGGGGCTAAACCTTTCTTCGCCCCTACTTGCACCGCTGACTTATTTAGAGCATTTTGCACTTCTTGCGCTGCTTGTTTTGCTTTTCAGTGGTCTTCGGTCTTTTCACAGTAATCGGAATTTTAGTTCCTTCCAGGTTGTTTGCCGCTTTTGGTGTTGTATTCCTTTTCGACGAGCTAGTGGTTTTTACCGGCTGTGACAATTTGGTACCGCTTATCGCCTAGGTAGGTCTGGTCAGTTCACCTTTGCGTTCCACTTTCATTTGAATGTGGAGTTCCGTAACATATCTTTTAATATCATGAGCTGTATCCTATATGGCATGCTCTTTATTTTGCCGTTTAGCTGTATGCGTCAATAACTTCGTGATGCCCTTCTCAAACTGCATCATGGCACTCTCAAGGGTAATTTTTGCGCTTTGCTCATTAGTTTCACTCGCTGATCGTGGTGTTCTTGGCGTATTCGCGGACGTTGCATTGCAGACAGGAATGAGACTGAAAATGTTTTCGAAAAGATAAGATGCCTGGCCGGTGGCTTTAAAGCCGGAGCCTCTTCCTGCAAAGATAAAGTTGGGAATAAAGTGACATATATCCAGAGCAAGTTCCATTTGCCGACTATAACGACGTCTTAACAGCTATAACTCGGCTTAAAACCAGCAAAACCACAGAAGCCGATGGCTAACCAGCTGATCTGTTTAAGAACGATGGCGAAGCTCTTTTTACATGCATTCACAAGCTTCCCAAATTAAAAGGCGATCCCACCAAATGCGCCAACTACCGTAGGATAAGCCTTCTTTATATCGCATACAAGGTCCTGTCAAGCGTATTATGTGAAAGACTGAAGCCCTTCGTCAACCAACTGATTGAACCGTATCAGTCTGCCATCAGATGTAGAAAGTCCACCGTCGATATTTACGATATTTATTACCAGATATTTAAGCTGTCTTCAAATAATTTTTAAAGCTTACATGTGATGCATTAAAAAACAACAACTACGGCGTTTATCAAATTTTACCAACAACTCGATTTACCAACAACAAATGAATGCAAATGCAACAAAAAAACCTCACTCGACGAGCTTGAGATGATTGTCCCGTTACTTGTGGAACACACCACACATAATTAGTTTTAGGAGTGCACTGAAAGTTGAAATGTGTTAAAAGTGTAATAAGTATTGTATTTGATCCACACTTGTTTTGTATTTGCGGTTTGTGAGTCTTGCCGTGACCGTGAATTTAATTTAAATATTATAAATGAATACTACTACTTTCCTTTATTTCTTTTATTGTTTAGGGTGATGGCATACCTTCGTAATTTAGTAAGAAAATATCCGTTTTTATGAATATAATTGCATTGTGGAAGAAAACAATGTGTTTTAGAAAGTTAGAAAAGGGTAAATGAGCCCAGAAAATTGCACTGCCTATGGGCCCTCACAAGGGTTAATCCGGCCCTGGCTCTTTATATGAAATCATTGAGCAAGCAACATTGATTTTATTTGTACTGAGCGCAATTAAGATTTTGGCAATGCAGACCAGAGTTGCCACTTAAAATATTTTATTCTTCTAAATTTTTACTGAAAACCTGCCAAACTTTTTTGCAACCTAAGTGCCAACAAAATGTTTGCACTTAAAATTCATATTCAAAAATCCAATAGTTTGTTTTTACTTCAATTATTTCATCAACAGTTTAATTATTTTTTAGAAATATTTCAGATAGTCTTTATGAAAATATTATATACATCTGTAATTTCTTTTGTCATATATGATATATAACAGGGTTGTTTTGAAGTGAATTAATGTTAGGTTAATGTTGTATACAATTATTTTTAATTCATCAGTTAATTCTAAATTGTTTGGAATTCTGAAATTTTTCAAGCCTACCTTAACTTCATCTTTATATAAATAGGCGTAGGGAAAACAGTTAAGAACTGTTAAGAACTGTCTCCCGTGTTTTTCAACCGATTTTGATAATTCTTTTTTAAATAAATTAGAGTGCGAGAAGGAGTGCACCGACTATTTTATACAACTATAAATAAGCAAACAAAAATTGGTCGATTTTCGACCCCAGGCGGGTCGGTTTTCGGTTTTTTCAATTTCTTTGAAAATATGCATAATAGAAGAAAATACTAAATTCCAGAGATTTTCTACCAAGTAAAAAAAAGTTTTTGGAAACTCGTTGAAAAATATTAAAGACACGAGGGTTTCAAAAGAGCAGCCCACGTAAAATTGTGAAATTTTTTCGACTTTGAACGTCGATATCTTCGAAACTGTCGAATATATTGTTATTGAATGTGCAAAAATTGAAAGGTATAGTATTTCTTCATTGAAATCAGTCATAGTAACACAAATCAATTGATCAATATAATAGATATAAGAAAATTATGAGAAAAATAACTGATTTTCATGTTTTTGCCTATAACTTAAAAACTCAAGCTGATGGAGAAAAATGGATTCCATATTTGAAATCAGGAAACCAAATTTGTCTATAACCAGCTGAAAAATCTCCGGCACCAGAACATCCTTCACGCAGTGTAATCAGTATTTATTTTGTGTTGTTCCTTTATTTTTCAAAGTGAATCATATCATAGTCGTAACCTCAGAATAATAAGTTTTAAGTTTTAAAATTTTTTTTTATTGAAAAGAACTATGTTTTTCCATTGCATATACTTGAAAATATAATTGTGCAATTTTTTTATAATGTGTAATTGTGAAGAATTTGAATATAATATATTTGAATAAATTGCTTTGTTAAATAGCAGAAATACTTTGTTTAAAAATTTAAACTGAAATTAAAGGCGACTTATTTGAAGGACACTTTAATAAAATTTCCAAAACTTTGAATATCAAAAACATATAAACAAATTTATTTTTGTTTTGTTACAAAAAACATCAAAAAATTTCAATAAAATTATGCTGAATGACGGTTTTAGCATTAAATTGTGTTTAAAATCGAGATAATTTGACGGTTGATGAGTTGTTAAGGGTTGACGGGCAAATATATATAAAACTTCCAGATTTTTTAATTTGTTTTTTTTTTGTTTTGCGTTTTGAACTTTGGTGATTCGTTTAAGAATTGCTTATATTAAATTGGAAGATTTGTTAACGAATTGCTTATTTGAAATAATTCGTTAATGAATTAATTTTCTAAGATTTGAACGAGTCCACGAATTGTTTTTGTCGGTTTGAACGATTCGTTAACGAAGGAGGAATTTCTACCGTTCACGATATTATAAATGAATTGTATATGATAATTGATATTGAATGAAATGAACGAGAAAGCAATTCATAAACGATATCATAAGTGAATCATTTTGTTTGTTGGGTAAATACGGAAATGTGCGTGTATTTGTCTGGGAAAAATGCTTCTTAAACAATTCAACAATTTCAATTCAAAAAACTACAATTTGTCTATTTGTAAAGAGACAAAATTTTCTGAAATTGAAAATGTGTGTCTTTGGGATTCCCCCCCCCCCAAGATTTTTTCCAGATCCGCCCCTGATGCCGGATGACACTGAGCAACACAAGCAGCACATTAAAGAACCTCTCCCCTCCGTACGATACCAAGTGAGGTTTTGGCCAGGTGACTCCTTATCGTGCGATTTTTTAAATTTAGTAATAGAGAGGATCATCCGAGCTGTTGATCTGAGACGCAGTGGTACAATATTCTATTACAGTACTATGTTGCTGGCGTCATTATTGGCCAAAATAAGCGTGAAGTCAGTGCAGCATTCTCCAGGCTGGAAAAAGAGTCGAGTTGAATGGGTCTTGCAATGAACGCAGATAAAACAAAGTGTCTTGTGTGATCGAACAAACTGTTCCAGCGTATTGGAAGCCATGTCATTGATAAATGAAAAATTGTTGTCTCTTCCGCGAAATTTACTAATACTAATGCAATAAAGGGTTAAAAGTTTAGAGAGAAAAAGTATTTTTTTCAACAAACAGATAGATAAATAAATGGAGAAAACCAAATTTTCCATGAAATTTTAAAATGTATGAAACCGCGAAAAGCTTTGCTTCTCTCGGGTATGAAACAACGCACCTGTAATTTTTTTAGAAATTTTTGATTATATGATTTTGATAAATTTTTTGAGTAGTAAAGGTAATAAAACTTTGTTATACCAAAATAATTGTAACTTTTATGTAATAAAAGCGGTTTTACACGAAATTAAGACGTACGTAAAAATCTTCATTGATACACCATCATGTTTAGCATACTTGAATTATGATCGGTTGAGCTTTTTTAGCTGTTGTACCGTGTTATTATTAATTCAGATAAGATACAGTACCTGGGCGACCGAGCTCCGCTCAGGTTCCTACCGTATATTCAAATGTTTTACGGTTTTTAATGTATCGAAAATGCCAGCTTTGTCTTAGAAACAACATATAAGATCATATTTAACAATAAAATTGAAATGCATTTTTATTTTATGATAATTTCGTTTTTCAACTAAACGAAATTTGTTTTGGTTATTTTGTATCTCTATTCAAATACTAAATAATTTCGATAATTTACTTATGCTAAACGAAACTTAACTCTGACTCTACTTATGCATAGTGCCGGCCATTCCAAGCCTAATGCAAGTTTTTTTTCCAAAACTTTACCTCATGCTCCTTTTCCACTTACAAGAGAGTCATTTTCAATAAATCATACCTCTGTCATTTGTTACCCCTATTTTTGTAAATGAAGTATCTTAAGAAAGCAATTGAAAAGCGTTTTTAATACAAATAAAATTTTTTTAGAATTTTTTTGCTAGAGTTGCCAATTTTTTCAATAAAAAGTAAGCTGTTCATATCTCAAAAAATGCATTTCCGGTTTTTACCAGCATAAAATTAGCTGGTAGCATGTTGTTTCTGCTGCTTTCTTTGTTTGTGTTTTGTTGGTTTTGCTTGTATTGGTTTTTTTTTTTTGTACGAACTGATTCGCAGCATTTGTTCTCTACTCCACGTTAAGAGAGTGATTCGCTTAGATTTTACTCTTATGAAAAAAACTACTTGCATTATATTTCGTTTAATGCTATTATCCAAGAGATGGCGCTTCTATTCGGTTGACATGATGCATGGCATCAGTGTTGGGTATTTCAGTACAATTAAACTTTTTCAGTACAATTTTATAATAAAAAGTACGTAAGTACCACGAAGACATTTTTAATACACTTTCATACACTTGGTCTTAGTCATATCGACTTTCTTTGCTTTTTTAGTATTTCATAAAGATTTCAGTGCCTTTTTTGGGAATTATTACAACCATATTTACAACACGTTCAGACGAACTGCCACCCTGATCAGCTCTATTTTTTTATTTTTCTATTACATGATCGTCTCTTTCTAGCACGAAGGCATTAATTTCAAATAAATTGAATTGCTTGAAAACTAAATTTTTGCGCCGGCTCGGGTAACCGCAACTTGATAAAAATTTAAAAACTGAATGTAGAGTACTATATTTATTTAACTTTGTATGTATATTGAACATTTCTATTAATTTTGTTTTACTTTAAATAATTTATTATATACATCAAAAAAGTTTATCGTTCATGGTGAAAAAAAAAATAGTACAATTTGATGCCAGAAAGTACAATTTTAATTCGATTTGGAAAAATTTCGGAAAAGTCATTTCCCATCCCTGGTATGCATCTATAAAAGCAATTATTTTTTGTTATTGCGTCTACTTTGACAAAGGAGAGCTATGGCTCAGTTGGTGAAGCAGGTGGATATTTGTTGCATTAATTAAGAAGATTCTGGTTCTGGGTTAAGAAGATTCCGCCCCAGACGACCGGATGAACAGTGTTTTGTTTTAAGACCGGTTAAAAAATTCTAAGAGCAAATTTGATCTTAGTTCATTTCGAATTTTTATGAAGCATTTCAAATTTTGTAAACTTACTGAAAATAAAAGTGGAGAAACTAAAAATTTTGTTCCAGCTTTTTACAGTATTATGGTCAAGAGGTCTTTATTATATACAAAATAATAAGTTGACCTAATAAGACATACATATTTGCTTCAGTTTTTGAAATAATATTTCAAACGGTATAGAAGTTATGAACGATTAAGTGAAATGTATATCAGAAAAAATTCAGATTACGAAAAGGATATCATTTGGTCATTATAATTTTTTTTTGTTGGAAACTTAATTTGTTTCTTAAAATTACATTAAAAAAGTGCCCTTTTTGAGATGTGAGCAAATTAGATTTTTTTCAAAACGTAGGAAATTCTAGAATAGGAAACTCTTACAAAATATTTTTCTTATTTAAAATTTTTTTGAAGATCTGCAGGAATAATGTACTGTGTTGTTGCTGCTTGTCGCTGTTATTCACTGTTTGGTCAAGCTGAATGTGTACTGCAGGAATCGAAGTCACAACCTATAAATTGTTGTGCTATTGCTTGAGCTAACATGGTAATATCAATGAAAGTAAAATTAACATAATATATTCGGCAGGAAAATTAATATATTTATTAAATATGTGAAAACTTGGAAAAACGGCTTTTCCCAGAGATGATACCTAGCTGGATCGATTTTTCAGCCCCCTCTTCATCTTTATTGTAAATTTCATAGAAATCGTTAGAGCCGTCTTCAAGAACGCAATTGCAAATATATATACAAATATTGCTCGTTTAATAGAATAAGATATAATGAACATAGAAATTTTATTTTTTTGTGGGTCCAGATTTGTTGAACGATGCTTTATTTGTGCATCTTGTATTTACCCTGAAAAAGCTATTCTTGTTTATATTCCTCCTTTCAATCATTATGAATTTACACTTTATTTAGATTTTGAATAGCTTTCATAAGCCCCAAATGGTAACACAAAGCAAACAAATTCTAATCGGAATTTTTCTTGAAGCAAAACTAGAAATGCATTTGAATTTTTAAATTTCAATTTGTTAACTATTTTCTAACATATAATACGTTTTAGGCTATTTAAGCAACCCTACTAGTGGAAACCCTCAAATCTTTCCTATTAGTCACTCTTTAAATATGCAGCAACAGTTCGATACGGAAATCCAGAAGCAACCACAGAATAAAATCACACAAATGCAAGTGGACTTAAATGCTTCAGGTGCAAAATTTATTCCAAATATATGGAATGTAGGTAGAGTTCACACATCAGAAGATAATTTAATGTATGGTAAACTGCGAATAAATGAGCAACATCAACAACATTACAATTTAAGTTCGGATCAGCAGAATCACACATCGTTTGTGGCCACACTATCTATTCATGCTAAAAATTCCAACTATGGTAATGCTTTAAGGAATATTTTGGTTCCGAAACCAATGGATGTCACTGCTGTTCCGCCTCAATCATCTTATCAAAATTCACCCATCAACAAGGATCAGTGCTGCACATGATGGGAAGCCACTATAAGGACTTTAGAGTATACTTTGATAAGTATGAGCTTTGGTGAGTATATAACTTATAGTAAATAGCTGAGTTTTCTTAAGAATTCGTTTTTAAACTCTTTTTTTTCCAAAATTAAATCGTTAGTTTATTTTGAAGCTTTATACATGAGTAGTTTTCAGTGCTAATTATTTTATAGCTCGTTTCTAACATTCAAACTAGCATAGTCCTTGACTCTTGTCCTCTCAACAAATCACTTTCTTTACCGCGAAATCAATTAAGTTGATCCACCAAATATAATTGCTCCAGAAATTACTCACTTCATTAAGTGCTCAACGGACTCTAGACTTAAAAGACTTTTGTTTTGCCAGCTCGCCCTTCTTCTTTTATATCTATATATCTGCTTGTGTGTTGCCCTTTCTTGTGCTTGTACACCCCCTTTTTGGCAATCCTTTATGCACAACGCTCAGCACTCACACCGTTGTTAACGCAGACGGGAAATTAAACGAAATCAGCCAGAAACGTAAATGAAATAATTAAATCTCAATCAGAATCCATTACGATTAACTGTGGCTGCCAACAAATGCGGCATGTGAATCGAAGTAAGGTTGAGATTCGGCATTCCCCAGGGCAATAGTGCAACCACTTTATGCCGTGCCGTGTTGCACCATTCAGGAAGAAAGCAATCAGTGTGCTGAGATTGATTTGGGTGTGAATGCTTGTCAGTATATTTTATTTATATATTTGTTTGAGTTAATTTTTTTGTATAGTTTTATAATATAAATATAATTTTTAAAGTGAAACTTCTTCAGCACCGTTTTGATTTGATACTCGATGAAACAAAAAACTGACTGTTAGTAATAGGAGAAAAACATAAACGTCTATAGGATTTAGCCTGCGAGAGAATACAGAGACACCCCGACCTAACAGGTTTAGGGAATAAATACACTGAAGTATCGTATTTAAAACTTAAACCTTAGTGAAATATTTATACTTGCTTGAGTTTTGAAAAGCCTCTTTTGGAGTATTTTTTTTTTCTTATCATCAAAATATTTTATTCCATCAGTTCATATCTATAAATTAAAATTTAAATGAAATCAGTATCTCTAAAATTTTTAAATTTTAAATTGAAAAACCCTAGATTCTCTTCGTTTTGTCATTGTAAGTAAGATGTGTGCAACGCATACACTTACAAATAAACAATATTACAAACAAATTTGAAAATATTTTAATTTTTTGCGAAATTGTATAAATTTGACATATTCAATCATTCCTATCTTTTTATTTGTTGCAGCGAACGAGTACTGAATGAAATTAAAGGTTTGCTAAGAAAATCACAAAGAATTAATGAATTTGCATTAAATGTAATTATAAGCAATAATTTGTAATTGAATATTTATGGGATCGAATAGATGAATGAATTGAATTACTATCAAAGTAGTGTTCCGTTCATTCTTTTATTGTTTTTTTATTCGTGCTAAAGGCGTCAAGAAAGAGTACACGTCTTAGGCCGCAGACAGGCAGGCGGAAATCTGTGTGAGCAACCGAGACACAAATAGCTCTCTATTGCATAGGCAGACGAGATATAAATAGCTATCTATCTCGCTTATTCACACAGATTTTAGCCTACCTGTTTGAATCGGCGTTCACTATACACGCAGCCTATCACTGGTAACATTTTGTCACGCATGGAACCTTCAGCTTTCATTAATGAACTTTAAAATATTAGAAACAGTCACAAAAATATTATTTTTATGAATTTATATTTTAAAAAATTACTATTTAAGTATATGGGCAAATTCTTTTTAAGAGTGTTGAAGTATTAATTGCCATAAAAAATAACCTTTTAATATCAAGTATTTTCACAAAATTAATTTTAAAGTGAAATTTTAACCCTTCGGAATGCGAACGTTCTTCACAGCAAGGGTTGCATACATCACCCTCTTTTTATATTCAAACAAATAAAATTGAATCATTTATCAGCAACGCAGCGTCTTTCATAATCAGCCTAAAAAGCAGAATGCAAATTACGCCATCACATAACTACACTCACACAATAGATTCTAGTCTACGTAGTACCTCCAACATAAAACAGACTCAAAACAAACAGACACAAAAACACGCACACGTACTGATAGAAGTGCACATGTGGGACTCGCCAGACAAAAGGACGACACATTCGTCCAAATTAATTAATTTATGCATGTGATGATGATGATGTTAATGACGATGATGAGAATGCGACGGGTTGGTCAAGTCCGCAGCCGAAATCAACCCAACTCATGACAACAAAGAAGAAGAGAGAAACCCGTTCCATTCAAAGATCAATATATAAATCCACAGTCCATATATCTAATTTGAAAATTAATGAACAACATTTTTATAGCCGATGCAAGTTTTGATAACGCGATATGCACTAAATTCAAGTGGACCGGGACTCATGCTGCGACTTAAATGTCGGTAAAAGCCAAACAGAATGCTACTCACAGATTCTTAAAGTAAATCACGTGTTTATTCAGTCTTAAGATTCGATATTTACGAAAACAAACGCATCACGAATACAAAACAAAGCCATCATTAGTTAGACAAACTGAAGAAGAAGAGAAGCTGGAAAAGACCAGAATCGACCTGAATGAATGAATGAATGTAAAAAAATGCACTGTAAAAAAAGCTCAAGAGTACAACATTTTTTTAAAAGGTTTATTCATTTTTCTGGTTGATACATGGCACAATTTGAGTGTTTCTGTTGACGAGATAAAGAACATGATGAGCAGCATTTTAGAAAAACTTCCAAAGTTTGATTTTTTTCTTGCAATACAACAGAAATTATCAATTTAGTCATTCTTACAAGAGAAAGCTGAATTTTGGATACTCTACTAAGCCGGAAATTCGATTCTCGAATACCTCTGAAATTTAGTACTCAAGGGTTTTTTGGGGTAGCTTTACATTTACATTTTACATTTTACATGTATTTAGACAATATTAGTACAATAAGATGCAATGAGATCTTTTAATAGTACAATAACAATGGAGAATTATTATCAACAAATTACATATTCAATATGTTTTTGAGCTTAAATAAAAAAAAAGCTTAATAATATTAGGAAGAAATAAAAATGAAAACTTAATAACTTAAGATTAAATTTAATTTGAGAATAAATCTTAAGAAAAAAGAGGTTAACTTATAAAAGAAATTATGTGAAAAGTATAGTAAGATTAAGAATATAAAGTGTAAAACAAATAGTAAGTGTAAGTTAGATGTTTGAATAGTAGCACATAAGAGATTGCTTAAAGTGATTCGAATTAATGGTTGATTTTATTCCATATGGTAGTGAATTCCAAATTGCGTTGACGAAAAATAACCGTTTTGAGTGCAGAGTCTTAAATTTAGGTATTATAAGGTTTCCAGTTCGATATGAAACACAAAAGCGTAATTTATTATAGAGATAAGATGGAGTCCGATTGTATATTAAGTTGTGTAAGAATAAACAATTTCTTGCGTTTAATGTTAATAATGCTACATCTTAGAATTTTTTTACTTTTTACTGAAACATGCTCAAATCGTCTTAATCCAAATACATATCTTGCTACATCATTGAATGCAACCTGAATTTTATGCATAGAGTGACAGTCAAGATTACTATAGACTAACTCAGAATAAGTTATTAATGGTACTATTAATTGAACTGCAAGTCTTTTCTTAGTCTCAATGGGAACAAATTGTGAAGACAATCGCAGGCATCGTAATGTGTAATAAACGCGTTTAATAACATAATTGATATGGTCAGAACTGGAGAGTTTACAATTGACATAAAATCCTAAGTTTTTAACCTTAAAAACAATTTGTAGACTATTGTAGACTATTGTAGACTATTGTCGTTTTAAATTATTGGCGGGATTTGTAGGTGGTCTATCTTATACTTATAAATTGGGAGCATATATGATTTTGTAGCATTCAGACAGAGATCATTATCGAATGCCCACTTGGAAATAGCTTTAAGATCATCATTAAGTCTGTAACATAAATCCTCAATTAAAAGCTTAAAACGAATCTGGAGATAAAATAAAATTTATATAAAAATTAAAAATTTTAATTTTGCTAAAATTTGGTAGTTAGAGGTTTTTGGGGTCAAAAATTTCACAACTATCTTTAGAAATTAGTCTTTAAAATATACATGACTAATACATGATGTTAAGAGAACTTTTTCTTGGCACACATAGAACAATTATTTCTTTTTAAAGAGGCAGCAAGCTACACAAAAATAACTTAAAAAATAACTCCCGTGTAATGCTTTTTGATTTCGAGAATGCTTTCTTTCTTTTTTTGCATCATTTATTTATAGTTTTTTAATCTTAAACTCTTGAGAAATTTGTCTAATTTGAGTTTATAATCAGCTTTAAGTTGGAATAAGAACTTTGCTTTAATTGGAAAAATCTGAAACCTACATCCATTCGATTTAATTTCCAAGGCCCAACAATTATAAAAGGAAATGTTTCGATGAGAAATATTTCACTCCTACGTGCTAAGTGTGTGGCATGCGAACCAACGGATTCCGACTTCAAACCTAACCTCGAGCAAAAGTTTTTTTTTTCAATAGAAATAAGACAATGGCAAACCACAGAAAGTAAATAATGCCATGTAAGCCTTCTTGAGAACAGACTTTAGCCGTTCGGAATCGGCACGAAACATGTAGGTCCAGTTCATAATTGATCATAAGTTGCTCGGTTAAAGTCCATTCAAGGGCTGAAATGGCCAATTTTTTTTACGCATTTTAATATATTCCTCGATATGTTCAGTATTAAATGAAAAATGAATAATAACAGTGATATGTTCTTACAGTGGTCCGCGATTTTACCACGCACTTTTCTATCTATCAGTAGGTACTACCATTTGAACAACTTAAAAAGATTTTTAATAATAAAAAGCTTAGAAATATCCACATATTATTTGTATATCGATGGTTAAGCTCACTAAAGTGATAAGTGAAAAATTTCAAATGTTCAGGAACGTCGATTTTGTTTAGAAATTTCAATACATCTCAATACAAAACACTAATTTTAACTGTGTACGACACGCATTCACTGGCTATGCATTTTCAATAAATTAACACAAGGTAGGTATTATATTGATGGATTGAAAAATGCAATTAACCTATTTTCGTCAAAAGGTCACTTATCACTTTAGTGCGCTTAACCATCGATACGTAATTGGATAAGAATGTGTCACAGTTCAATACTGTCACACGTAATGCTTTATGGAATCTCGTAAAATAAAACAAGCAATTCTTTTCAGAAAGTTTGACAACAAAAATTAAAATTATTTTTTCAGTCAAGTCAAAGAACTCAGCATCATTTTGTTACTCTTTAAATGATTATAGATACAGATATTACTCAAACACTGCCTATACAAAGATTCATAAACACGGTGAACACCGTCAGGTTCCTTATTGACAATACATGTCAAAAGAAATAATAAAGTTTCTTCCTTTATTATACTATCCTAAATCTGTAAGGTTATATTAACTTTGTGCAAACGCTTGTAACACCTAGAAATAAGAGAGTGCAGTAAAGAAAAATATATATATGCTTGATCAGTGTCACCAAATGGGTTGATTTATCCATGTCCCTCTATCCGTTCGTCTGTGTTTTGTCCGTAAACACAGGATAAGAAGCAGGAGTTAAAATAATTTCATGAAACTTGGTATACATGTTCGTTTGAATTCAAGGGTTTGCACTATTTAATATTTCTGGAATCATATGCATTTTATAACATATGTATTTTATATCAAAATTAAGATGTAATTAAAACAAGTAAAGAAAGTCTTAAGTCGGTCTAGGCCGACTATGAAATACCCTAAACCTAATTTACCAAAAAAAAAAATAATATTATTGGAAATGGGCGTGTCCGGATGGAGCCTATATTTGGTATGCATTTAAATGTTGATGAAAAATTTACCAAAAAAATACCAAGTTTTATTCCTGTAACTCACAGTTAATGCCTTTATTGTGCTTTCGCTATGGGAGATGGGCGTGTTCATGGACGGATTACTCCCAATTTTTGAACACACTTTAATTTTTTTGGTATAAAATACATACATAACAAATTTTATTTCTCTATGACAAACATAACCTTATTTATTGAGTTTTAAACTTTTTGGGTTGTATGGGAGGTAGGCGTGTCCGTAGGCAGATGACGTCCCTTTTTCAAAACCATCTTTGTCTTGTCATAAAAAACATATGTGCCAAATTTTAGCTCTGTAGGTTAAACAGAGGCTTATTTATTGCGTTTTCAATTTTTAGGTTGTATGGGAGGTGGGCGTGTCCGTGAGCGGATGACGTCCATTTTTCGAAGACATCTTTGTATTGATAGAAAATACATACATATCAAATTTTATTGTTGTAGGCTTATTATGAGCTGAGCTATGCAGTTTTAAATTTTTGCGTTGTATGGGAAGTAGGCGTGTCCGTGGGCGGATTCAAAAAATATTCAATAGTGCAGATCTTTGGATCCATGTGATCATGTGTACCAAGTTTAACTCAATTATCTCAACTCCTTCTTCTTATCCTGTGTTTACGGACAACAGACAGACGGACGGACGGACGGACGGACGGACAGACGGACGGACGGACATCGATAGCTCGACTCACGTGGTGACGCTGATCAGGAATATATATACTTTTCTATATCGGACTCACTTCGTTCTATGCGTTACAAACGTTTGCACAAAGTTAATATATATATTTTCATCCGTCATAGAATGAAAATCAAAATTTTAGATTGAAATCCCTCGTCTTTATGATTGAAAAATAAAAACAGCGAATTTTTTCCTTAAATACCATTATATTGACTCAAACTGTCGTATCTATCAAAAATTGCCGTGCCTACACAAAGTAACTATACCCTACGGACAAAGCAGGGTCAATTGCCCTAAAGTAACCGGTCCTGTGACAGTTCTTATTTAACCTATCACAGGACAGGTTCGATATTACTCAGAACGGGGCCAATAGTTTTTAAATGTGTTTTGCTCTATTAATCTTATCGTTACCAATAGCTCAGTGGAAGTGCGCTAGACTGTCACGCGGTGGACGTGGGTTCGAGTCCTGGCTGTGTTTAATAATAAAATTTAATAATTTAAATTCTAATTCTATTTCATTAACTGCTTAATCAAAAATAACCTTCAAAATAAATTTGATTAACATCTTGAAAATTTAATTTTTTATTTAAAAACCAAAAAAAAAATATAAAAAAATTTTGTAATTTTGCCGGGGATTGAACCCAGGTCAGTCGAGTACTAAGCAGGAACGCTAAAAAGCTCGACTAAACATGAATTTCCAAAACGTTGATTCAATTTCATTAACAACTTGCGTATAAGTGTACCGTGTTCTATAAATAGACTGATTAGGTCCGAAGGTATCTATGAGGTGTCAATTGACACCTGCCGATATATTTTTGAACCGGTTCTAGGATTGGTCCAAAAGTATCTAGCCGATGTCAATTTACCCCTGTCAATGACAACGCCATGTAAAAGGGACCGGTTGGTTTCATATGTTGGTGGTAGAATTGGGACCGGTCACTATCACTTTGGAACCTATCACGTGATAGGTTTTGAACCGGTTCTTTTGTCCGTAGGGTAGCTATCTTACCGAGCTTAAAAGCAGTATCTAAAAAAACAGAGCAAGAAGGCGGTTTCTACATTCAGACACGTCTTTGTGCACTTATTTCTGTAGATACTGCTTTTTATCTGTCTTTTGCTTGTCATAAAAAAAACCAATTTTTAATATTTTGAATAATTTTTTATTCATATAAAATAGAAATTTCTAAACAAAAAATGTTCTTACTAACAAAATAAAAGTAAAAATACTAAGCATAAAAGCGGCAACTACCCTTTCCCTCTGTAGTTTTTGCATTTTTAAGGTTTCGTTGGTTTAGTTTCATTGGTTTCGTGCTGGATTCTACCATTCCGACTTATCAACAAAAAAAATATATGTTACAGTTTGTCAATAAAGTTTTGACATAGAAAAAAGTTTGTAAAGTTTACATTCTTCTAAAAAAAATAGCATGTTCTAATTATTTTCAACAATTTTTTTATGATTATATTTATATTCAAATAAATTAATAAAATGAAAAACACGAAAAAAAAATAAGATTTAATTACATAGCATCAGTAGCATAGCGAGGGGGGAGGGGGGTGGTCTGCCCCGGGTGCAAGCCAAAATGGGGTGCAAAATTTGCCAACAGAACTTTTTACCACATAATTTTTGATTTTTTTAATAAAAAGAACACACCTCAATGACTTCGGTTTTATATTTGAATATCAAGAGGGTGCAAAAGTGAATGAAAATATTTTTTACCATCACCAGGACTTCGTTTTTATTGAACAAACTTTAACTTTATATTAAATTTTGTGCAATATTAACGCTCACACTAAAACCCAAGTCAATTCCATATGTAGTTTTTCATTGGTTAGGGGTGCAATTGCCAAACAAATTATATTAAAATTTTCATGATATTAAGATGGAGTACAAAAGGAAATATGTAAAAACATTTTATATTCCATTTTTGCGAAGTTCTACTTAAAAAAAAAAAAAAATTCAAATAAATTTTGGGCTTTAATTTCAAAAATTAACAATGTTTTTAAATTGATAATTTTTTATTTTTAAACCATCAAAATATTAATTTTACACAAAAATTAAAAACACAAATAAGATATAAGAAACAAAAATAAAAGAAATTTCAATTTACTTTCTCCATAGTTCTTGTCTAGTGGTATTTGGAAATTCTTTCCTGTGCTTTTCAACTATAAGAAATAGAAATGGGTTTTGCTCCTCTTCCTTCGTTAATTTAGAAAATGGGAGCTTATTTCGAAAAAATATTTATATTAATAGTTATTCAGGGTCACTAGGGAAAATTTGTCAACGTTTTGCTTCCAGGTCCTATTTTTTCTTCAATTATGCAAAATTTTTCGTTAACTTCATAATGTCTATTCTTAAATTATATAAAACTGATATTGTGTGGTTTACTGATAGTAAATTTTTCTCTCACAACTTATAAGCCCGGTAGACAAATATATTGGAACAATTAAAAAAAAATTCTTTAAGTTTCTGAAAATTTTAGATTCTTACTTCTTTTATCAAATATTCATGGATAGCATAGTTTTGTTTATTTTTTAATCTCTTCAAAAATATGCCATTTTTGTAGAGGTTGATTCGAAAATATGTAGTAAGATTCGTCGATTTATTTTATAAAAAAAAAATCTTCTAAAAAGGTGCACAATTTAGTTTCCGCCCCGTGTGCCACCAACCCTAGCTACGCCACTGCATAGCATCATTGTTTTTTTACGAAAAATATAAAATTTAAGAACTTCTTACTTTGCCAAAAAACTTTATTGACAAACTGTATATATATTCCTCCCAGTTTCGATGAACTAGCGATCAATTATTAGAAGGCGTCTACTTCAGCATTTAAAAAAATGTAATACGGCTATCTTCCATATGACAGCAATTTATGGAAATACATGAATTTTGAACAAAAATACGAAGTAATATCTATTTGTAGTAATATTTTAATACATGTATATTGAAATATAATAAGAGGTTTAGGGTGTTATATAGTCACGCAAGACTGACTTTAGAGTTTTTTTACTTGATTTTTTTCAGCGCACTCATTCATCGGAGCACCAGAAGAGAAGATTGAAAATCTCGCAACCAGTGTTTCCTTATGAGTAGTTAATCCTGTTTTGGGCAGTATTTTGAGCAGACAGACAGGATTTCTATTTCTCCAAGGATTTGGGCAGTTTTTTTTTAATCCAGTTTTTAAATTTTCGTTGAATAAAAACAATTGTAAAGTCATCAGAAATGATGAAGTTTGAAAATTGCTTATGAAAAATACAAATAATATTTTAATTATATAATTTTAATAATCTCAGGTATGTGAAAGAATTGCTTTAAATATAATTTATTTAATTTAGTTTTGTTTATTTAAATACATTCTTACAATGTGATTCTGTCATTTGAATAGTCATACGAAATGATGAAAAAGTTTGGAAAAATTGCTCATGAAAAAAGAAAATGTAACTAAGTATATAGTTTTAATAATCTCAACATTGGGAATGAATTGCTTTAAAAACTATTTATATAATTTATTTTTGTAAATTTTAATAAATACTTTATTAAGCCTGGTTTTCACCATGTCAATTTCAATGGTCAGTTGTTGTCAGTCACATGAAAAATGCCAACACGTTGCCATTTTTTTCTGTTTGACAATTGCAAAAAAAAATGTTATTTATGTGATTTTTTAAACTTTTAAATTTAATGTCAAACAAAAAATGACTAAGTGAAAACCAAGCATTAGAATGTGATATTTTCTTAATTATAATTTACTTTAAAAAAATATTAAAAATGTTATATTACAATAATGCATGTTTTTATTCCTTTTATAAGAGCAGTATTTTCTTTAAAAATATAGGATTTTCTTTTTTGAAAACAAGATTTTCAAAAAAATATATGGCAAAATTGCTCGCAACACAAATGCTTGAAGAAAACACGACCAAGTAGTGCGTAGCATCGTTTATAATTTCGTTCATTATTTTTTTTTAATTTAAATTCAACCTGTGGTTTACTGTAGCAAAAATATTATATTTAAAATGTTTTCAGAAAAATCGGTCCAGTAGTTTTGAAGATGACCTTCAACAAAAAATTTTTTCAAATTTCTTCAACTTTATATAGCAAAGAAAAAGGCATAAATAGAGAATATATCGACAGATATGTGCAATTAATGGCGTTTTCGTTTCTACCAAAAAATGTTGCCCTGTCGCAGTGCAAAATGTTTTCAATGTTGCCCGCAACCCTGTAAAAGTGCATGTTTTTGCCTACTCGAAAAATGTCAACTTAAATAAACGAATATAACCATCCTTGTCTAACGCACGCATGTCATAATATTATCGTTTTAAAAACAGCTGATATGCAGGGCAATCATCTACCCTGAGAAAGTTTGCAAGGCAGAAAATGCGCATATTTTGCCCTCTGTGAGTGTGACATTTTAAGAAACGAACACAGAATTTACTCACCCGTTTGCACTTATTTTAGAATCGAACACGAAAAAAGGCAAGGGCAATGAAAAGGCAACATTTTTTGGTAGAAACGAAAACGCCATAAGTCTGAGCAAACTTGTTCTAGTTTTTTAGAATTAAGTAAGAAAATCAACTAATTGTAAGTGCCATTTTCTGAGTGTATGCTTTAACTTTTTGTGGATACATCAAATGGTCACTAAGTATTTACTTCGAGCAATGCTCATAACTCAAGGCATCCTTATGTAGTCCCTCTTCAAGAGTTGTCATTCCAAAACGAACCTGTTGGTGTTTATTTTTGAATTTTTCGAAGCAAAACACATTCTTATGGCCGGAAATTCGTTATCTTTGGGAACATCAAAAAATCTGCATCTCGTATAAAAGGTTGGTTTAATTCATTCTTAACCATTTGCCTGCGATCGAAGTTATAGTCTTTTTTTTCATTTTTGGAAATAAAATATTTAAATTAGTTGAGGAATTGATACGTTTTATTTGAGAAGAAGATACCAAGCAGGCTATACTTTAAACATAAGTATGGCCAAATAAAAAATTGAGTGTTTCTTAATTTATAGCAACCGTTCGATCCATGATGTTGGTTGTGATCAATCAGAGGAGTTCGAAACTCAACACATTTATAAATTTGGAGACATACAGGCAACACTTCAATCAACGCCTACACAAAAAATATTTAAAATAGTTCGAATATTAAAAGTTTTTTTTTTTGTGAAATATGTTTATAAGAAATTAAAGATATTCTCAAGGCAATATTCTCAAAACTACGGGCTCTATGGAGTGATTAATGTCCAATACTGTAAAATTGTTTCGAAATTTGGTGATGGTGTTACGAATAGCGGGCTAAGTACGCTTACACTATGTAAAGTTATGTAGTCAGTACAGAGACAGCTATGTAAAATCTATGCACTGCAACTTGTATGAGAACGCAA